>NW_024121677.1:2656869-2752799 GCF_016745375.1 Pimephales promelas
AAAAAGTTTGTAGACAAACGTTAAGTTTTCTTTAAAAAGCCTAACCAGAAAGTTTGAAGAAGTTTTAAAAGCATGAAGTTTGAATGTTTTCAATATGAATGACATTTTTGGTTAAGTAAGACAGACAGACAGACAGACAGACAGACAGACAGACAGACAGACAGACAGACAGACAGATAGATAGATAGATAGATAGATAACTAATGAAACCTTATTGTAAAGTGTTACCATTCAATAAATGCAGTATGCAATTGTATGCATTAATGTTCTGATTTAGGTCTTAATTTATAGGGTTCAATAATATTATTGCACTAATTTAATGTTTTTTTTCTTCTTCTGTGTTGTCAAGATTGATCAAGAAACAGGGAGCCTAGGGTTGTCAGGTCAGAAAGAGGATGACACTCAAAAAAAAAGAAAGAAAATTCACAGGTGAAAGTAATAGACTGGCTTTTAAAAAAAGCTTGAATCATGCAGTGTTGTACTTGTAACATGTGTACATGATGTATACCATATAATAAGGTAACACTTTACAATTTGATTAAAAAGGTTTGTAGACAAACGTTAAGTTTTCTTTAAAAAGCCTACCAGAAAGTTTGAAAAGCATGAAGTTGGAATGTTTTCAATATGAAAGACAGTTTTGGTTAAGTAAAACAGATATATAAATAAGATAGATAGATAGATAGATAGATAGATAGATAGATAGATAGATAGATAGATAGCTAATGAAACCTTATTGTAAAGTGTTACCATTCAATATAAATGCAGTATGCAATTGTAAAAAAAAGGTATAATGCTTGACATTCTGTCCCCCTCACTTTTGAAATGATTGCTACGCCCCTCAAGTCTCTCTCTTGCTCTCCTCGCGCGCGATACGAAGTTTGGACTTTGGAACACAGTCTCGCATGCGCGCTCGCTCTAGATTCCGGGAGATTTTAACTAATTTGCGGTATAACTAGTCAATCACAAATGTGGCTCAACGGTTAGATTTATAGATAAACTCATCTTTCAGGGATTTGACCGACGGGATTGACACTTCAGCGCGAGAAATCGGGGGTGTGTCGTGTGAGCGTGTGTGAGAGTTGGCAGCTCGGCTGCTCTCTCCCGCGCTCTAGTCGTCTCTCACTGATGTCGCGGCGCTCATACATCATTTTTATTCACGCACGACTCATGTCACGAGACAGTCTGACTAAACAAAATCACGGTTAACTAACGCAGTAACGCAGGCTGTTTACGGGGAAGTAACGGTAATCTAATTACTGTTTTTTCAATTGTAATCCCTTACTTTACTCGTTACTAGAAAAAAGTAATTGGATTACAGTAACGCGTTACTGCCCATCAGTGTACACAACACACTGAACAGAGCGAACACGACAAGACAGAACGCTAACGTTACGCATGAGTACGACCATAAGGTCATCCTGTGCACTCACAACCGAAAACAAACACGCGGAGAATGCATGTCCGAATCCCAACACAAAAGTGAAACCAAACTAGCAGATGTGCTGTGATTCAAACACCACGCCTGCACATGTAACAAGACACCTGACATCGACGGAAGAAATGTGGGAATTAGGTTGAACTGTGAAATATCTGATGAAAATTGCAAATACTAAGAAATATGTTACAACAGCTCGTCTTTCGAGTAAAATACACACAAAATCCGCGACGAGACTGAGCTCGAAGTCTTTAAACTAGCTTCCGCGTCAGCGTTTTTTTTATTGGGTGAAATCGCTGTCAATCAAAAGGAGATGCAATCCTCCAATCATCACGCGGACGCCCGGGCGCCAGGCCAGCCCACTTCCCCATTCACCCCAGAGACGCCCGGCGTCCGTGGGCGGGACATAATCGCAGCATTTATCCAATGACCGTCTAGTTTAACAGCACTGAAAAAAACTGTTCAAAGCAGCCCCATTGAAGTCAATGGAGGCCGAGCTTCAACGGGGAAATGCCATAGGAAAATGCATGCACTGTGATGCGCTACAGGTATGCATGAGAAGGAGATCAAGTCAGCCGACCTGCTATTTGTAGCTTATTCTGAACGAACTCATCTTCGAGATTACCGTGTTCTAACGCATTTTTACTCAATAAAATGTTAAGACAATAGTACACATTTGACCATTATTTTTTTGACATTATAGGGGAAGCTGAGCTTCCCTTGCAGTCTTAAAGAAATCTCCACTGGTTTATACCAGTGTTTTGACCGCGAACGACTAATGTTAGGTACAGATATTAGACAAAAAGACGACGTCTCATGTTATATGTTGACAAACTGCACATAGAAACATTGTTCGCGATGTCTGCCGTCAGATATTCCCGTCTCGTCATTAACATGCAAGTTAGCACGTATTTGTTAAAGGGGACATGAAACGTCCATATTTTCGCACTGGTAGTGCTAGTAACGTTAGCTACAGCCTACATATACTAGGAAAAAGTGTCTCCGCTCTGACATCTTTCAGGGAAAGCATCGCCGCTTCCACACGTCTAACTCCCGGCACAGCATGGTAAACGTGCGCGCCGGTGATGCAGAATTGACCACGCAATACATGCTCAAGATCAACCTCTTGACAACAGATGGACTCTGACACGGAGGGCATCGCAGGACAACAGCCACACTGACACCTGGTAAGTTAGCGTTGCAAACCCGCTCTCCGCCCCAAACCACCACTGATTGTTCAACATAGCAACGTAACTTACATGGTGTTGACGAGACGGGAATCTCTGACGGCAGACATCGCGAACAATGTTTCTATGTGCAGTTTGTCAACATATAACATGAGACGTCGTCTTTTTGTCTAATATCTGTACCTAACATTAGTCGTTCGCGGTCAAAACACTGGTATAAACACAGTTTGATGTCGCGATTTTCAATGCCCAGAGCCTGTTAAACTTGAGCCAACCAACCCCGTGACGTCAACTGCACAATGGCGGCGCCCTGGCGGCGAAAGATACAAAGTTTTTTTCTTTTTTTCTTCTAAATGTTTACATTTGTAATGTTTCTTATATAATTGTTGATTATATTGGAAATCCATCTTGTAAATCATGTAAACTTGATTCACCGCTTCATTTCCCCTTTAAATATACAAGTTTGATAAAAATGGTCATTTTAGAAGAAAATTTCAAATGGCATTTAGAGGCTTTTGCATCTGAACTCTTCATATGTTATGATGAGGGAAGGATGAAGCGGAGAGGGAATCCAAACGCAAGCACTTTAATAATCCACCAAACAAATAAAACAGGATAAACAAAGAACAGGGAACTCAAAACAGCATAACATTAAACAACGACCGACACCCAACAACTGAAGCACAGAGGTTTAAATACACAGACAAACAAGCTCAAGAAGGGAACAAGGGGGCGTGGCAAATCAGAAACACCTGGGGAAACTAATCAACAAGAAAAACTACAAAGGACTACAAAACATAGCACGGAAAAGGAAATAACTAAAGTCCACACAAGACAAGGAAAACACATGACAGGAATCGTGTGTGTGTATATATATATATATATGTATGTGTATATATATATATGTATATATATGTATGTATATATATGTATATGTGTGTATATATATATATATATATATATATATGCCAGTAGTTTACCATTTACTTCAGTCAAGGACAAGATCAAGAAACTAATAATACTGTATGCTGCATGTTGCTTTATATAAAAGGCAGAGACTGTGTCGTTGCTGATCGAGTGAAAATCACTTTTTTAAAAAACTTTTTTTAAAAGTGGACTGAAATGAAATAAGTTCACAGTAATAATATGCTCACATTATTAGCATATTAAAAATATTAGTTTATAAAATTAATGGCAGTTGGCCAATTAAAGGCAGTTGGCTTTTGCTAAAAAATTAGTTAATCTTTTAGTTTTAATTTAGTAACATACTGTAAAGTAGATTACAGTAAAGAACTGTACAATTAAATGTAAATTACTGGTAACATTTTACCATTAATTTACAGGTTAAAGTGTTACTGTGTACATTTCAAATCATAAAATGTTTAAGTTTTTTTAACATGTCTTGCGCTTACCCTTGCAAAACCCACTACCATGATGTTGGAGTATTGTGCGTTATTGCCAGGCATTTTCGGTAACGTTTCCTTTTACAGTACAGTACTTACAGTGTACTTGCCTAGAAAGTACTGGCTAATATAAGGTAAGTACATGGAACAGGGGAAGTTTCGGGGTTAGTACTAGTTATTACCCAGTAATTGTAGTTACTAAAATAAGTACATAGTATTTACATGGGTAACTGGACTGTAAAAGGAAGCGTTACCAGATTTTCTATAGTTGTTGTTATAGTGTAATACACTATTGCGTTTGGTTTCTTATTGCCCCAATTCAAAACAGCCACTCAAGTCAAGTCAAGTCACATTTATTTATATAGCGCTTTTCACAATACAGATTGTATCAAAGCAGCTTCACAGTGATAACATGTAAGTAGCACAACACAGATCAACAACATTGCTAAACACTAAATAAATAACCCCAACTGAGCAAGCTCAAAGCAAGCCAAAAGCAAGGCGACAGTGGCAAGGAACCAAACTCCATCAGATTGGATGGAGAAAAAACCTTGGGAGAACCCAGGCTCAGTCGGGGGCCAGTTCTTCTCTGGCTTACATTCATATCGTTTAAATATAAATATTAAATATAAATATTGTTTATGAATCAAACGGCGCCATAACATATCGCAGGCGTTGAGTCGTCTCATCACAGGCGTTGGGGCATCCGAAATCCCCGTGAGAGGCTGGACACAAAACTGGACCTGACGAACGCCATTTTTCTCGGGACAAGCGTCCCGAGATAACAGCAGAAAGGCAGATGGGAAATAATTCATCATTCAATAATCCACTCACTATTATCTATAATATTCTAGTCTTTAGATATGGCCTGGGTCCTGTCTATGGGATTATTTTTTTACTTGTTTTGTTGTTTTATGCTTAAATCAAAACTCTTAAAAATAATAACACTCCTATTCTCAAGAAGCCAATTCATTTGGGGTATCATTCTTGCCTTTAGCAGAAAGCGTAATATATGTGCCAACGTTCAATACTTAAGGTTGGGGGTTTCACTAACCCAAATTATGAGCCGTAATAAATGTGACTTGATCACTGATCAAATTGACATGATTAATTAAATATTCTTCACAGGAGATGTGCCACTCTCAGATATTGTGGATCCAGTAAATAGGACAGCTTGGATACAGGCAAAGGTCAAGTTGGCAAAGAGTCAGTTTATGGATGGAATAAACCTAGACGTTGAGCAGGCGGTGCAGACCGGTTCCCCTGAGTACTATGCTTTGACAGCCCTCGTCAAGGAAACTACTGAAATTTTCCACACAAAGATCCCAGGCTCTCAGGTAAAACAGCACATCTGACAATGATGTCATATAGGCACTTTCAAAGCCCCTGAGATACAGTACTGTCTATTCATCTTGACTCATAGGTATCATTTGATGTGGCTTGGTCGCCCAAATGCATCGATGAGCGTTGCTATGATTACGTGGCCATTGCCGATTCATGCGATTTCTTGTTTGTTATGTCCTATGATGAGCAAAGCCAGATCTGGGGTGATTGTATAGCCATGGCCAATAGCCCCTTCAATCAGACATTGACAGGTAAGTGATTTAAAAATAAAAAATTAGTCCATTTGGCTTTTGAAAAAGTTATGTTTTTAAGTTTCCATTTCAAAATGCACACTTAAAGTCAAGAAATATATCTTTCAGCCTATGATCAATACATCAGCATGAACATAGACTCAAAGAAACTTGTGATGGGTGTTCCATGGTATGGTTATGACTACAGCTGCCTACATTTTTCAGTGGTAAGCAATTTATTTTCAATATTTTCAGTACTTTATTGAAAATGATATGCAGTATTAAGGCTTTTCGATATAGAAAATGCAATGCTTCTTCCAAACACTGCTCAGCTTGTTGTGCTTGGATTGACCAGAGCGGTCAGTCATAATTCCTCTGAGTAGCCACTGTGATTTGCTTATCACTTCTCTTTGAATGTAGCATTCATTTCTAAATACTCGTAAACAACCATCCTTGTTTTGGCACCAGTTCATCTTCTGCACCTTCTGTTACGTTTTGGCTGAAGCAGAGGAGGAAGCAGGATCAAAGTGCAGAAGTCTTTTATTAAATAAACTCAAAACTTCACAAATTCAGACTCTGGAACAGAACAACCACCATAGTGTAACAATGAGAACTTACAAAGACTGAACTAAACACAGGCCAGCTTAATAAGATAATAAGGGGGTGTGGCTAATAAGAAACACCTGGGGAGACTAATCAATATTAAATATAACAAGGGACTGAACAAAAATGGAACAAGACTGGTTGTAAACATCACAGCTGCAGCGATTGTGATTTTTCACCACTGATGTCGAAATTGTTCGAAACTTAGGTTGTACAAAAGTGCATGACTTTTATAGTTGTTTTTTTATTGTGAGGTTTGTACGTTTTTTACATCCTAGATCATATGACCATTGTGCCATTTCGCAGGACTAGATTAGGACTTCTGTTGAGACTGGATTGGGCCTAACAAACACATAAAAGTATATTCTGAAGTATTGTTAATTTTGAATAGTTGTGGTTGACCAACATTGTTTTTTTGATGCCAATGCCGATATCTTAGAGAGCAGGGTGGCTGATGGCCGATATACTTATATATATACATATACACACACACATATATATATATATATATATATATATAAAATGGAGGAGTTAATATTGTGCCATAATTAAACAAACAAGTCCAGCTTTTGCAAAGGAAAATTCGACTCTCAAACAAAAAGAAAGCTATGTGCAAGCTCAAAGGTCAATTTGAGAGAAAATGCAGTGGAGTAACACATATGCATTGTGTTTATAGCCAATATAAATAAATAAGTCTAGATAATATTTCACAAAAAATACAAACCATCCTACAAATTGCATGTAACCTTTGAACAAATACCAAATCTTGTGCATACAAATGCATATCTGTCTGTTATGATTGTGAGACAATTTTTATGAGATCTCTTGGTTCGGACAAGGACGGTATACTGTAAATACATTTCCACAGGAGGGACAGAAAGCTCTCGGACTAAATCTAAAATATCTTAAACTGTGTTTCAAGATGAATGGAAGTCTTATGGGCTTGGAACGACATGAGGGTCATTAATGACATAATTTTCATTTGTTGGCTAACTATCCCTTATATGAGCAGCTGTGCTCATTATCGACATGGATTTTTCCCACATGAATCTCAATAGTTATGAAGGTTTTTTTTTTCTCCATTCTGTCTTCGATAGAGCTTGGGTTCCTTGCAACTGTTGCCTCTGGCTTGCTTAGATAGTGGACACTTAATATTCAACAATATTATTGCTCTGACTACACTGACTATTGGAAGAGAACTGAACTGAGCTGGACGATGACATCACCGTTTTCTGCAGAGATGCTTTATAGCCAAATTGGACTAATTTAAAGGGTTAGTTCACCCAAAAATGAAAATTAAGTCATTAATTACTCACCCCCATGCTGTACCAACCCCGTAAGACCTTCGTTCGTCTTCGGAACACAAATGAAGATATTTTTGATTAAATATGAGAGCTGTATAACTACCACATTGGCTCCTAAAGGACTGCCTCTTGACGGCCCAAAAAGTCAATGAAGAAAATGTTTAAATATCCCAAGTGACTACCGTGGCTCAACTATATGTTTATCAAGCGACGCGAATACTTTTTGTGCGAAAAAACAAACAAAAATAACGAGTTTATTCGACTATTTCTTTTCTTCCTTGTAGGCCAGAACGAGACTTCCTTAGATTTCCACGACGCATGCGCGAGATTTGCGATCTGCTCACACCAGCTTACACTACTTCAGATCGCAATTCTCGCGCATGCGTCGTGGAAATCTAAGGAAGTCTCGTTCTTTTACACAAAAAGTATTCGCGTCGCGTGATAAACATATAGTTGAGCCACGGTAGTCACTTGGGATATTTAAACATTTTCTTCATTGACTTTCTGGGCCGTCAAGAGGCAGTCCTTTAGGAGCCAATGTGGTAGTTATACAGCTCTCAAATTTAATCAACAATATCTTCATTTGTGTTCCGAAGACGAACGAAGGTCTTACGGGGTTGGTACAGCATGGGGGTGAGTAATTAATGACTTAATTTTCATTTTTGGGTGAACTAACCCTTTAATAAATGATGATCTTTATAACAGAACTGAATCATTCGATGACTTCAGCTGAACAAAAGACACTTTTTTTTTTTCTTTTTAGAGCTGCTTTACAGCCAAATTGAACTCTGTTTGAATCATTATTTTCCTGTTGATCACCGTAAAGCTGTTTTAAAACAATGTGTTGTACAAAGCACTGTAAAATCAAAGGTGACTTGACATAAAATCTGTGAACGCATCTGTTAACACACTTTCTGGTTATATTGGCCATATTTTCTGATGGCGAATATTGCAGCCTATTCAAATAATAAATCATAATTCATCATAATGCAATAGTTAAAACGTTTTTGTTATATTATATATAATGTATGTGTGTGTTATAGAAAAGTTATTACAACAATAATTTAATGTAGATTAGACAATAGAACAGAGAAGTCATAATTGCTTTAACTGTTATTCTGTTTGACACTCTTTGTTATTCTAACAGGACGGAATATGTACAATTCCAAAAGTGCCATTCAGAGGGGCTCCATGTAGTGATGCATCCGGCAAACAAATTCCCTACAGCATCATGATGAAACAGATCAACAGCTCAATATCAGGAAGACTGTGGGATGAGAACCAGCGAGCTCCATATTATAATTACAAGGTACAGTATCAATTCTAGATGTTTTATCACAATATTTAATACAGTATAAAATGCACCTTTTCAAACATAATGCAATTCCAGTGATCAGTTTTTATTCATCTTAATGCGAGGGATATTGAGTTTATATTAGTCAATGTATTTTAGACAGACATGTTATATTTTCCATAAAATGCATATGATTTTTATTTACAGGACACAGAAGGCAAGGTCCATCAGGTGTGGTATGATGACCCAGAAAGTATTGCTCTAAAAGCTACCTATGTGTCACAGCATGGTCTGAAAGGAATCGGGATGTGGAACGGAAATCTCCTGGACTACAGCAGTGATCCAATCGCCCAGCAACAGACTGTGGACATGTGGAACGCACTAATACCCAAAGTACACAGGGTCTTATAGGATTCTGCTGTCTCTTGTTGTCCATATTCACACAAGGTTTGAGTGAAAGAAGAAGTGCTTACCATAAATATTTGTCATATTTATGATTAATTTGATTGTTGTATCATAAACCAAATAAATAACACATTCCTTGTCAGCAAGCCTACTAAAACTTTATATTTAATTGACATTGGCATATTTATTGATCATTGTAACCATTTGCATGAACATAATTTCCCAAATGTAATACTGCAAATGATCCTAAATCAGCATAATATCAAGCAATATGTTTGTTTTTCTTGACAGCTCATTTCTCTGAGACTTCTGTTTTGTGGTAATTTTTACAAATTATAAAAAACAATGATTTGTGTGACTATGTTAAAGGTGAAGTATGTAATTTTTTTGCATGTTAAAATGGGTTTTAACATGCAAAAAAATTACATACTTCACCTTTAACATAGTTATTACAATTAATTATAAGTCCTAGAGTTAACCATCTCAGAGGACAGGGGACATGTTCTGGAAACTCATTATTTAGTTCATTTGGTGTCATGAATGGTGCAGAAATTACATACTTCATGTTTAAACAGCCTTAACTCAGGAAGCAGATATAGCATTTATACTGTACATTACACAAATTTCAAAACAATGTCTTTCAAATCTCAATACAATGTTTTGTGCTTTATGTAAATGTAAAAAACGTGTTTTACACATCATTTCTTCATTTCAGTGAAGGCTGAATTTGCAACAAATCTAATTTCTAAGAAATCTACTGTTAAGCACATAGATGTGCATTCTGTGTTTCTTTAAATCTGAGCTCTCTTTTGCATCAGTTCTGCTCTCAGGGCCGGTAGTTCTGCAGCAGCTTGCTTTCTCAACTAGACAAATAAAGAAAAATAAATAAATAAAGTGTTGAAACTAACAACAGAATTAACCAGGACATGTCTGTTTAGTACCTTGATCTCTGTAGTCAGTTTCATTTTAGCATCATCCACTTGTTTCCTCAGATTATCAATTTCACTGCACTCCGTCATTATCTGGATTATCAGATCATTCTGTAAATACAAAGCACAATGTTTTTGCTTTAATTGACCAAAATATAAACCCTCCATAGGACTAATTATGAAATCCCCTCTAAATTAAGGCTAATTTAATATACAATTAATCTACATCTGACCTTTGACCTTTTTTTAGTATGCTATAACTGATAATGGGTCTCATTCATGAAACCTTTGTAAATATACAAGTAAATATGAGAGTGATTTGCCCGTAAAGAGACCTTCCCGAAAACTCTTCTCCTGATTCACAAATACTTCATTAACGTCAGATGCGATAGTGAAATGTGTTTGTTAATTGGGTTTTATGACGAGGTCGGTGAGGATCGGAAAAATCTTACATTTATGTGCAAACTTTGCCCGTCGATAAAATAATTATTGTCTGTGTTTGTATATGGGCTGTGGCAATAGTAATAATAAAACAAAAGCTCGCAACATATGAAAAAAAAGAACTATTCCGCAAACAGCAAGTGACGTCGTTGACCGTTGATTACTCTTCTGCGCATGCGGGTCACTTCTGGGTCATTTCACGTTCACACAGGAGATCACAAAAGGTCGCATTTAATTGGAAATGTGAACGGCCTTGCAAAAAAATCTAATTTTTTCAAAAAATCGGAATTGAGCATTAAGTGTGAACATAGCCTTAGAAATGAAGAATTATTAGGCAGTATTTTACTGAAATAAGAGAACATGTTTAAAGGTGCATTGCGCAACATTTCATGTTAAAAATAGCCGTTTTCTAACCCATACATGCTTAAACAATCGCCTGATGGGCTGAATGAGCCCTTCTCTGATCACTGAGATCGCCTCTATAATCCTGTACAGTAAAATAAATAAGAGGGATTCAGGCTCGAATCTGAGACTGGCCGTGACGTCATGCGCGTTCACGCTCGCCTGGCTATGTGCCAATGTCTTGCAGGTAGTGTATTCGCCGCCATTCTCCGTATCAGAGAAGACAACTCGAGCGACACAACTTTAGTCAACTTTCCACAAAAGTAGAAGATGGATTCAAAGGGGCTGTTTAGCCTGCACCTGGGGCCTGATGTATAAACGCTGCGTACGCACAAAATGGCCTTAGAAATATGCATACGCATTTTTCCACACACATATCGGGATTTATAAAAAATAAACTTGGCGTAAATAAGTGCGCATGTTGTGCCCCTGTTAAAAGGGAAATAGAAAGATATGACACGGACACGATGTGTCTTCAGTCAAGTCCAATGTTGTAATGCATTTACCATGAACAGCATAATATATATTTACTCAGTATCACATTTAACCATGTAATTTTCTCTTTACACGACATAATAATGTCCCTCTAAGAATTACACAATAAAAAAAAACATCAGCTGGTCAGTAATGACTCCTTATTACAAAATATCTGAGTCAATCTTTAAAGTTAGTTACCCAAAAATATATCAAAGCATTTTTACAGCATCTTAAAACAACATTGGCAAATTACCTTGAAAAAGTACATTAATAAAACAGACTGTTTAAACAAGAGATTTAACTTAACCCTGTAAATTACTTGGAAAATACAAAGAGCACAATAGAATATTCTGTAATGCTAAATACTACTGTTTTATAGTCATTCATTCAGAATACACATTTTAACATCAGTAGTAACGTTGCACTTAACACAGAAAGTATATTGCCTCTTCACATTAAACACTATTTTTGTATAAACTTTAACAATAATACTTTTACCTTTTTTCTACAATATAAAACAAATACACAGAGAAAATGGCGGCGCCTGCACTTTTACATTAGCACCACGCTTATAATCTCGGGCCATGTGACATAGTTATCATACAGGCAACACTGGATCAACACTTCACGGTTAGCCTGCTAAATGTGCATATATCAATTACTATAAACTATAAATGTACTCCCTACATGTTCCCTATGGTATTAGACACTTCGTTCGTGTCTAATCGTTCAAACATATTACAGCCCACTTTCTTACCTGTTAAAAGGGAAATAGAAAGATATGACACGGACACAATGTGGCTTCAGTCAAGTCCAATGTTGTAATGGACGAATGTAAGCCGCGCGTTCCGTACACAGGCTGAACAAGGCATAAGCAATTGTTCACAGATCCTCTGATCACAAACCGGAACTTAAAGGGTTAGTTCACCCAAAAATGAAAATTAAGTCATTAATTACTCACCCCCATGCTGTACCAACCCCGTAAGACCTTCGTTCGTCTTCGGAACACAAATGAAGATATTTTTGATTAAATTTGAGAGCTGTATAACTACCACATTGGCTCCTAAAGGACTGCCTCTTGACGGCCCAGAAAGTCAAAGAAGAAAATGTTTAAATATCCCAAGTGACTACCGTGGCTCAACTATATGTTTATCAAGCGACGCGAATACTTTTTGTGCGAAAAAACAAACAAAAATAACGAGTTTATTCGACTATTTCTTTTCTTCCTTGTAGGCCAGAACGAGACTTCCTTAGATTTCCACGACGCATGCGCGAGAATTGCGATCTGAAGTAGTGTAAGCTGGTGTGAGCAGATCGCAAATCTCGTGCATGCGTCGTGGAAATCTAAGGAAGTCTCGTTCTGGCCTACAAGGAAGAAAAGAAATAGTCGAATAAACTCGTTATTTTTGTTTGTTTTTTCGCACAAAAAGTGTTCTGGCCTACAAGGAAGAAAAGAAATAGTCGAATAAACTCGTTATTTTTGTTTGTTTTTTCGCACAAAAAGTATTCGCTAAATGTGCATATCAATTACTATAAACTATAAATGTACTCCCTACATGTTCCCTATGGTATTAGACACTTATATAAATCGTTCAAACATATTACAGCCCACTTTCTTACCTGTTAAAAGGGAAATAGAAAGATATGACACGGACACGATGTGGCTTCAGTCAAGTCCAATGTTGTAATGGACGAATGTAAGCCGCGCGTTCCGTACACAGGCTGAACAAGGCATAAGCAATGGACTATGTGCACGTTAGCATATGCTAGTTCCGGCTGCGAAACCGATATGGGGTGTCTAGTTTCCGGTAGCCTGATGGACGACGTAGAAGATTTAAATTTCTCCAGATGTCTTGGACATTTGCCAGATATTACAGTCGATGATGTCCATCGACTGGTTAGTGATTTTTCTCCAGCTCCCCAGAGCAAGAGAGAGAAGGGGTTTAAATATTACATCTCTCAGTATTTGCATAATTTTGAAGGTAAGTCACAACAACATCCATGTTACATGCTCAAGCTATGCTATGTGGTAACTGCTATGTTATCTCTCTATATATATATATCCTGGTTAAAGGGTATAATAATAATAAATAATTAGTACCCTAAAAACTTCCGTCTAGTTGTCATGGATACGCAACCATGGGTGCGGTGACAAAAAAGCAGATGTGAAATATCGTTTACTTTTTCAAAATGCAGCAGAGCCTGGCTCCACCCAAATATGTGTGAAAAGTCTGTTGATTGACTTGACTATGAACAAACGAACATAGTTTTAGATAAATGTATTTAGATAGCTAAGCTTTAGATAGCTTGACAACAATATGTTCCTATAAGTTGCTAATTATTATACTTACCAACTAACTTGCATGTTATTCTATTGATAACTTGCTATTACTGTTATTTTTCTGCAGTGTCTGAGAAAGATCAGGTCTCAGGAGAGGTGGTGGTCAGGGCAGAGTGCTTCAGGTCCATGAGGAAAGCTGAGAAACCTCATAAGCTCAGAGTATGGTTACAGTCAGCAGCAGTGTGAAATTGTTCAGTGTACAAATACTAGTAGGCCTAATGTTGGGTAGGGTATTGTTAGACTGTAAGGTATTGATGGACGTAGGGTATTATAATTTTTTCTAGGATCATGTCAGGCTGTTGTTATGTTAAGGGGGTGTTCAGACAGGCTTTTTTTTCATTTTATTTTATTTTTTTAGAAATGAGTAATACTGTCAATGGATATGCATTGTTTACATTAAATACATTGTTATGTTTTACTTAATAGGTTGTCCTAAAAGATTTGCAGCCTGTGCAACTACTGCACTTCTGCTGCACCTGCAAGGCTGGGAAAGCTTTATGCAACCATTGTGTAGCTCTTCTGTTTCAATCTGCACATTATTCACAATTGAAACTCCAAGTTGTTCCCCCAATATTAAGTTGCACTGAAGGTGAACAACAGTGGCATAAGCCTAGAGTTATGGTGAGTTCAATCAATCAAACTTTATTTATAAAGCGCTTTTCATAAATACATTGTACCTGCTTTACAGTGGATTAAAAAAATACTACTTTCCTACATTCGCTATTTATTTTTCACTATATTGACATAGGGGATAAAGCCGGGCCCTGTTGACAAGATGGCTGTGATCTCAGCCAAACCGAAAACAAGAAAGACCGCAGAGGGAGTGCGGTAAGTGCTCCAATTTTATTATTAATTCTGATGACCTGTCACTGTACTGGTTATTGCATTCTATTTCCAGAATGCTCTTCCCCTCAAGCAAAATGTATTACTCTGTTGCAGATTTTTAGCGTGTGTGTGTGTGTGTGTGTGTGTTTTCTAACATACAGGAATAAACTGTACAAAGGCCTTCATGGGGAACTTCCTGACCTCTCAGTTCTTCGGGTGTCTGAGGTGTTCAATAATTTTGCTGATGCTGACCTCCCTATGATCTGCAGCATGGGAATAAGTGAGGATATCCCACTTGTGGACTCACTGTTCGGCAAGGTGCAACATGGAAGTCCCCTTTCTTATCAGCAACCTGCCAAAGAGAAAGCAAAGGCTTTTCATGATGCTCCACCTCCCCCATCATTGCCACTGCAAGGCTACAGACTTGAACCATCAGAGTGCATGTTCGTCTGTTCCAGGAAGCAACAGCTGCACATGAAAAGTCTTGAGGCTACCCTGGAATTGGCCCAGAAGATTGAATGTGCTACGCGAGAGCAGAGTTTGTGTGCCGATTGGTACAATGTACGGAAACCCCGGGTGACTGCATCTCGTTTTAGAGAGATCTGCCATGTGGGCAAGGCCTCTGAAGAGGGACTTGCTGAACGCATTCTTAGAGGTACTCATCAGACAGGGCCTATGAAAAGGGGTTTGGAGTTGGAGGCAGATGCGATCTGGGAATATTGCCAGATAAAACGTGTGAACCACTACAAATGTGGGTTTGTGGTACAACCGGATGCACCATGGATTGGTGCCTCACCAGATGGGGTTGTTTTTGACCCCTTGGAGCAGCCTCAGTTTGGCCTTGTGGAAATAAAATGTCCAAACATTCCAAATTATGTAGACGCACCTTATCTCAAGGTCATCAATGGCTCATTGCAGCTCAAACCAACTCATGCCTATTATTGGCAAGTTCAGGGACAGCTACTTGTCACCGGTATGAGTTGGTGCGAGTATGTCGTCTCCGCTCAAGATGATGTTTTCATACAAAGAATACAGAGGGATGAGAGTATGATGGAAAAAATGAAGCGTGGGATAGATAAGTTCTACTTTCATGTGTACATGGACAAATACCTGGCAGTGGCGTAAATTGGTTGCTTGTCATGCACATTTTTACAGAAGACTCCTTTAAATCTGTTATTATCTTGCATAATTACCTTGATCATTTCTCATATAAATGTTCATTTGTGCCTTTGTATGCATTGTTATTGAAGGGCAGTGACACTTTCATGTTAACCATTTATGAAATTGAAGTTTGTCAAATACAGATCACTTGAAATCTATTATGTGTGTTTGCTTTCTGATGAACAGAGAAATGGTCTTTGAATTTTTACAAAATCTATCAAATAGAATCAGAATTTATTTATAAAGCACCTTATAACAACGCTCAGGTTGACCAAAGTGCTTTACAAGTGTGAAACCCACAAAAACAGAAGGAAAAAAAGAAGCTAGTTTAAATGAATGGGTCTTCTAAAAAAAAAAATCTATCACAGTCAACAGGAAGCACAAAGAACAAAGCTGTAGACAACACTGTAAAAGTAAAGCAGTTTTATTCGCAGAGTAACAGCAAATCATTTCCAAAACTCTATGAGTATTGTTAAACATCCTGTGATGTGTTATTGACCTTTATTTTGCCAGGAGTGTGGTGTCAAAGTTCATTATAGAATGGATAAGGAAATCGGCCACCAGAAAATCAGACCAGCCATTTCTTGACCAGGGGTCCGGACTGATAATTAGTGAGAAGACATGCAACAGTAAAAAGTTGGTTTATATTCCCACAAATGGAGAGAGGGATGACCGTGTCAAAAAGTTTGTTCTCTTTGACCCTCCTAATGAGCCTCTCGACGTGGACTCTCAGACGTGCAATGGCCTGGGTTCTGAGGACGTCCACCTCTGACATTTGATCCTGTTTGGACATAAAAGCTGGGCGATGCACTTTCCCGGAAACTAGCTCATCTATCAGAAATCCCTTGTCTACCATAACTTCCATGTCAGGTGTTAAGAGGGAGGTGATGCCGGAGAGGCGAAAAATCTCCTTGTCACTGATGGAGCCTTCAAAAAGTGCCGACACAAATGTCAATGCTCCATGGGGGGACATGCCAATAAGCGCTTTGAATGTACAGTGCGATTTGTATGAAGAAAATACCTCACTTTGGAGCAGAAGGGAGGAAGGGGTTTGACACCTCATTTCTGTGCAGTCAAGGATGACCTGGGTGTTTTCAAAAGTCCCATGGAAATCTGTGGGGCAGTTTGCTCTTACTGATTCGCTTGTCATCCATATCGAGAGAGATCCAAGTAAAGTATATAGAAAGTTGGACCACGTCACAACTATTCGACTCACTGTAGCTCTGTGGATGTTGAACTTGTGAGCAAGTTCCCTTTGTGTACAGCCGGTTGATAGATAGTTAAGGAAAAGGAAGAGCTCGTCAATTGGCAGCAATTTCTGGGGAAAATAGTTACTATATTATTAATAGATAGAAACACTATACATCAAAGATAAAATACACAAACGGTGTAAAAGGTGATTAAAATATGCAGTGCATGTGGGGGTGTATGAAATCTAAAAATTGGAAACTTTAGTTGCTTGCGCAGACAACAAGAGTGCCAGAGCAAGCAAAAAACAAAACACAGCTAACAGTGTAAAATGTGCAGTATACTGTTAGTATATGTTTATTGTAGAACTTACTGTTGATCTGTTCATAGGGCTCTCAGTGGATGTACTGGTGGAAAGGTTCTTCTGACCACTGGTGACTCTCACCATTCTGCTCGTTGCCTCTTGGATTAGATTCCAAAAGGCCATGAAATGCTCATATGATGGAAATCTGCACAAACAGCACATATCATATAGTTTTTCTATTAATGGCATTCAGATTACATTGAAACATTCTAAAGTTGTGAACATGGAATCTAGCCTTGTTTTCTCTAGATCTGTTAATTATATTTCCTTCATTATATTATATTCTTCTTTACTGAAACAGTCAGACACTCACCACATACGCATTGTATGGAACTGCAAAAATCCATACTAGCCAAACTATTATAAAGCTATCGTGAAACTTTA
Source organism: Pimephales promelas (assembly GCF_016745375.1). Next base: position 2,674,587 of record NW_024121677.1, read on the forward strand.
AAGCTAATCACATCACCGGCTGCTGGTGATACGTTTTTTATTGCCTCGTCAGCGGAAATGAGGCTGACTTTGTTGGAAGGATAGATCTGTCCCGTGACATGTATGTAAATATTCATAAAATATGTATTATTTACAGAACAAAGAAAAGAAAATACACCAAATATGATGGTGTGAATTCTCTGATTTCTTACCTGGTATAGTACCGAAAGTCATCAGGTGATGTGGCAAACCGCTGCAACCCAAATCTCTCCAAATGATGCGACTCGAGCTGCGTTGTGAGCTCCTCGATCTGCCTTGACATGTTCTCAAATTTCATCCGGTCGACCACGATGAAAGAGCTGCCTGTGTAATCGTGGTCTTGCATCAGGGGTGTCGGAGCCAACTCAGCACAACCAGAGATAGGTGTGTTTTCATCCACCTCAGTCACCATGTCCACGGTGGAGTCATCCTCTAGAGCGCGGTACAAAGCCTGGATTGCTCGAGGGCGGCGCTCCCAAACTCCGGGTCGCTGGGTTTTTTTAGTGTAATTATTCCAACCGAACAAGGATGGAACTGCCTTAGGTCGAAGACAACGCTTTCCAGAAGAAGATATTACTATCTCTTCTTGCTCAAAATGCCGACTGCACACTCTGGAGTTGGTAGTGGGGGTGAAACCTTCCCTTCTGATTTTAACAAGCCACTGGGCGCGTAAATTAAGTTCCTTTGGGAAACTGTGGAAGCTCAAGGTTGTGTTGAATCTCCCCCCGGCGGTACATAGTGGCACGCAGCAATGGTGATTATTACCACCGACTGCCCTTTGAAAAGTGAATCGGGTTTTTTTATGTTTTAGGTCCATTGCGAACGATTAAACTAACTTAACGCCGGTCCACTGATGTAAACAAGACGGCAACCGGAAACAAAGTACCCAACTTCCGCCCTCAAGCCGGAAGTTAGCATTTTTCTCGTGCACATAGTCAATTGTTACTTCACAAACCGGAACTTAAACTTACAGCAAAAGAAAGTGAAACGTATATAAACAAGCAAACACAGCATATTGTGAATTAAAGTACACTACCCAAAAATGTTATAGAAGTTAAATAAGCATTTTAAAAACATATTGTCTTTTTTTATCCTATTTAGCTCCTTGACTCGCAAAGCAATGGATCAATGATCTACCGATCATACATGTACTTTCCCCTCTCGTTTTATAAAGAAATGAATTAAATATTTTAACCAAACAGTGCAGCAATGCAATGACTTAAACATTTTAACTTTAACCTTAAGATATAAAATAAAGATTTTTAACTTGCACCTTTTTATAAACAATATTATTTATCTTTTAACTTGCATCAACCCATTCAATGTATCATTACTACATCAATTTTATCATCCTTACACGCACCGTAAGGATGCTCTTGGCCATGCGTAGCTACGCACTCTTTTAGAAGAGTATTGGTTTTAGCGACACCGATGGTGAGTTGGAGTCAAATGTCTTTTTGCTCACTATTAGACAGAGAATTTAAAGAAAATTATACATCTACAGAAATATAATACAAATATAATTTCACAAACCTATCATCACTTGAAGCAAACATCCATCCCTTCTTAAATGACCGGCCGTTTAGTGAAACTGACGCACATTATAGCCTATAATCTTACGGCAGATGGAGTAAAACCTTAAATCTTCATTATGAGTCCAAATCATAAATAGAGTGCATGGTCTCAATAATAGTTTAAATAAATAAAAGAATGATTTAAACTATGTTTTACTTCTGATATAATCATTTAGATTAAATATGCCATTCTCATTAATGGAGTTAAACACTTAAACTACATGAAATCATTACTGAGAAGTTACCAAAAATTATATTCAATAAATAGAAATGGACCTATTTGTTGTGGATGCAATGCTTTTGAACACTTTCCATCTGGCATGCTGTGTTTAAATGTTTTAACTGATAGCTCATAAGATTGTATGAGAAAATTGTTTCGTGCAAATAATGCACAACCTATCTGTTTCCATTAAAATATAAATCAATTAAAAATACTTTTTGGCCAGTGGAAAAGATTGAGAAAAACTTTCTCTGAAATGTAGCCTATTTAACACTGTGGTGAGCAGGACGGCCGAGGGACGTGAGAGAAAGTCGCGAGGCCGGTGGTGCGATTGCTAATGAGCAGCACCTGTGAAGCACACCGGTCTTGCATCTCTCACGAAGGAGCGGAGCCATAAAGGGGGAGCGACGGAGTGGATGATCGAGAGAGGAGCAGGCCTGCTTTTGTTTGTATATTTTATTTGGTAAGCCAGCAGTCGTCCGTGAGGGGCTGCTGGCAGGTAATTTATTTGTTTATTTTGTTTAAATAAAGTTTTATTTTATTATTATGATCCGGTTGCCTCCTTCTTCCCTGAACCTTGTTACAAACACTATTTGATTTATTCATTCAAAAACAAGGCAAGGATAGGCTACTAAAAAAATATGTTTGTAATAATGTGACGGCACATTCGCATTTCATATTTTCCTAACGTCTTGTACCGTTAAACTTGGTGTCACGTGGATGAATAGTCATATGCAAATGATATGCAGATGAGGATATGCATAGTAAAACTAGGCGTTGTAATCTCCATATATACATAGCCTACATATCACATGTAATCTGCCCATCTGCTCACTTATTTAACTATTTTTACCTTTATTATTATTATTTAAAAGGTTACTTTTATCTTTATTATGAAATATTACTTGTACTTATCCACGGGCCTTGCAATTGCCCCATGGGGATAAATAAAGTTTTTTGAAATTGAAATTGAATTGAAATATATGGTTATTTCGGGGAGGAGACGCACGTGCACAGAATCTCCCGCTGAATGGGATTTATAAAGTGAATTCTGCGCAGGTTCTGGTGTACGAACGGTTTTATAAATCTGAAAACGTTTGTGTGTACGCAAATTCTGCCTTATGTTCGTGCGCACACTTTAAGGATGAAATCTACGCAAAGTTTTATACATGAGGCCCCAGGTCACTTCATGCGTTTTCTGTGATCAGATACCTTTTCGATCGTGAAAAGACCAGGGGCCTCATGTATAAACGTTGCGTACGCACAAAATGGGCATAGAAATATGCGTACGCATTTTTCCACGTGCACATCGGGATTTATAAAAAATAAACTTGGCGTAAATAAGTGCGCACCGTAAGGATGCTCTTGACCGTGCGTACGCACTCTTTTAGAAGATTATGGGTTTTGGCGACACCGATGGTGAGCTGGAGTCAAATGTCTTTTTGCTTACTATTAGACAGAGAATCTAAAGAAAATTATACATCTACAGAAAGATAATACAAATATAATTTCACAAACCTATCATCACTTGAAGCAAACATCCATCCCTTCTTAAATGACCGCGCCAGCACGCGCGTTGGGCCGTTTGGTGAAACTGACGCACATATAGCCTATAATCTAACGGCAGATGGAGTAAAACCGTAAATCTTCATTATGAGTCCAAATCATAAATACAGTCCATATTCACAATAATAGTTTAAATAAATAAAAGAATGGTACTATGTTTTACTTCTGATATAAACATTTAGATTAAATATGCCATTCTCATTAATGGAGTTAAACTCTTAAACTACATGAAATCATTACTGAGAAGTTACAATATATATATATATATATATATATATATATATATTCAATAAATAGAAATAGACCTATTTGTTGTGGATACATTGCTTTTGAACACTTTTCTTCTGGCATGCTGTGTTTTAATGTTTTAACTATTGTCTGAGAAAACTGTTTCGTGCAAATAATGCACAACCATGTCTATCTCTTCCATTAAAATCTCTTCCATTATCCATTAAAATATAAATCAATTAAAAATACTATTTGGCCAGTGGAAAAGATTGAGAAAAACTTTCTCTGAAATGTATTTAACACTATTTGATTTATTCATTCAAAAACAAGGCAAGGATATAGGCTACAAAAAAAAATGTTTGTAATAATGTGAAGGCACATCCGCATTTCATATTTTCCTAACGTCTTGTACCGTTAAACTTGGTATCAAGTGGATGAATAATCATATGCAAATGATATGCAGATGAGGATATGCATAGTAAAACTAGGCGTTGTAATCTCCATATATGGTTATTTCGGGGAGGAGACGAACGTGCGCATAATCTCCCGCTGACTGGGATTTATAAAGTGAATTCTGCGCAGGTTCTGGCGTACGAACGGTTTTATAAATCTGAAAACTTTTGTGCGTACGCAAATTCTGCCTTATGTGCGTACGCACACTTTAAGGATGAAATCTACGCAAAGTTTTATGCATGAGGCCCCAGGGGCCTCATGTATCAACACTGCGTACGTACAAAAACACGGCGTACGCCAGCTTTCACGTTCACGGCCAGATGTACTAACAGTGAAATTAACGGAAGAAGAATGTGCGTTCCTCCAAGTAGACTTCATGTCTGGCATACGTACATTTGCCTTGATTTGTCCGTTGGCGACTCCTAGGGGCAATAAAGTGAAGTGGCAAACATTACACTACGAATTATCGCACCACCAGCTGTCAGATATTGCTTAATGATATGTCAAATAATGTATCAATTACAAATTATGTCACACGAGTCTTATATTAAAATATTCTATGCAATTAAGTAAGAACATAAAGCATGTGCAAACCCGTCTAGCAATGGCAGCGTTGGCTTTACTAGGAAATAAAAAATAAACTTCATTATTTCGGTCAGTAAAGGTAAAAAAAAAGAAAGTTATATTTTTATTCAGCCAGCCAGGACATATTGAATTTGTTTAAAAGTGCCCGTACATGCATTTATAATGTTACAAAAGATTATAAGATTTCTATATGTGTTTGATTTAAGTTTTTATTCATTAAAGAATCCTGAAAATACTATATCACGGTTTCCATGAAAATATGAAGCAGAAGGACAGCTGTTTTCAACACTGATAATAATCATAAATGTTTCTTGATCATCAAATCATCATATTAGAGTGATTTCCGAAGGATCACGTGACACTGAAGACGAGTAATGATGCTGAAAATTCAGCTTTGATCACAGGAATAAATTACACTTTCACATATATTCACATAGAAAACATTTTCAGTGGAATTTCATTTCTTGCAGGTTTCTTTAGCCATTTCCTTGCAGGTTTCTTTTGCCAAATTGGACTATTACCATATTTAAATTAATTTAATTGAGGGAGGAGACTGGGTGGGGCGTTGTGCTCGTGCATGTGCGCTCAATTTTACGTTAATTGGGATGTACAAAGAGAATATGCGTGGGATCCTTCGTACGCAGACATTCATACATCTGGTTTTTTTTGTGCGTACGCACATTTACAGCTTTGATCGTACGCTATGTTTTAGTATGAATTCAACGCAAGTCTTTGTACATGAGGCCCCTGGGGCCTCATGTATCAACACTGCGTACGTACAAAAACACGGCGTACGCCAGCTTTCACGTTCACGGCCAGATGTACTAACAGTGAAATTAACGGAAGAATGTGCGTTCCTCCAAGTAAACTTCATGTCTGGCGTACGTACATTTGCCTTGATTTGTCCGTTGGCGACTCCTAGAGGCAATAAGGTGAAGTGGCAAACATTACACTACGAATTGTTCTATCGCACCACCAGCTGTCAGATATTGCTTAATGATATGTCAAATAATGTATCAATTACAAATTATGTCACACGAGTCTTATTAAAATATTCTATGCAATTAAGTAAGAACATGCATGTGCAAACCCGTCTAGCAATGGCAGCGTTGGCTTTACTAGGAAATAAAAAATAAACTTCATTATTTCGGTCAGTAAAGGTAAAAAAAAAAGAAAGTAATATTTTTATTCAGCCAGGACATATTGAATTTGTTTAAAAGTGCCCGTACATGCATTTATAATGTTAAAAACGATTATAGGCTAAGATTTCTATATGTGTTTGATTTAAGTTTTTATTCATTAAAGAATCCTGAAAATACTATATCACGGTTTCCATGAAAATATGAAGCAGAAGCACAGCTGTTTTCAACACTGATAATAATCATAAATGTTTCTTGATCATCAAATCATCATATTAGAGTGATTTCCGAAGGATCACGTGACACTGAAGACAAGTAATGATGCTGAAAATTCAGCTTTGATCACAGGAATAAATGACAATTTCACATATATTCACATAGAAAACATTTTCAGTGGAATTTCATTTCTTGCAGGTTTCTTTAGCCATTTCCTTGCAGGTTTCTTTTGCCAAATTGGACTATTACCATATTTAAATTAATTTAATTGAGGGAGGAGACTGGGTGGGGCGTTGTGCTCGTGCATGTGCGCTCAATTTTACGTTAATTGGGATGTACAAAGAGAATATGCGTGGGATCCTTCGTACGCAGACATTCATACATCTGTTTTTTTTTGTGCGTACGCACATTTACAGCTTTGATCGTACGCTATGTTTTAGTATGAATTCAACGCAAGTCTTTGTACATGAGGCCCCAGGGGCCTCATGTATAAAACTTTGCGTAGATTTCATCCTTAAAGTGTGCGTACGCACATAAGGCAGAATTTGCGTACGCACAAAAGTTTTCAGATTTATAAAACCGTTCGTACGCCAGAACCTGCAGAATTCACTTTATAAATCCCAGTCAGCGGGAGATTGTGCGCACGTGCGTCTCCTCCCCGAAATTACCATATATGGAGATTACAACGCCTAGTTTAAATATGCATATCCTCATCTGCATATCATTTGCATATGATTATTCATCCACGTGATACCAAGTTTAACGGTACAAGACGTTAGGAAAATATGAAATGCGGATGTGCCGTCACATTATTACAAACATTTTTTTTAGTAGCCTATATCCTTGCCTTGTTTTTGAATGAATAAATCAAATAGTGTTAAATACATTTCAGAGAAAGTTTTTCTCAATCTTTTCCACTGGCCAAATAGTATTTTTAATTGATTTATATTTTAATGGAAAGAGATAGACATGGTTGTGCATTATTTGCACGAAACAGTTTTCTCAGACAATCTCTAGTTAAAACATTAAAACACAGCATGCCAGAAGAAAAGTGTTCAAAAGCAATGCATCCACAACAAATAGGTATATTTCTATTTATTGAATATATATATATATATATATATATATACTGTATATATTGTAACTTCTCAGTAATGATTGCATGTAGAGTTTAACTCCATTAATGAGAATGGCATATTTAATCTAAATGTTTATATTAGAAGTAAAACATAGTTTAAACCATTTTCTTATTTATTCAAACTGTTATTGTGAATATGGACTGTATTTATGATTTGGACTCATAATGAAGATTTACGGTTTTGCTCCATCTGCCGTTAGATTATAGGCTATATTATACGTGCGTCAGTTAGTTTCACCAAACGGCCCAACGCGCGTGCTGGCACGGTCATTTAAGAAGGGATGGATGTTTGCTTCAAGTGATGATAGGTTTGTGAAATTATATTTATATTATCTTTCTGTAGATGTATAATTTTCTTTAGATTCTCTGTCTAATAGTAAGCAAAAAGACATTTGACTCCAGCTCACCATCGGTGTCGCCAAAACCCATAATCTTCTAAAAGAGTGCGTACGCACGGTCAAGAGCATCCTTACGGTGCGCACTTATTTAGGCCAAGTTTATTTTTTATAAATCCCGATGTGCGCGTGGAAAAATGCGTACGCATATTTCTATCCCCATTTTGTGCGTACGCAACGTTTATACATGAGGCCCCAGGGGCCTCATGTATAAAACTTTGCGTAGATTTCATCCTTAAAGTGTGCGTACGCACATAAGGCAGAATTTGCGTACGCACAAAAGTTTTCAGATTTATAAAACCGTTCGTACGCCAGAACCTGCGCAGAATTCACTTCATAAATCCCAGTCAGCGGGAGATTATGCGCACGTGCGTCTCCTCCCCGAAATAACCATATATGGAGATTACAACGCCTAGTTTAAATATGCATATCCTAATCTGCATATCATTTGCATATGATTATTCATTCCTGTGATACCAAGTTTAACTGTAGGCTACAAGACGTTAGGAAAATATAAAATGCGGATGTGCCGTCACATTATTACAAACATTTTTTTTTAGTAGCCTATATCCTTGTTTTTGAATGAATAAATCAAATAGTGTTAAATACATTTCAGAGAAAGTTTTTCTCAATCTTTTCCATTGGCCAAATAGTATTTTTAATTGATTTATATTTTAATGGAAAGAGATAGACATGGTTGAGCATTATTTGCACGAAACAGTTTTCTCAGACAATCTCTAGTTAAAACATTAAAACACAGCATGCCAGAAGAAAAGTTTTCAAAAGCAATGCATCCACAACAAATAGGTCTTTCTATTTATTGAATATATATATATATATATATATATATATATATATATATATATATTGTAACTTCTCAGTAATGATTTCATGTAGTTTAAGAGTTTAACTCCATTAATGAGAATGGCATATTTAATCTAAATGTTTATATCAGAAGTAAAACATAGTTTAAACCATTCTGTTATTGTGAATATGGACTGTATTTATGATTTGGACTCATAATGAAGATTTACGGTTTTACTCCATCTGCCGTTAGATTATAGGCTATATGTGCGTCAGTTTCACCAAACGGTCCAACGCGCGCCGCGTGCTGGCGCGGTCATTTAAGAAGGGATGGATGTTTGCTTCAAGTAATGATAGGTTTGTGAAATTATATTTATATTATCTTTCTGTAGATTTTCTTTAGATTCTCTGTCAATAGTAAGCAAAAAGACATTTGACTCCAGCTCACCATCGATGTCGCCAAAACCCACAGGCTACTCTTCTAAAAGAGTGCGTACGCATGGTCAAGAGCATCCTTACGGTGCGCACTTATTTACGCCAAGTTTATTTTTTATAAATCCCGATGTGCGCGTGGAAAAATGCGTACGCATATTTCTATGCCCATTTTGTGCGTACGCAACGTTTATACATGAGGCCCCAGGGGCCTCATGTATAAAACTTTGCGTAGATTTCATCCTTAAAGTGTGCGTACGCACATAAGGCAGAATTTGTACGCCAGAACCTGCGCAGAATTCACTTTATAAATCCCAGTCAGCGGAAGATTATGCGCATGTGCGTCTCCTCCCCGAAATAACCATATATGGAGATTACAACGCCTAGTTTAAATTTGCATATCCTCATCTGCATATCATTTGCATATGATTATTCATCCACGTGATACCAAGTTTAACGGTACAAGACGTTAGAAAAATATGAAATGCGGATGTGCCGTCACATTATTACAAACATTTTGTTTTAATGGCCTATATCCTTGCCTTGTTTTTGAATGATTAAATCAAATAGTGTTAAATACATTTCAGAGAAAGTTTTTCTCAATCTTTTCCACTGGCCAAATAGTATTTTTAATTGATTTGTATTTTAATGGAAAGAGATAGACATGGTTGTGCATTATTTGCACGAAACAGTTTTCTCAGACAATCTCTTGTTAAAACATTAAAACACAGCATGCCAGAAGAAAAGTGTTCAAAAGCAATGCATCCACAACAAATAGGTCTATTTCTTTTTATTGAATATATATATATATATATATATATATATATATATATTGTAACTTTTCAGTAATGATTTCATGTAGTTTAAGAGTTTAACTCATATTTAAAATATTTTATCTTATGAAAATATATATATTTTTCATATTTTAATGGCATAATTAATCTAAATGTTTATATCAGAAGTAAAACATAGTTTAAACCATTCTCTTATTTATTTAAACTGTTATTGTGAATATGGACTGTATTTATGATTTGGACTCATAATGAAGATTTACGGTTTTACTTCATCTGCCGTTAGATTATAGGCTATATGTGCGTCAGTTTCACCAAACGGCCCAACGCGCGTGCTGGCGCGGTCATTTAAGAAGGGATGGATGTTTGCAAGTGATGATAGGTTTGTGAAATTATATTTGTATTATCTTTCTGTAGATGTATAATTTTCTTTAGATTCTCTGTCTAATAGTAAGCAAAAAGACATTTGACTCCAGCTCACCATCGGTGTCGCCAAAACCCATACTCTTCTAAAAGAGTGCGTACGCACGGTCAAGAGCATCCTTACGGTGGGCACTTATTTACGCCGAGTTTATTTTTTATAAATCCCGATGTGCGCGTGGAAAAATGCGTGCGCATATTTCTATGCCCATTTTGTGCGTACGCAACGTTTATACATGAGGCCCCAGGTTGCCCTCCGAAACGCATTCGAGACGGATTTGTAATGGATTTCGTCGGAATAAGACGAGAGTCAACATCGGGAAGGCTTTCAACAAACGGAGATATCTCCGGTCTGCTCTAGGGCTCAAACGGGTCCTATACAAAGTAATAACTTATATTGTTCATGAACGTGTTTCCATAATTATACAATCATACATGGATACAGTAAGCACATAAAACAGTTCAATATGGAGATAGATGGAAACAAAAACCGAAGTTTTCTACTACCCCTGTTTTCCCCTCACACACACACGTGTACTCGAATGCCTTTCCTTTCATATATTTTAAATGACCTGCAGATTTATAACTGTATTACCTCATTATGACTGTAACAAAAGATGTGTGCCGCACAGTGTGCGGCTGATGCTCCTTTGGTTATGAACAGCTCGTGCAAACGTGTGTGTATGTGTGTGTGTGAGTGCGCACGCAGTTTCGCTTGTCGCCAGAGGGGGCGTAGTTCTGCAAAAACTCAGATACTTGCGTTTTGCTCCTTTAATCTACCTTCAACTTTGTGCTTGATAGTTTCTTTGCTTGTGTAGTACCCTCACCGCCTGATGAGGGGAGAAATATGTATAAATGAATACAGGACACGGAGCTGCTGCTGCTTCACTTATCAGAGTCTGTATTGTTTGAGCAGCGCGCGTGAGCCCCCTCCCTGTCAAGCAGGCGAACACTCCCAAAAGGCAAAAGCAATCAAATAATCGAACGAGAGCAGGGAACATTAATCGTCACAGAAATAATCACAAAAAAAAACATGTACCAGAAATACATTCTCTTGTTGTCACATCTAACATATCATATATATATTTTCTACTGTTTATCTACTTATTTCTTTACAATTACATATCTCCTTTTGTAACCACCACACTCTCCCCCTCGAAAATACATGTCGTCTCGACATTACTTTGTTTTCACTTTCTTTCTTTAGGTGGTGCTGTTTTATGTGCAAATGGTCTAACTTATGTATGCACTGCAAGTTAACTGTATGTTCAGTTCATCAATAAAGGTATGTGTAGGGGACTGCATAGTCTCTTGTCCTCCTAATACTGCTTTTTTTCTCTCTAATCCATTCTTTTCAGTGTGCATATAAGTCTTTGTATGGGTAAAAGTATACTGGCTGATACTGTGATGCTGGGTAAGTCCATGGAGTCATGCTGTGCATTTCATATGGCGTGGATTGAAACGCTATTGTGTTCATTTGCTCTACATTATAGCATGCAGGGGTACCCTGCAGGTAATCATAGGTGAATGTCTTAGGTGGTCTCCTCTCTCTCTTAGGCAATCTACACTCCTGTTCTTCTTCACTGTTAGTTCCCCACAGGGCTTTATCTGCTGCATCGTCAGAATTTCCTCCAGCTTGTTCCTCCTCCAGCACATCAACTTTCTGTTGGGGTATCTCCTCATTTCCCATTCGAACTTCTGTTTCATGATCCTTTCCGTTTCAGGTTCACGGGGCCAGATAACTGGTAAGTTTCTGTTTTCTAACTCACTGTTTCCTTCCACAGGTTGCTGAGACTGGACTGCAGGTAAGTACCACTGACTACATCCTTCATCGTCTTCCTCTGAGCTAGAATCATCCCCTTCTACAGAGGTAGGTTCATCCACTTTTCTCTTTGTCTTTGGTTGCGTTCTGATCTCCATTTCCATTGGCAGGTAATCACACGGTAACAAGAGATTTCGATGAAGAACCCATCGATCTTCCCTTTCCTCGCTCCGGCTTAACTTCATAAACAGGGCTTTCTTCTCCCATTCGACGAATAACTGTGTGTATATCATCTTCCCAGTGATTGCGAAGCTTTCCTGTACCTCCTCTGGGTGTGAGATTTCGCACCAGAACACAATCTCCTGGGTGCAACACTGAGTTCCTCACTTTACCCTCATGGTTCCTTTTGTTTCTTTCTGCTGTCTTCTTGCTGTTTTCTTTGGCAATCTCAAAAGCTTCCTGCATTCCTTGCCTCCATCTCTTTACATATTCCTTATGGTTGTTAGTCCCTTTCGCTGCCGTTAATCCAAAGAGCAAGTCAACAGGTAGTCTATCTCTCCCAAACAAGAGATAGAATGGTGAAAATCCAGTAACCTCACATCGCGTACTGTTGTAGGCAAAAGTAAGTTTATTCAATGACACCTTCCAGTTGGACTTCTCTGTTTCTGTCAAGGTTTTTAACATCTGGAGCAATGTCCGGTTGAAACGTTCAACCTGTCCGTTTCCTTGCGGGTGGTATGAGGTTGTTCGCGATCCTGCAATTCCACAAGTCTTTTTTTTAACTGGTAAAGCAACTGATTCTCAAATTCTGCTCCCTGGTCGTGATGAATCTTTTGGGGAAATCCAAATTTCAGTGCATAGTCATTGAATATTCGATCAGCGACAGTTTTTGCAGATTTTGATGTGGTGGCGTACACTTGCGCAAACCTTGTGAAGTGATCAATTATCACCAGGATATATTCGTACCCTCCCTTACTCCTGTCCAGGTGCAAAAAGTCAATGGAAACGAGTTCAAATGGGTGAGTGGTGACAATATTCATTAGTGGTGCTCTGGTTTCTCTACTTGGTTTCTTTTGTTTCAGACAGTTACAACTCTTGGTCACGAAATGTTCAATTTCAGCCTGCATTTTGGGCCAGAAGAATCTGTCTACAATCAATGACGTCGTCCTCTCCACTCCTTGATGCCCCATTTTACTATGCAACTCCTGCAGGATACGTTGTTTATATATTTCAGGCAGCACAAGCTGAGATCGGGTAGCTGTCTTCCGGCGGAGTATTCCATCCTCTCCAATGCATAGTTTGTCCCATTGACGCAGCAAACTTCTACCCTGTGCACTGAATGTCCTTAATAAGTGTCTGGAGAGTTTTTCACCAGCCCTCTTACATTGTACTACAGGTCCAATGTGGGTGTCACTCCCCTGCGCTTGTCGTACCTCATCGGTGGAAAAAGACTGGCCTGACTCAGCACGCTCCGTCGGATCATAAAGCGAACTCATGGCTGTCCACGACATGGCAGGATCTTGAACTTCTACAGCCTGTATGGTTGCTTCAACGCAATCGGATGAGAGTTCCTCTGTACATTGCTCCATCATGGTTCCAATTTCCAGCGGCATCCTGGATAAGCTGTCTGCATCAATGTTTTCTCTGCCAGGGCGGTATTTTATGGTGAAATGGAAATCCGCGAGCTCCGCAACCCACCTGGATCCAGTCGCATTGAGCTTGGCACTGGTCAGTACATAAGTAAGCGGATTGTTGTCGCTGTATACTGTAAAGGTGGGTGCGTAGTACAGGTAATCACGGAACTTCTCTGTGATGGACCACTTTAAGGCTAGAAACTCCAATTTCCCTGAGTGAAGATGATAATTTCTTTCAGAGGCTGTCAGTGTACGGGATCCATAAGCAATGACTCTGAGTTTCCCCTCTTGCCTTTGGTACAGAACAGCACCAAGTCCCTGGTTTGAGGCATCCGTATGGAGTATAAACGGCTGCGAGAAATCAGGAAATCCAAGGACCGGAGGTTCTGCCAAGCAGTCTATTAGTTTCTCCAATCTCTGCTGATATTTTTCTGTCCATAAAATGGGCTTCTGAGAAGGCACTCCTTTCTTTTTGTTTTTTGTACACTTGGTGGTGGTTCCATTGTATCTTTCGCCCTTTGTCTCCACTTCTCCTTTCAGAAAGTCATAGAGCGGCCCAGCGATCTTGGAGAAATCTTTGATGTACTGCCTATAGTAACTTAACAGGCCAAGTACGGCTCTCAACTGTCCCACCGTGCTGGGTCTTTTCTCTCTCAGGGCTCTCACAGCCTCGGTGTCAGCAGGGTCAATTTTACTTCCTTCCGCGGACACAATCCTCCCCAGGTAACGAACTTCCCGCCTGAACATCTCACATTTACTCGGCTTGAGTTTGATCCCATATCGCCTTAAATGCTGCAGAACTCTTTTCACATCATTGACATGGTCTTCAAAGGATTTGCTGAACACTAGCGTGTCATCAAGGTAGGGGACACAGCAATCGTATCTGAGGTCCTTCAGGCACTCTTGCATGCAGCGTTGGAAAGCTGCTGGAGCGTTCATCAGACCAAAAGGGATGCGAATCCATTTATACAACCCCCATGGTGTTCCGAAAGCTGTCATGGGTCTACTCTCTTTGGCCATGAAACCATGATGGTATGCTTTTCCTTGGTCAAGTAGTGAGAACCAGCTGTTTCCTCCAAGACTGTCCATGATATCCTGAACACGTGAAATGGGCTGTCGGTCAGGGTTTGTTTTCCGATTTAATTCTCTGTAGTCAATACACAACCGCAAACTACCATCCTTTTTCCGGACGCAGACCACTGGTGAGGAATACGGCGAGTTTGACTGTTTAACCCATATCCTTGGGCAATGAGATCGTGTAGGTAATCCTTTATTTCTTTGTACAGGGGACGAGGTACTGACTGGTAAGTGCGTGCGACTGGGGTAGAGTCTGTTAGCGAGATAGTCAACTGCAGCCCATCTATGCAGCCAATGTCATCATCGGATTTCGAAAAGGAAGCTGCTTCCTCTCTCAGCATCTGTCTTACAATGTGTCTTCTGGACTCACTAAGATGGCTTAAGTCCAGAGGTGGTTCCCATGCGATGTCAGAGGTATGGCCGGTTTCATCTGTTATTTGATTGACCCTCACGGAAGTTAAGTCAGGTCCCTCACAAGTAGCAGTTGGATACACTGCCTGTACAGGTTGCACTGTGCCTATGACCATTTTGCCTGTTAACAGTAGGTCATGATCCGTAGGATTCTGTACACTGACAATTATGTGGGGAGATGCGTGTTGTCGCAGGGTTACAATCATCTCACAGAACTCCAACCCCTCTGCCCACTGTGGGTTAACGTCAGGCTCAAAAAGTAGCAATGTATCTACTTTTGGTTGATGTGACTGTACTCTGCATTCAATTTGTACTGATGTGTGTTTGGGCACATGAACATTTTCTTTTTTTGTTTTGACTAAATATTCACACGATGTTTCTGCATGAACTTGCTCAATGAAAGCTTGAACTTTTTCTCTCTCCACCGATTCATTGGTGATTGAGCAAATAGTGAACAACAAGGAATTAACTCAGCCAATCACATTGTATCCAATGATAGGATGACGTAGCTCTCTGCCCTTCATCACCAACACAGGTATGATCAGTTCTTTTGTTTTCACTTCATTGGATGCCAACCCAAAAGTCACTTCCATCCACCCTGCATAAGGTATGTCCTGTCCGTTTGCCGCCACAAGGCAGAGTCCTTCAGGTGCATCAATTAGCTCTGCAACATTTCTCAGTCTGATATTAGGTAAGTGTTTGTTTTTCCACAGTTCATCCACTATACACACTTGAGACCCTGTATCCCATAATACATCAACAAGCTGGCCTTGTATGTAACATTGTACCAGACACTGCTTCCCCACAAAAGCAGTACCCATAGACATTTTTTCTTTCGATTTCCTTTTTGGCAAAGCAGAATTTATAATGACATTGGAGGACTGATTGCGTCGTTTCCCAATTTCTGTCCGGTGATTAGATTGACATGCCCCAGAGCGGTACAATGTTTGCTTACCAGTCTCACAGTGTCTCAATATGAGGTCAGGGTGGATAGTGCCACCAAATGAACAGCTTTGACAGGACTCTTCCATCGCACCGGTCACTGCCTGTCCCGCGGTCGTGACCTGTCCTCGTTTAAAGAACCATCTCTGTTCTGTCATGGGCATCCGTGCTCGACAGCCAGCTGAGAAATGGTCGCTACCACCACACTTGTAACAGTGACTACAGTAGACATCCAATCCACTTTGTTGACATGCAAAGCATTTCCTTACTCGAGTCGCAGGAGGGTGATAGCGTTGTGCTGGGAGCCACTGTGGTCGTGGAACTGTCTCTCTCCTCTGGTCGCAAGGCTGCAAGTAATATTGAGGTGGATATTGAGTCTGAGCAGGATATTGAGTCTGTGGCAGGGATGCGCTAGTCAGCGGGGGACACTGAGTAGACATGACCTGAGGTTGCTTGATTGACTCTTTAATTTGAGATACCTCCGCACTGAGGTCTCTCAACAGTGCCATGCCTGAACGCATTTCTCTCAGCTCACCTAAGATCTGAAGTTCGGTCTTCTCTGGATTGTGCTGAGGTGGTGTTTTTCCTTTTTTCTCTAGAGTGGTATCACTCGATTGAACTGTGTGTACTTTAGTGGTGCATGGCTGGACAAGTTTCTTTTTACTTTGGCGCTCAGCTTCGTGGGTGCACGCCAGGTTGACTTTATCTAGTTCATCACTTACATCAGTTTGTGTCAAATAGGGTCGCAGATCACCTCTAATGCTGTCATTCTGTAGGCCCGTCAGGATAGTGTGGAGAAACATGCTTTGGACTAGCTGTGGGTCATACTTCAAACTGGATTCGGCCTCCTGTGAAGCAAACAGAATCTTTTGTCGTAAATCCAGACAGCGGACAAGAAAGCTTTGCGGGGTCTCTTTGCTGCTCTGTACCTCTGAGGTAAGTTGTTTATACAGCTCAGTGGCACCCTTTTCTTGGAAATGAGCCCTGAGAATCCGTCTTAATGTGGACAGTGTAAGGTTTGTCTATCCCTCTAGGTAGCTACGAAGCTGCATGCCTGGTGCAATTGCTCGGATTACAGCATCAACAATTTCAAGCTCAGAGTAACCTCTGCTCCGTCCATGTTCAATTTGGTGAGCTAGACTTGAGAAAGGAGAGTTTGTCTCTTTGCCCAGGTTCACCTATCTGGCCAGATATTTTGAACTCCCTGCTCCATGTTGACATAATTGGTCGTGTTGACGCTGAGTGACACTTTAGGTTGGTAGTGTGTGTGTCTAAGCTTTGCTGTGTGTCATAGCTTTTAGCTGCATGTTTGTGTGGTGTGGGGCACTAACATTCTGCTGTGTGCTTGTAACGATGTTATGTTTTTGTTCAATTAGTTTTTGCAAAGCTAACTGCAACGTATCAATTTCTTTTTGTAGCTTTTCCTGCTCTGTGACCTGCACTACTGAGTCTACAGTCACTCTCTGAATCACATGTGCTGTCTGTTGTTCGGAGGTATTTTCACTGCCCTGTTGAAGTTCCCAAATTTTGTCTTACACACAAAAGTTCTGACATGCCATTATCTTCCAGTTCATCTATAAGCCCTCCCTTTCAAGACGTTTCACTGGTGCAGAAATGACAAATGAGTGGCTTTTGTCGATAACATGTTCACTCCCTTCAATATTCAAGAAATCACACAATTTCACAAGGTTTTCTCTTGATAGTGAATACAATACTCCTATCACTTCAAGTCTTAAGTCCTCTAACTGATCCATGGTTCACTTAGGCTGTGAGTGTGTGCAGTGTATGATGCAGAAAAGCAGTCTTAGCTGGTCGGAAAATGGCAATGTTCCGGGTATCGACGATCAACCTCAGATAGCACGCACTCTTCTTCCGAACTCAACGTGGACGCCAGCCGTTCTCACTCTGTTCACCTCAGCCACAAGTCAGAATGAATGACACTGGAGGTAGACCATCATCTATGGACGCCGACCTTCACTGCATTTCATCCCAGCGGTGCCTCCAAAATGTAATACCCTCACCGCCTGATGAGGGGAGAAATATGTATAAATGAATATATATAGCAGCTGCTGCTGCTTCACTTATCAGAGTCTGGCTGCGTCCGAAACCGCATACTTCCCTACTATATAGTAGGGAAAAAGCAGTAGGCGAGTGAATAAGTATGTCCGAATCCTTAGTATCCAAAAAGAGTAGGCGAGAATTACCAGAGTGACGTACTAATTATCGCGAGATTCGGGCATACGTATACTTATAGTACGTCCGAATATTCCTACTTTCGTACTATATAGTAGGGGAAAACAGTATTTGAAAGGAGTAGTATGTCCGAAACCTCAGTACTCATAAAAGAGTAGGCGAGAAGTTCCCGGATGATCACCTGCTTTCGCCAAGATTTTTGAGTGTTCATCCGATGGATACTCTTCTATCCCAGGAGGCCACGGGAGAGCATTCGTCATTATCAACATCGCGGAGATCAGCGAAGCAGGGGGTTTTCAAATGTGAGTAAACACGGTTCCTTGTGTTTAAATCGTATGTGTTAAACTACTATAGAGTAAACGTTTTAACTGTTGAAGGTCTAAAGGACTTAAGTTAGACAGTATAGTATAGTTGTGATTTTGCTGTAAACACATGTTTTATTAGTTAGTTAAACAGGGGAGCTCCAGTAAGTAGGCTAACGTTACACGTAAGTTTCTAAAATGGATTTACATAACCATATAACGTTACATCTTAAACACGCTTATTTAAAATGTATATTTACATCTGAAATGAAAATATTGTTTAAGTATTGCAGATGAGCACATCCCAACATGAAAAATACATATGAGTGATGTAACGTTATGTGTGCTATTATGAAGGATAATTCACTGTTGTCAACACTACTTACATTAGACAAATGTGCTGTAAATACGGTAAATAAACAAATCTATAAAGTAACTAAATATGTTATATTTAATTTGTCCCTTATTAGTGTTGATATATTAAGGAACATTTAAGTTGGATTAAAAGTGAGTTAACACATCAACCTCAGCATGTAAATTCAGTGTTGAGCTCGTAATGTGAATCTTGTCTGTATGTTACAAGGACAGAAGAACACGCGTGTGTTTATCCGGTGGAGAGAGGCTCATGATGCTGAATGCTGTCATCAAAGGCTTTGGGTGAGTATACTACAGAAATGGATATCAAAATCTATTCAATCTTAATTTGTAGTTTATTTGAATTATTGTAAATTCAGGTAGAGACATTACAACACTTTTCTGATTCTTGATTTCTGTGCATTTGCTGCATAGCTTTTGTGGTGGAGCAGGACCTGCAAGGAAAGATGATGGCAGCATTTGTTTTAGGGATTTTACTCAAATATAAAGTAAGGTTATTTTTAATAGATAAATCAAATGACATTGTGTTAAAATGACTGCTTTTGTATAATGTTTGTGCATTTTTGTAGGATCTGAAATGTCTGCAGACTGGTGTGAGCACTGAGGATGAGGAGCCCAGAGGTGCATCCTGGAAGTGGTGCCATGGATGAGACCCTCCAACTCTCCACCTGCCCTTATGAGTCCCTCCATCTCTCCACCTGCCTTTACGAGACCCTCGATCTCTCCACCTGCCCTTATTGCCTCAGATTGTGAAGCGCAGCACAACAACAAGCTCTGGGAAGAAGGCACAGTCCCCTCTGGTGAATTCATCAGAATAAAGCTGCAGAATGGGAACCGCTGTGTTGAGTCGGCATGATGTGGTGTTCAGCGGCTGTAAATACATGCTTGTAGTTTGAATAAAGCTTTGTTTCATGTGTTGTTGACTTGTATAATGCATTTGTTTATTGTGATGGTTACTTTTATTTGTTCTTTTACTCATTTATTCATTTTTATTATTGTTGTCAGTATATAAAATTTAATTATTTAATTAATGTATCCATTAATTCATCGATTGACTGATAATTGAGATGTTTCACTGCATTTATGAATATAAATGTATTCATGCATAACTGTCATATGACAAAACAAATGACATTTTGCTTGTTTTATTAAATTAAATTTTTAGTATATAAAAGGTTATATAATTAAGTATTTGTTAGCATTTAATATTATTATTTTGTTTTTAAGTTTTGGGGTGGGCTAACAATGCAATTCATTCTGAAGTAGTGATACTTACATTTTTCGAGTATAAAATCAACAGTTTTCTCCAAAGGAGATCTTCAGCTGCCCGTCTCCTTTGTGCAGACATTACAAACGCAGAGGAAAACTGTTCTAGGTTGTGCTGTCGAGTCACTGATGGTATGAAGTGTTAGTACACCTGTCACTCATAATTTAACCTTATAAACGTATTACATACAAGATCATGGAAAGATACCATAATAGTCATAATGACAAAACAGAAAACATAAAGATCATTGGTTTGTTTACATCATAATACAGGAAAAAGGAACAATAACAAGGCTAAATATCTTTAAATAGTTCTTCATAATAGGCCTAAATGAAAAATGTTGTTGTTTTGTTGTTATAGGTCTGAGGGATGAAACGAGGTAAATTCATCAAGAAAAGGAGGAAAACTTAAAGGAGAAACGTTTTGGGTATAAAATAAAGAAATTAACAACATATATTCAAGAGGTGACGATTTGGGGGTTTCTTAATAAAAAAAAATATCAGCTGTTTCTTCAACAATACCACAACAAAATGAGAAAGTTTCATCAATGTCAAGATATTTATAGATAGAAGAATTAAACGTGTCGCTCATTTCTTTGCGCTTGTGATATGATGATAACACGTCGTAGTAGGTCACATGATAACGTCAACATGGCAGATGTCCGGTTCTCATTCATACTCAACGAGATTTGGCTATAAAGTACCTACTCTTTTAGCGCTCGTTGAGTAAGTACTTATTGAAATTAAGTACCTACTCATTGAGTATGCGGTTTTGGACGCAGCCTCTGTATTGTTTGAGCAGCGCGAGTGAGCCCCCTCCCTGTCAAGCAGGCAAACACTCCCAAAAGGCAAAAGCAATCAAATAATCGAACGAGAGCAGGGAACATTAATCGTCACAGAAATAATCACAAAAAAAACATGTACCAGAAATACATTCTCTTGTTGTCACATCTTACATATCATATATATATTTTCTGCTGTTTATCTACTTATTTCTTTACAATTACATATCTCCTTTTGTAACCACCACACTTGCAGTCGTCGATTTGCACCATCTCTGGCTTGAAGTTGTTGTAGCATTTTACTGTAGAAGGCAGTGGCGGCTCCTGCAAAATCTCTCAGGGGGGCAAATATTTGGATGATTGATAAGGACAAGGCTCACCCATGCAATGGATTAATTAACATCTTAAGCATGTAAAGTCAACTTCACTTTAATATTAATGACAAATAAAGTGACTTAATAACAATAAATCTTCTTGTTTCTATACTCACTATTATTACACTTATTTTATCACATTACTCACTTAAAGAGATAGTTCACACAAAAATGAAAATTATGTCAGTAATTACTCAACCTCATGTTGTCCCAACCCCGTCAGACCTTCGTTCATCTTCGGAACACAAATTAAGATATTTTTGATTAAATCTGAGAGTTGTGAGACCATCACTACAGACTCCAGTGCAGAGTTAAATTAACACTTTTTCAGAGTTAAAATGTAACTCTTTATGGAGTTAAAATACTAATCCTACGGAGAGTAAATGTAAGTCTAAAAATAATTATATGAACTCATTACCAGTGTTAAAAAGTAACACTTAAAAAATAAATATATTTAGTTTAACACTTCTTAGAGTTAACATTTATTCAACACAATATAATGTTTTGTGTGGAAATTACTACACTGAACACCATATTCTTGATTTACTGCCTTTATTTCAGCAAATCCATTTGGTTCAGATTTGAGGAGGAGTAACTTCAACCGGTTGTCTGCAGGACAGTCGTATCTGAAGATCACAAAAACAACAGTGTGAGGCATAATCTAGCACCATTCATTGAGAATGCAAAAATATATTAGCTGAAAATCACGCACATCGTGGGTCACCACTAATACGTAGCCTAACGTTATAATTGCAGGCCTACACAGCACAGCTATATCTTATTTTCCAGGGTAACGTTAGACACTGCAATTTTGTAACCACGTATGCCTGTAATGCATTGATGCATCAATTTCACGGTAAAACACTCATTTTCAGAAACACGGTGAATGGAAAGACGGTTAGCTAATGTTAACTCGTTTACATCGACAAAACCCCACGCAAATAGCCATTTCAAAATTTGAAACAAGTAAACAAACGTTCAACAGCAAGTTTGTCATAGTTGTTGACGTTAGTAAACAGTATAGCCTATAACGTAGCTGCTACGCGATGACCAAACGTGTTTGTCAGAAAATATAGAACATTTTTAAATAGTTTTATATACACTTTTACCTACCTCACGACGAGGCACATAAGTCCATTATTCCTTTGTCCAGCTGCAGGGTCGTGTCGTGGCGCACTTCTCAAAAATAACTCCAGGTGTAACGTTAGCGTTAAAACCAAAACACACCTGAACACCAAAATACAACACAGCCCGGGAGTATCCAATAACACAGAGTGTAGTTAGAGTTAAAAAAATAACTTTTTGCCGAACTCATGATTTTTCAACTCCTGAAATTTGCTGTGTAGGCTTCTAAAGGACTGTGTTTGCCATGACGTTGTTCAAGTTCAACTGTCTGAGTAGGCTTGTTTGAGATGAGCAAATTCTGCGCAGAATCGATCACCGGTGATCAGCGCGAGATGCATGCCGGTTAGAAATGTGTCCGAGAACGGTCCGCCTGGCTCTGATGTCATGCCGACGTATGTCAAAAAACTCTCGCGAGCGCAAGGCGGAAGGGTCGGATTCTGCAGTCGCGCGCAGTTGCTCTCCACCGACTGCGCTGATCAAAAGCATGATGGGAAACGACTTGCTGACGACACAGCTTAATGCTCATTGGTTTAAACAACATGATGAAGCTAAATTCCATATTCATTAAGCTAAATTCTCCAAATCAAGGCCATGTTTTTTTTTTTTTTTTTTTTTTTTTAATTGAAACTGATATATATTGTGAATCTCTTAAACGGGTTAAAAATAAGAAAGCTATAGTCAGTAACTCAAATATACTAGGCCTACTCTAAAATGTTCAAGTGAAAAATAGCTCTCATTTTATAGATGATGAAGTTTGTAAGTCTGTCTATTTAAGCTAAGCTTATTTTGATTTATTGATTTATTTTATTATTAATTTTATTCTGATGTTTATTTATTTGTCGATGTATAATAGGCCTATTTGTTTCACGAATTGGTGCTTGTAGGTAGGCTATGTTTGTAACTTGCATTCTAATAAAAAAGTAAAATAAATAAAAATAAAAGAACAACAGATGAATTGTTCTCTTTTAAAATGTTTGATTTTAAAACTGATATCATGTTTTATGTGTATACATATATGGGTGAATAAACTCTCTGACAGTGCCATATGGGTTATATTTCATTTTTGTTAAAACAATAAACACGTCTGTATTAAAGAAAGAAAAAAAGATTGATAAACACATATTTAACAAGTACTTTGGGTGTCTTGTTCATTATATTTATTTTTATATAAAAGCAACAGAACTTAAATCACATCCAGTTTATTAGCAACACGTGCACGAGCGTGAATCCCGTTAATCCCGCGATATCCGCCTTTGATCTCACAGGTGTCTGATTCACTGCGAGAACCGAGATCTGTCCGGCTTTATTGCGCTTTTTTCACTCCTCCCCTCACTGCAGCCGCCTACTCTCGACTACATTGCAGGCGAGGCGAGGCGCATCTCAAACAAGCCTAGTGTCTGTGCCACAACTCGCGAGATGTCCCAACAGTCTCTCTCGCTCTCGCTTTTTTTTTAAAAATCAATTTAATAAAGATAATAAAGTAGTGTTTCATTTTTTATTGTTGTTGTTTAAATTCAAAATTGTTTTAAAATATTATTTTTCACTTAATCTTATGTTTGTTCCCACCAATCGAAGTTAAGGATACGTATGATGATGTAAGCACGTTAGTGCGAGCCCTCCCGGAACCCATAGAGAATGCATTGCAGTGCCTGCAGTTCGAAAAAAAAAAACATATTTGAATGTAAGTCTATGGGAACACTCTGGGCGATTCTCAGCCAGAGTGAAATCGCCCAAAAAGAGGCGGTACTCCACAGAACGTGACACGACGCTGATTGGACTATATCACAGTGACGGCTAGGGTAACTCTCTGGTTGAATGAGATTGCGAATGTGATTCACACTTTGGTGGTGCGTCGCCCAATCGCCCTAATGAAGAAACCGCCCCTGAAAGGTGTGGTGGTCATTTCCCACAACAATACTGACTATAATGAGAGTTAGTTGACATGTAGAGGGAATGTTTCTTATAGTCAACAGAATGTCTAAAAGGGACCATCAAAATAAAGTGTTAACCTTATTTTTTTATATCACACAGTATATTCTATTCATATAAATTCAGCAATACATATTAATGGTAAACCTTCCAGTTACACGTTATTCACTAGTCCACTTAAGACATTTAGTACAAGGAGCTTTGCAACCACGTGTCAGCTAACTCATTAGTATCATTAGACTGTTAGGTTAGGGTTAGAGAAAAATAAAGTTGTCTTGCAAAGTTATTAGAAGAATGTCTGTTTGGGGGACCAATAAAATGATTCGTTAACTTAAGCAGACAGTCAACTAATACTCTGACCGTAGTAGACATGAAGTTGCAAAGTAACCAAGATATAATTTCCCCCACCTTCATGATGGATATTGAAGAGTGTTTTCCTTTCGATACGGTTCACTCGCATTGTGTCAGTCAGATTTTATATGATGCTTTTGGGGAAAACCTCTCTTTTCTCAGAAACCTGAAGCCTGATTGGTTCACGTCACAGACAAATGGCATTTCAGCTCGCCAGAAACTAATTCACCTCCTATATTAGTCACACAGAAATGCAATTGTCCATTATTTACAAAAATATTTAAAGCACCCCCACCATCGCGTCATTGATTCATCTCCTCCTTCTGTGGTCAACCTCTCAGAATCATAGAAGACCTTTTAATTATTATTGTTAGAGTACATGACTGAAATCAATGGCAGAGTAGCAAGGCAGAAACCAAGAAAGACACAATCAAAGGTTGTCATCAAGCTTTTCCAGGTGCTGAGGCCAAACAATTTTCACATATAAGATAACTTTACAAGAACATTGATGGTAGTATGATAGCTTGGGGATGTTTTAAAACAATCCCACGACAATTTGTAACTATTTTATACTTGATGAATCTCTCCCTTGTACCACACTTAGGTTAGGTGTACCTTCACTTTTTTTCTTTTTCTTTTTTTTCTTCTAAAAAACATGTTTTGTTACAAATCTCAGAGTACAAATTCATATGTAATTGCCACCTCATAAAAGTTACATTTTCTCATGAGATCAGATTGGATGTGATTCTAGAGGGCATTATACCTTGGTTCCTTCGATGTCTGTTAAAGGCTAAAAGCTCTCTGCCCTTTTTGAAAAGTTCTTGCCTTGTTTGTTCAAGCTCCTTCCTTTGCTCTTTGAGTAGCTTGATTTCCTTTATCAGCTCACTGTCTGAAAGCATAACATTTTTGAATACGGTATTCAAGAACAAGAATGACACTGTTTGTTAGTACCTGCTCATGTCTTACAAGTGGTAGTTTGTTGTGTATAAAATTTCATGGAATAGACGGACAGTGCAGAACTGCTCTCTGGGAGTGGAGAGGTTGGTCTACTCATAAGAACCTGTGAAAACACATAAAAAACACACTTAAAGCTTCTTACAACAATGTCCAGAACACACTGTTCAACCGCCAGCTGCGTGAGGAATTTTACTCAGCCAAAAAAACCTCATGGTGTCTTAATGAGGGTACGTTACTTCCTGTTTTGTCTAGAAGACCTCTACTAAACCTTCAGAAACTCTCTATAGTGGCCTGGGTGAAACTACAACATTGCATTCTGTACAAAACTTGAATGACTTGTATGATGCTCTATTGGTTTTATCAAATGTAATATGAAAACACATCTCTTACCACATCATCTGTTTTTTCTTCACTTGATTTCAGTGTCAGAGACCTATTCAATTTCCTAAACGTATAACATAGGGTATAAAGGCAACTAAATATTACATTATAGAGCTAATTCTTTTATTACCAATAAATAGTTACTATTAAAAGTATTTAACAATTACAGAAGCCAAAAAATCAGGTTACCTTGCCAGTCCTTGAGAATCCGCAAATGGCTCTGGAGCTCCAGAGTTTCTGTTGTTTCTTTTAAAAAAATCGTTCTTTTGTGCAGTAGTACGGAAGCCCTTGAATCCATTTCTACTTGAACAGAAATAAATAACCTGACTCCCAATAATGTTTAAGTAAATATGTAAGTATTGTGTACATTATATAAAAATGTGTTGTCACAATCTTATGCCAATTTGTAACTTTGCACTACACATGAATGAACATCAAGAAACTTATTTTTATTAAATGATTATTATTCTCCCTTACTTGACACACCAGTTCAGCTTAGGTCATAGTGACTATACAATAACTTCAATAACTACTATCAATCAATCTGCTATTTTATTCAAACAGTTAACTACTAGATGCGTTTCAAGTTTTTGCAATCCAAAAATATTTATTAGTGCTAAAACAGAATTTTTTTAATACATTTTTGCCATTCAGTTACATGGCAAAGGCTTTTTGGGGGCCTGAAAACACAAAGTGCGGGTTTCAAAGTGCAAGAATTTTTTTTTTTTTTACAACAATACCGTTATCATCTTTGTGGAAACTACAAATAGGTAAATTTGTGAAAACTGTGATGTCATGTACGTGTATTATGTGTTCAGTCATAGGTGCATATATTGTTTCTTTACCATTGCCGGCCTGGCATGCATAATACAGTATTTTTTGTCATTTTTCTGGATCCGTGTGAACAGGGACCGTTTTGACTAACACAGTCTCATCCCAATACGTCATACAACTGACACTTTTGACCATACGTCAACATCCGCCGTTTTAGGGTACCCTTTAACGTCACTTAGATTAGTTTTAGAGTGCAGTTTAAAATTTTAACCATTACCTACAGAGCTCTCCACCATCAAGCTCCTGCGTACATCCAGGACCTATTTCACATTCACTCTCCCGGTCGCTCCTTGAGGTCTTCAGGCCAAGACCTTTTTATTGTTCCTAGAACACGTTTTAAAACAAGAGGTGATCGTGCGTTTTGTGTGGTGGCTCCAAGGCTCTGGAATTCTCTTCCATTAGTCTTGAGAGCTTTGGATACTGTAGAAAATTTTAGTAAACACCTTAAAACACATCTTTTTAGACAAGCTTTTAACTAGCTAGATGGTGGTGTTGTAATATGTGTGTGGTTTTTATTTCTTTTATTATTTGTTTTTTACTGTAAAGCACTTTGTGACCCTTCATGTCTGTGAAAAGTGCTATATAAATAAAGTTTACTTACTTACTTACTTACTTACTTAGATGACGTTCCTGGGGTGTCATCCAACTGACGCTTTTACCTTTAACGTCAGTTAGATGACGGGGTAGGTTTAGGTCTGGGGTAGGGTTAGGTTTAGATAACGTCATCTAACCGATGTTTAAGGGTAACCTAAAACGGCGGATGTTGACATATGGTCAAAAGCGTCAGTTGTATGACGTCTTGGGATGAGACTGCGCTGTTTTGACAATGTTTTTTAACTTTCAAAAATGCTCTTCCATTTTTAGTACATCGTTGCCATGCAAACACCCTTTTTGTTCCTTAACAAAATGAACTCAGTAGTTAATTATCAATAGTGCACCTGTGCTTTTATTCTTAGTGTTTTCATACCAGGGTGTTTGTTTACAGGTTCCATCTGATCTTGTGAAGGATATGTTAGATGAGGAGTGTCAGTGGATTCTGCATCTTCATCATTCGCGTTCTCCTCTGCATCCTGCATTAGGACAGATTGCTGAGGTCCTTTATTGATTGAGGGGAATTTAATAGGTTCTTTTATCATGCCAGGTGCACATGTTGGTCTGGGCAAATCGTGATTGTAATGGTCACTGTTACTTATTAAAGTATCAGGGGTCAGAGAGCTGGAGCAAAGGCCACTGTCATTCTATACGGGTAAAAGGTAGAGCTCAGGAAAAGGAGCCTAATGGGGTCATGGAAAGAAGACAGATATGCATAAATCGTCTGATAACCACAAATAAAATTAAACTTTATGTCACTTACAAATGGTTAAGTACTTACAAATGGTGGAGTGAATGATTTTACTGTCAGTTCTCCCTCTTGTCTGAATTTAACCTGAGATCAAATTACAGGAGTTGTGACAGTTTATTTTAACTTTATTCTGCTCACATGAAAACTATGCATCTGTCTACAAGCATATTCACATTTTGCAATTGTAGATTGCCTGTATTGAGTTAAGTATTTTAATTTGTGTCCTATGTACTTTGTTCTCAAACTTTTAACCCTTGTGCATCCTTATGGACATTTTTGTCCTTTTCAGTTTTGTTTTTTTGATCACTTTGCCTGTGTTAAAGCTAACTGCAAAAAACGTGGCACAGGTGTGTATTTTTATTGGAATTTCACTATTTTACCGTCATTTTCTTAAAAAAAAATTTTTTTTGCATTAGGTACAAAAAATACTCCCTCTCAGCACCTTTTGGACAAAAATGTCACCATTGAAACCCATTAAAACGGCCATTTTTAATCCCCGGTTCAGTTAACTATAAAATTACGCAATCTTTTTTAAGAGGCTTTCATTCTGATGGCAAGGCTTCAAAATTTTATTTTTTACTATTTTTTTATCAGTATTGTTTTTAAGTTTGGCCTATAAAACAAATATCACTTTTTTCCTGTTTTCTGGTTCGGCATAATAGAGAGCCAACTGGATAAATTATGCAACAATATTTGTGTGGGTGTGTTGGTATGGATGTCAGAGTGTGGTTAGTATGTGTGTCATAAAAAAATATGTGTGTGTGTGCGCGCATGTGTGTGTTTGAGACAGAAGAACTGCAAATTCAGATCCAATCACTGTGAGCACCAGTGGGGGTTTGCTGGCACCCAATGGGGAAAATATGTTACTACGCCCAAACAAACTGTTACCGAAAGCTCATTTTTTGAGATATCCTCAAATTTGGAACACAACCTATTTAGATTTATGGCTTTGATTTCATTTCAGTTTTGAGTTCAACCTGATTTATAAAATATATATTTTATATAAAATATTTTTTATAAATAATTTCCATAAACTTATACCTATATAACTTTTTTTTTTTTTTTGGATTTACTTTTTTTTTTAATTTACTTTTTTTTTTTAATTTTTTTTTTATTTACTTCAGCAATAATCTGCAAAGGTCTTCTTTAAAATGATACCAAACTTAAGTCTGTGCTCCAAAGCGTCACATTTTTATGACAGTTTTTTGACATGGACATTTTTGTCCTCTTTTTACCTATGAGTAACTTTTTTTAATTGATGCACAAGGGTTAATCGCCATCATTATCATCATAATCATTACACTGCTTAATGTGGTGTACTGTAAATAACTCCAACATGCTTACGGTAATTTGAGCTTACTTTCATCTAAATAAAAAATTACAGAAATGATTGCTGCTCACCAGCGCCAAACTTCTGCCAACACATTTAAAAAAAAAAAAAAACATATCTCTCTGACCCCATTTACACCTGGTATTAAAATGCGATCTGTATCCAGATAAGTTATCCGGATAATAAGTACCGATTCCATTTACACCTGGCCACATAAATGTGTTTTTGCAAAACGGATATAAATCCGATCTTAAACTCCCGCGTATGCAGATTTAATGGATTGCACGCCACCAAAAGCAACAGATTTGAGCTGCATTTCGTTGATCATCAGCTAATTTCCAAATCAAAGACATCAATAAAAGAGTGGCAACAGCCCTGGTAAGATAATTTCGTTTCTTTACTTGAAGATGATTGTGTGTTAAGCGTCCGTGACTTACTTTCACTTTTATTTGCGATGTTTGCACGTTGACTCGATGAATAGACGCTCAGCTGCTCATCTGCGGTGATGGGTGATGCGTGTCGCAGTCAGGTCGCAGTAGCAAGAAAAATAGACGTATATCTGGCCCATTGTTCATGACATTATCCGACCGGGCAGCCATTATGCATAACAGCCATTACGTTAAGACTGTGTTTTAAAAACTAGTATGACCAACTAACAGGTAGTCAGTGGAAATCAAATCTTACTTTCTGGTATCAAATTAGACAAATCTATGTTTTTTGTTTTTGTTTTGGATAACAAATTTAAAAGTTATGAATATTTTTAAAGAAAACAATTGATGACTAACCTGTGAGACTATTCTCATCCGTTTATACAACAGGCCCCAGATTTGTTCATTCACACTCATACACTTTCCATATCTTTATATTTGTTATTCTTATGTACTGTAAATTTATAAATCAAGGTATATGGTATATATTTGCTTTATGTGTGCTGTGTTTGGTTTGAACTATTGTGTGTAGATTATGATTTATTTTTTGGTTTGTGTACATGCATGATATTATACTTGTATAATAAGTATAAGAAAATATTCAAGTTCACTACTGAATAAATACACTTAGCAAAACAATATTTTAAGATTACATGTGACATAAAAAAAAAACATGTTTTCAAAACCGGCAAGAGTACAGCACTTATTTTTATTTTATTTTTTTAATTTACATAACTTTATAGCTATAAACTAAATCGTTCAACAACTCTGTCTCTGAAGACTTGCATCCAAACATTCTTTATAAAAAGTAAAAAAATAAAATAAAAAATTAAAACTCAGTGACCACTGTAAGAAACCATTTCTTTATTTAGAATTTTGAAGTCTACAATGACAGCTTAGTTTTTAAATTGTCCAATTTAATTTTATCAAATCTGAAAGTATTGTGTGTATGCCAGGTCAAGTTTTGTAAAAATAAGACAGAGCAAGATAACAGTCTTAATTACCTGAAATTTCACATAAACACCACAAATCACCTGTCTTGGTATCCATTTTTTTAATATATATATTTGAGTAAAGAAAGTATTTACTCAACTATTTAACCAGCCCTTAATTTGTCATGCCTCGAAACAAATCAAGTATCTTTCTGTCCAGCCACGTAATAACATTCTAATGCAAAAAATACAAGTAAATATAATACAGAAAATACACAGCTTGTGTTTCTGTAACACTTTTTTTTATTTCGTTTCATTATGTAAGGGTGTTTTTTTTATGAAACGTCAATACGGTTGTCCTGCGTTTCCCGTCTGTCCCTCAAAGATGGAATTTTCTTCTGCAGGAGTCCATTTCATGGCGCTGAAACATAGTAAGAAAGAGTTAATACTGCATGACAGACACAAATAATGGACAAATTAAACCATGTTTTAACAACGTTCTTCATAAATGAGATGTTAGTTTTTGAACTTACTTTGTGAACCCATTCATATTCCCCGAACTTTGAATCAAAGGTTCCTTTCTGTAAGGAGCGAAGTTTAAGAGTGAAGCGAGGTCCTAGTTCTTGTATGCCCACTCTTTTTTCATTCTTGAAGATGTACCTGAATGATACACATGAGTTTATTCAGTCATGTAGAAAACATTTTTTTAACCAGTTAATGAATAAAAGTAAAATATAAGCACTCAGAATATATAGACTGCTATTTAGAGTTTCTTTCTTTACTTCAATGTATTGGTATGTCTCTTTTCTGTAGATCAACTTTGTATTTAAAACACATTTGATCATAACAGGAAACAAATCTGTCTCCCCTCGTGAAAATCCTTGCACTATTGTTTTGAGACTATTGAGAGTATTTTTCACTGAACTAAAAAGAAAACATTAGACTTTGTAAATCCAGCCATGGGCAAAAGAATTTGTAGATTTTTTTTTCACGTGCTATGCTATAACTGGAAAACAACGATAAGCATTTCATTCGTTTTAAAGACTTTTATTGCCAAAAACATTCAATTTATGCAATATTTACAATGTTGACCCTTCTTCATAAGCTCTGCAATTGACATGCTGAATCCTTGTGGGCCAAATCCAGACTGACGGCGATCCATTCTTACCTTAATAGTGCTCAAAGTTGATTACAATTTTTGGGCTTATGTATGTCCATTCATATTTTGTGGATTGACCACAGCCTTAGGCCATCAAAGATCTCCGAGCCTTTTCATTATCATTCTTGTCCTGTGACATGGTGCTCCATCAAGGTGGAAAATGCACAGATCACCACCAAATTGCTCCAGGGTCGTAGGGAGAAATTGCTCTTTCAGAACGTTTTGATACCATTCTTTATTTATGGCAGTGTTTTGGGCAGGATTGTTAGAGAGCCCACTCATGAATGGTCTCAGGATGCTTCACTGTTCGCACACACAGGTGGTGATCATGTATTCTTCTCTGGACAATCAATTTTCCAAATGTCCCAAACAGTCGGAAGGGGTCTTCAGCAGAGAAAATAACCTTGCACCAGTCTTCAACTGTACAATCCTTATACTTCCTGTAGAATTTCGGGCTGTGTTTGATGTTTTGCTTGGAGAGAAGTGGCTTCTTTGCTGCCCTACTTCATTCAGGTCACTGTCCAAAAGTCTTTGCCTCACTGCATGCAGATGCACTCCTGCTGCCACTATTGAGCAAGCTCTGCACTGGTGTCGACACCATTCCGGAGCTGCCTCCTCCTCCTCATGTTAATTGCAATTAATTGTGCAGCCCAAATAAACTTAAAAAACAACATACTTCAAAACAGGCCGAAAGAAGGATACAAAATTAAGGCTGCTTTCAAAAAAATCCTTTAAATCAAGATGTCTGGATCTTGATGATGTGGCAGCCGAGATATACGACCTTACTAGGACCTTCAGTTTGAGAAGCAATCAATAGCTGCACAGCTTTCATTGGAGGCAACCATTGCTAACAAAAACAACAATTGGAAGCATTTCTTCTCTCTTTTTATAGTCATATAATCAATTAGTCTCAGCCTCAGATGTCACGCCCACGGAATGTTGGTTAAACGTTATATGGTAAACTTAACTGGAAACACTTCAGGAATGTCGAAGTCATAATCTGATTGGTTAGCCTAGAAATCTAGACGCACCCTAGCGGCAGCAAAAATCATTTCGCTGCCAGTGTGGTCTAGCAACTCTCAATAGACATTTTAGCTGGAAAAACCCAACTCAGGTCAGGCCAATCACATCGTGTATAGAGTCGGCGGGCAGGCTTAACAATGACGACAGAGTCGCGATGGTCAGAGCAAGCTCAGACATATTCGGTTTGAAGTCGTTCATCCTCGAATGCGGCGCCACGCACGCTGTTACAAAAAAGCGGTGGCGAAATGATCAACTTGTCATTTTTGCCGTGCTCGTGCAGACGCGTCGAGTATAAAGGCTTTGTTTACTCCGTGTTAGCACATGCTCTGATCGGTAACGGACCTCCGAATCATCTCCAGCGCCCAGCCTCCGAACCACCACTAACTCCGCCTCAGTTTCCCTCGTAAGCTGATATTAGTATTTAACATTCTCTATGATATTATTTTTTTTTAATGACACACTGTCTCTTTCTCTCTCATACACACATCACACGTCATAGCTGCCCATCGTTTCGGATGATGCCGCTTGCTTCGGGGTTAGGGAGGGGATCAATGACGTTGTCTCTTTCACTCTCACACATATGTAGGCTAGTTATAAACTCTTTAGACTTTTAATGATTAGTGGTTTATTTTTAAAGTTTGTGGGTCGTGTAAAAGACAAAAAAAAAAAAAAAAATCCCTCATTTTTTTTGGGATGGATTCCGTGAAATCTCCCTTATTTTCAATGTTGACAGCTATGGACAGGACACGGTAAAAGTTTAATATATCAGCTTTCTCCGCTGACTACGTCCCCTTCTTCGTTGCTCTGATTGGTTGTCGCGCTATCCAATTGCGTGCAGAGAGAATCTGAAAGACAACCGTTTATCCCACCCCTCGGATTGAGTCCTGTCAATGAAGAGTTCTCAGACCAAACATCATGATGTAGTCCTGGCATGCCAGGCTACTGATTGGTTGAATTTTATCGGATTTCCGGGGGCCGCGAGTGTTGCGTTTATTTTCGGTCCGCCTGGAAACAAAGCGCAGACGTGTGATTGCGGAAGAAAAACTGTTGTGTTTACACGAGTGACAATGAGCATTTATCAAGATCAGCTAAACATGGGATTCTCAAAAGTATGCAAGGTTCACGGCATAGACTCTTTAAGAGATGTCCTGGGGCCCGTTTCAATAAGGAGGTTCAACCAACTCTGAGTTAAAGCTTGAACTCAGAGTTGACTTACCCTGAGATGGGAAACTCCGAGTTTTCGGTTACAGAACAGCTGAAATGAGTTAGTTCAATCAACTCTGAGTTGACTGACTCTGAGTTAAGCGCGTGCACCACAGCTATAAAAAGCCATTATCAATGGAGCGCAGATATTACGAGTCACCATGGCAACAGCGCCAGACAAAAAGAGGTGTTGGGTATAATTAATTACCAAGTAATCTAAATATTGTAATTTAATTAAAGGGATTACTCTTAATTCTTCTTTAATTTAAAATAAAATATGATGCAATTACATTAAATAGGCTACTGCATAAACTATAGACCAATTCAGTATAAAACAATAGTGGATTTAGCATACATTTTTAAAAGGTATATTTTTATATAACCTTCTCCCTCTACACATTTTGATCAATTCAAGAATAATTAATGCAATTGTACACTCACCGGCCACTTTATTAGGTACCCCATGTTAGTAACGGGTTGGACCCCCTTTTGCCTTCAGAACTGCCTCAATTCTTCGTGGCATAGATTCAACAAGGTGCTGGAAGCATTCCTCAGGGAGTTTGGTCCATATTGACATGATGGCATCACACAGTTGCCGCAGATTTGTCGGCTGCACATCCATGATGCGAATCTCCCGTTCCACCACATCCCAAAGATGCTCTATTGGATTGAGATCTGGTGACTGTGGAGGCCATTTGAGTACAGCGAACTCATTGTCATGTTCAAGAAACCAGTCTGAGATGATTCCAGCTTTATGACATGGCGCATTATCCTGCTGAAAGTAGCCATCAGAAGTTGGGTACATTGTGGTCATAAAGGGATGGACATGGTCAGCAACAATACTCAGGTAGGCTGTGGCGTTGCAACAATGCTCAATTGGTACCAAGGGGCCCAAAGAGTGCCAAGAAAATATTCCCCACACCATGACACCACCACCACCAGCCTGAACCGTTGATACAAGGCAGGATGGATCCATGCTTTCATGTTGTAGACGCCAAATTCTGACCCTACCATCCGAATGTCGCAGCAGAAATCGAGACTCATCAGACCAGGCAACGTTTTCCAATCTTCTATTGTCCAATTTCGATGAGCTTGTGCAAATTGTAGCCTCAGTTTCCTGTTCTTAGCTGAAAGGAGTGGCACCCGGTGTGGTCTTCTGCTGCTGTAGCCCATCTGCCTCAAAGTTCGACGTACTGTGCGTTCAGAGATGCTCTTCTGCCCACCTTGGTTGTAACGGGTGGTTATTTGAGTCACTGTTGCCCTTCTATCAGCTCGAACCAGTCTGGCCATTCTCCTCTGACCTCTGGCATCAACAAGGCATTTCCGCCCACAGAACTGCCGCTCACTGGATGTTTTTTCTTTTTCGGACCATTCTCTGTAAACCCTAGAGATGGTTGTGCGTGAAAATCCCAGTAGATTAGCAGTTTCTGAAATACTCAGACCAGCCCTTCTGGCACCAACAATCATGCCACGTTCAAAGTCACTCAAATCACCTTTCTTTCCCATACTGATGCTCGGTTTGAACTGCAGTAGATTGTCTTGACCATGTCTACATGCCTAAATGCACTAAGTTGCCGCCATGTGATTGGCTGCTTAGAAATTAAGTGTTAACGAGCAGTTGGACAGGTGTACCTAATAAAGTGGCCGGTGAGTGTATATTGTTAATTTGAAAGCATTAAAAGTGCAGTTTCTTGTCTCTCCTCCTTGTATTAATCAAGTGGTTGAGGTTGATATAGGATTTAGTAATATGTAGACCAATACTTTCTAGAGATAGTAATTATTACATTAATCTAACTACACCGTTGAAGATGTCATTTGTTGTTAATAATTCATAACTATTTTAGAGTAACTGTTATAATATCAGAGGTGAAACTGGAAGAATGTTATTCAACCTAAAGTAGTCTACTATTACTTTGATACATTTTTACTTAAGTAAAAGTAAAAATACCAGTCTAAAAAATCTACTCAAGTAAAAAGTAGTTAATTTAAAACATGAGTAAAAGTTGCTGAGTAACTTGTTTAACAGCGGGGGTGGGGTAGGGGACTCCCCCATGTCGGGTTGTAACGTATGAGAGTTTCACAGTATGAGAACCGTCTCAGAAAATATCACGGTTTATGGTATTAAACAATTGTTAAATATATAAACTGCATTATTAAATTACGGTTATTATTTTCATCAGTTAAAATGACAGTTAAATAAATTAAACATTTGTTCAATAAAACATAATATCAACTAACTTCAATAATTGATTATGATTATGATTGACATCTTATTTTTTATCATGAATAACTTGAATAACATGAATAATTAAATTTTATTACAAATTTTTCAATGATTTAATAGAAATATATTATCCAAAACAGTGGTAATCAAATAAAAATTTAGCAAATGTTTTAATCCTTTTATTTTTTGGCAAAGTGCTGCAAAACAGATTTAGTCAATTAAACCATGGACAAACAATATATATATATTCCTTAAAGAATGTGTAAATACATTTTAGTATTATTGTTGGTGTTTAAACAGCACTTCCTCTTTAAAAAAGGGGAGGAGACCGCAAGAAACTCTGGGTTTACTGAAGAAAACCTGCTCCCGACCAGGTTAGGTTCACAGAGTAAGTTACCATGGTAAGTTACCTCTCTTTCAGAAACGGGCTTGACTTACTCTGCTTTCTCGGGTTTGATATACCCCCCTTTCTGAAACGGAAAACCCAGTTTCCCTCATTTCAGGGTTAACATACTCAGAGTTTTCACTTAACCTCCTTTCTGAAACAGGCCCCAGAAGTTTTGTTGGAGGCACTTAGTGGAGACAAAAAGAGATATTTTAGCCTGTTTGCCGACAGGATTTGGGAAGAGTATTATTTTCCAAGCCTGGCTGACCCTTTGTCAGCATTTAGAAGGATTCCCAGCAGATCCAATTTTACTAGTTGTGTGTCCCCTCGTATCTATTGTGGAAGATCAAGTTAAGTACCTAACTGCGAAGGGGATATCAGCCACGTTTTGCAAACATGAAACAACAGACGCCGACATCGCAGCTGGCCGATTCAGTATTGTGTTCGGTTCTCAGCTTTGACTTTAGAGTTGTGTCCACGAAATAATCTGTGTTTTTTTAGTTTTAGATGCTTTGAAGGTCTGAACAAAGTCTGCATACGTTTCCTACTGATTTACTCTGTGTTTTGATCAGATGTGGTAGTGCAGACGCCATTGTTGTTATAAGTGCACAAACAGATCAACGACTTACTGCTTGTTTTCTTCTCCTTCTTTGATTTTCTATGCTGACTGACTTGTTGCGCGGCGGTCTGCTGTTGTGGGGACATTTCCACGCCCCGAAACAAACTGTAATTGGTTGTTTGACATGTCGGTCAAACGGCCTTATGGGCGGGCCCTGACCAAAGAAAGCTGCTATGAATTCTAGACCTTCAGCCGTTAGTTACGCTACGCTACGCGATACTAGCAATATCAGTCTGCTCCAAACAGAATAATGTTTTTATGTGAGAAATACTTGTCCATATTTTCCCATGTGCTGATGCGATTAGTGAAATTATGTCATTTGATGTCATCATTTTTGGCCAATAAAGCTTTTTGCAATTAATTAAAATACCTTCGATCACTCTGCACAATAATCTAGAAACAATTCGTTTCAACAACAACCGAAGCTACAAACTTGTGAAAAACACAACATTTATGTTGTAACATTTAAATATAACACTTTTGGCCATGACTGTATGCTTTATGGATTACAGCAACATTTTAATTTACCTTCAAACTATTCAAATAAGAGAACATTTACCTGTGAAACCTGAAAAAGATGAAGTCTCTCTGATTATGAAATGTGGCGACCTGACGGCCAACAAACTGTGGATCATGAGGAAATAGAGCAGCAAACAGCCGGCCGATGGAGTGACCGAGTCTAGTAGAAAAGTTGTTGAGGATGACTTCTGGGACGTGTTCTGTTGGGCTCTTTCCTTTTCTCTAGTGAGGAAAAACAAAAAAGTTTAAGGACTGGGCTGTGCGCCTTTCAGAACTGACAGAAATGCATATTAATCTAACTAATTTCCTGAATTTGAATTGATTTAGCAAATAGGACATTTAATATTTTAGTATTAATTACACACAAAATCATATTTTATACACAACACATTAACCATTACCAGAAACAAATTTTGGGGAACTGTGGGAAAAGTCATCCCTGTAACACTCTATACATATTAGTGGAAATATGTAGCATCATAAAAAAAAAAATGGGCCAGCAAAATTCCTTGTGTGACCATTACATTTCTTAGAATTACAATCAAGTAATAAACAGAGTAGTTCCAAGAGGGTCCTCACACCATCGGTGCTCGGGCTAAAAAAAAAAAAAAAAAAAAATCCTTCACCTTCATTTCCTTGCGAAGACGAACACTACTGAGTTTGAAATGTGCAGTTGGCCCGTCAGGAAGGTGACACAGAACCAAACCGTCTGTAAAACTTTAAGTAAGGGAAAATCCTTGTGTAGAATTCAGCGAGCGTTGGTGTCTTTGTTTCGGCAGTATTTTCAATTTTGATATTTATAGGTCAAACTGTTCTTGTCTTTCAGTCATATAATACAGGTATGGGGTCCACCTCAAAGAGCATGCACAGAGAAGTCCAAATTAAACATGATTTAATGACTCGTAAATGCAAGTACACATTGATGGCCTAAGACACGAAATGAGTGGTTTGTGTGAGAAAACGAACAGTATTTATATGGTTTTTACCTCTTGTATCCACAGCCACGTCCAGGTGATCTTAGGGCGCAGGCACTTCGGTCTGCACAAGTGCCGGAAATGATCTAAATATGGTCTGTTGATATATCAAAATCGTATCCATACCGATTTCATGTACATCTAAATATGTTTCGATCTTCACGGTGAAAGGTAACACTTCCGAAATCTCTATGCAAATAATGAGTGACGTACACGCGTGAGAGATCACTTCCAGCGCTTGCATAGACCGCATTAGTGACAGACAAGAGCGGTTTGATCTAAAACTATCAAAATTGAAACTACTGCGGAAACAAAGACACCTACATCTTGGATGCCCTTGAGGTAAGCTAAAACATACCAAAAATGAATTTCAAAGTGAACTATCCCTTTAAGCGGACAATACAACAAAATCTCACAGATCTAAGAAGTGGTCATATAAAGAAGTCTGAACAAAGGATACTTGGCACCTTTCTGTCCTCATTTATCACTATCAGATAAGTGAAACCTCTAGATACACACTGTGGAATGACTCTCTTCAATGCCAACCCTCTTCTGTAGTAGACATGTGAATGTGGGATTACTGTTGCCAGCTGATCACAAAACCTCACTGTCCTCTGAAATCAGGAAGAGACAAACACATTAGAACAAAATGTTTGAACGACATTACTATTATTAAATAGTTATTTACAACATGAGTGAATTAGCAAACAGTGCAGTATACAGAAAGTTGAACTCACTCCTCTGGGCCTATCTGAAGTGGTGATGAGAACTTTGGGATTTATAAGCCGATTGAAGTAAGCAGAGAACTCATCAGTTCCTTCATCAAAAGCCACCTGGATTTAACAAAATTTAAAAAGTTACTTAATTTTTTTAAAATGATGTCTACAGAAGAAGACAGTAGGTGGAATAAGGATCACAAATCACCTCCTCATCCTCTGGGTTGACTGTAGTTTCATCATATATTCTCTGGTTTTCTATTGTTTTGGGAACTTCTTTAGGTGGAGCCTAAAATGAAAATTATTGCAAACACCAATAAAGAAAAACAACAACAACAACAAAAAGCAAACAAACAAAAAAACCCCAAAAAACTAATGGAATTTTCTGACAATGACTTGCAAATGTACAAAAGTTTAATTTGCCACATATTAACTACAAATGTAATGCATTTGATATGAGCAATTTACCTGTTAAATATAATATATTCATAGAAAAGCCAAGCCATATTTTAAAAAAAGGCAAGCAAGAATCAACCGGTTCCTTTAATAAATCTTCCAAACCAATTCAAAAAGTTAGTGTTTGAATCAGTCTGACGAATATTGAATAAACTCACAGAATCCGTCAGAGCAGTTCCTGATTATTTCTAGTAACGTCCATCTAGAATTGAAGCCAGTTGTGTACTTGAGGTTTGTGAAAACTTATATCAGGCCATCCTTAAAAATATTTTGGTTTGCAGTAACAGCAATTTTTTTTTAAAAAAAGGGTCGGTAGGTAGGTCTATATTTTTTTTTTTCAGGATTCAGTTAAAAAAAAAAAGTTAAATTTTGGTCATGGTGATCATGAATTTTTTTTTTTTTTTTTTTTTTTTAATTGCATACTGTGACTGGGTCTTCAAACTGTGCATCCACCACTAGGTGTTATTGCAACCTACAACCGGTTACGTTTTTAGGCCAGTCACAAAATGAATAAATATCTACTGTATTTGTTATGCAGCAGTGTGCAGGCTTTTTTTTCCCCAAATACATGAGATATAAGCAAAAACAAGTACAAACACATGGTGAAACAAAGAATACAATTAAACAAAGATACAAATTAGCCTATATACACAGTGCTTTAATTTCAGAAAGGTCTAAAATTAGCTACTTTTCAGTTAAGTGTGTTGCGCTGTCTGAAAAGAAATTTAATTTAGTAAATCAAATGTAAAATGACACTGCATGGTGTATCATAGTTAGATTAATGCTTATTAAAGTTTAAGTTAATAATTCAAGAGCTGCGAGTGATTTTTCTCTGCCTTTTGTTGTGTTTGATTCCCATTACTGGCTCAATCGTCACATGTTTATTAGACTACTGCTGCCCCTTTAAGACCGAGTGCGGATCTAACAGATGACTGGTGCACCACCATATCCTCCCAACTATTCACATCCATTTAAGACATAAACTGTGTTTAAATGAATCTCAGAGCAGGTCATTTTAGATTTTATGTATATTTGATAGTTTAGCTGCGCACATGAAGCCCAAAATGAGGCTATAGCCTACTTTTCTTGTCCCGTTGCAGTGCATTTCGGAGCACGCATCACCTTGTGAACAGCGTCTCTTGCGCAGACTTTTGTGCTTTTAATAGCTCTTTTAATGATTGAACCCGTACGCAGTTTAGCAACAGTACAGACTGCATTTTACAACAATTACCGATCGTGCTGATTCTGACGGTACGTTTGGGTTTTAGGAAGAAATGACAGCGCAACGCTGTGAAGGGAAGGAAGTTGCGCTATAGACAGAATGCGTCTGTAATGGTTTCATCTCAAATATCTTTTTATAATCTTTGAAAGCGGAAATCTAAAATACAATTAGAATAATATCCCAGATCTAAAGTGTAGGTAACCACGTTCTGTCCTCATCGTCACTCATTAAGCAGGGCTGTCATGTTGTTCGCGCTGTGGCTCCGGGTGAGAGATCGCTCTCTCTCTTCTGGACTGGGAATAGCAAAATTGCATCAGACAAATTGTTTAATATTATTATTATATATAGATATGGTTGATATTCAGCCCATTTAATACCGGGTTTACCAAGCGGGAACACTGAATGAAACTAAGCGAACGTATAGCCTAAGCCTTATAGACAGTGTGACACGGGTAAACCAATCGTGTAAACATAATCAGATGACTAATCATATGACGCCACGGGTTTTTATTTAAAAGAAAGAACGTAGCCTACGTTTGTAGACATAAGCAACTTTCACAATACTAACTAAAATATCATTTTATGGAATTTGAATTAGTCGTTTGAAGAGTAAAAAAAAAAAAAAAATCGGTCGGTCTGAACGCAAGTTACAACCGGCAAGTCGGTCGGACTAAAAGGGAAAAAAAATAAAAAATTGGGTCGGCCCTAAATTGACAGGGTCGGTCGGGTTACGGCAAACAAGAATATTTTTAAGGGTGGCCTCAGT
The DNA here is from genome assembly GCF_016745375.1 of Pimephales promelas. The sequence continues at coordinate 2,716,559 of NW_024121677.1, forward strand.
ATCATTATTGTGTGGTTATTCACATGATATTCACTTATTCATATTAAGTATCTCAGAAAGTTTTGAGCATTGTAGGCAATAACATTAAGAATGATTTTTTTCCCCATTCACTATTGAATCGTTTTCCCCTTACCACCAACTAAATTATCTAAAGTATCATATTCATATTTAATTATTAGCTTTTAAAGTATGGTTTGAAATTAAAATAATTTTATAAAACATTTAATTCAGAGAAGTATACATCTACAAAAGGATTTTGTAGGAAACAGTGAAAGTTTTTTTTTCTTCGTAACATTTTTCAGATAGCCTAAATTATGTGGCAACACATCTAAATGAACCGGTTTCATGTAAGTCAACTTAATCGGACCTCACAAATTACATTGATTGTGCAAGAATAATTTTTTTTTTTTTTAAAGTCTCACTGCATGCAATGAAACATAATGCCATGGTAAAATAGAAATTAAATTACATTTTTACATGATTATTGAAAAATAACTGTTTCAAAAGTTTTCTTTTTTTAAATCACTTTCTTTAAAAACGTTAGCATAATATATTGTGTAATATATATTATATTAATTGCCCATCCCCAAGTGCAAAGAAACCATTTTGCAAGGAAATGAGATTTACTTGATCATTTAATGTAATTGAGAGACTGAGAACATCAAGATTTTAGAAAACTTATCTGATGATGCATAGATGCTGTGAAATGCAGGAATTTCAGTTGATGTGAAATGTCCATCAACATACCTTATCACCAAGAGCTTTTCTCTCTTTCTTCCTTTTCTTTTTCAGCTCCAACTTTTGCTAAAAGACATAAATGACAGCTTTAACATAATAATATATGAAACTCTTAACATGTTCCAGAGATGGCTGTGTTTTTCAGGCCTGAGTAAGCAACATACGTAAAAGTGGTCAAGTTTTGGTCAAGTTTAATTATTCTTTAAAGAAAACAAATCATTCTTGTATACTTTTTAGGGTAACGTTACCAAAAGGCACGTTTGTCTTTTTGGCCATCTTACGACTATTCTGCTTTTGTTTGTCAAATGGCTGTCTGTCCTGGCAGCTCCCCTAGGGCTTAAAACACAGCCAAATTGTGCGTTCAAATCAATAAGAGTGTAACGTTATGTCTGTGAGATGTCACCTTTCTTTTCTGCTCCTTCAGTTTAAGGAACATCGAATGTCTGCGCTGCTTGTTTTTGATATCAGACATGCTGAATGTGGGAGGAAAACACGCTCCTGACACTGGCTTCTCCTCTGTTACTTCACTCTCCGCCTGATCCATTTTCTCCACTGGAGCTTTGCCGGGTTTCGGCTTTCGCTTAAGGTTCTTCGTTTTCCCTTTTTTCTTAGAAACACTCTCTGAAGTTGTTAATTTGGTAGAATCCATTTTCTGTTGCTTGTGTCTTCTCTTCACGTGTGTGAGAAACTCTACTTCCGGTTCAAGTGGACATTCCTGCTGCCACGTGAGTTTGGCTGCGTTCCAAACCGCATACTCAATGAGTAGGTACTTAATTTCAATAAGTACTTACTCATCGAGCGCTAAAAGAGTAGGTACTTTATAGCCAAATCTCGTTGAGTATGAATGCGAACCGGACATCTGCCATGTTGACGTTATCATGTGACCTACTACGCGTTATCACAAGCGCAACACCTTCATGCAATTAAAAAAAATATGAACGATACGTTTAATTAATCTATACCTATAAATATCTTGATATTGATGAAACTTGCTCATTTTGTTGTGGTATTGTTGAAGAAACAGCTGCCTATTTATTTTGTGAATACCTTTAGGGTTGATTTAAGTTGTTATATTTTAAACCCTACTGACCAACAGTGTTATTCTAACGATACTTTTTTTTTATTAAGAAACCCCAAAATCATCATCTCTTGATTATGTTGTTAATTTCTTTATTTTATACCCAAAAAGTTTCTCCTTTAAGTTTTCCTCTTTTTCTTCATGAATTTACCTCGTTTCATCCCTCAGATATAACAACAACTTTTTTTATGTATTATGAAGAACTATAATGAAGATATTTAGCCTTTTTTATTGTTCTTATTTCCTGTGTATAAATATAATTTTATGTCATATTATGATGTACACAAACCAATGATCTTTATATTTTCTGTTTTGTCACTATGATTGTTACATAAACTATAGTATCTTTCCATGATCTTGCATATTAATAAGTTTAAATTATATGAGCGACAGGTGCTCTAACACTTCATAACATCAGTAACTTGACAGCACAACCTAGAACAGCGCTTGTAATGTCTGCACAAAGGAGACGGGCAGCTGCTTGAAGATCTCTTTTGGAGGAAACTGTTGATTTTATACTCCAAAAATGTAAGTATCACTGCTTAAAAATTAATATTACCTCAGAATGAATTTCATTGTTAGCCCACCCCAAAACTTAAACAAAATAATAATATTAAATGCTGACCAATACTTATATAACTTTTTATATACTAAAAATATAATTTAATAAAACAAGCAAAATGTCATTTGTTTTGTAATATGACAGTAATGCATGAATACATTTATATTGCTAAATGCAGTGAAACATCTCAATTGTCAGTCAATCGATGAATTAATGCATAAATTAATTACATTTTATATACTGACAACAATAAGAAACATGAATAAATGAGTAAAAGAACAAATAAAAGTAAATAAAAGTAACCATCACAATAAACAAATGCATATACAAGTCAACACATGAAACAGCTTTATTCAAACTACAAGCATGTATTTACAGGCACTGAACCCCAAACCCTACTGCCGACTCAACACAGCGGTTCCCATTCTTTGATGACAGCATTCAGCATCATGAGCCTCTCTCCACCGGATAAACACACGCGTGTTCTCCTGTCCCTGTAACATACAGACAAGATTCACATTACGAGCTCAACACTGCATTTACATGTTGAGGTTGATGTGTTAACTCACTTTTAATCCAACTTAAATGTTCCTCAATATATCAACACCAATAAGGGACAAATTAAATATATATCATGTTTAGTTACTTTATATATGTTTTTATTCACAGCACATAATTTGTCTAATGTAAGCAGTGTTGACAACAGTGAATTATCCTATAGCACACACATGTATTTTTCATGTTGGGATGTGCTCACCTGCAATACTTATACAATATTTTCCTTCCTGATGTAAATAGACATTTTAAATAAGCGTTTTTAAGATGTATGGTTATGTAAATACACGTTGGAAACGTAACTTTACGGTTACTGGAGCTCCCCTGTTATCAATACATAATAAAACATGTGTTTACAGCAAAATCACAACTATACTATACTGTCTAACTCCTTTAGACGTTCAACAGTTAAAACGTTTACTCTATAGTAGTTTAACACATACGATTTAAACCGTATTTACTCACATTTGAAAACCCCCGCGTCGCTTATCTCCGCGATGTTGATATTGACGTATCCTCTCTTCTTCTTCTTCTTCTTCTTCTGTGATTTTTATTGGCAGTTTGCAAGCTATGTGCATTGACGTATCCTCTCGCGTGGCCTCCTGGGATAGATGAGTATCATGAGTAGCCGTGGAAAAGCACTCAAAAATCTGGGCGGAAGCAGTAAGCCATCCGGGAACTTCTCGCCTACTCTTTTTATGAAAACTGATGTTTGGAACGTACTGCTTCCTTCACGTACTGTTTTCGCCTACTATATAGTAGGAAAGTAGGCATATTGGAACGCACTTAAGTCCGAATCTCGCGACAATTGCTACGTCACCCAGGTAATTCTCGCCTACTCTTTTGGATTCATTCATACTTTTTTGCTCGCCTACTCTTTTTCCCATACTAAATAGTAGGGAAGTATGCGGTTTGGAACGCAGCCTCTGTGTTGTGTTTAGCGTCTTCTAGCGGATAGTCAGATGATTTTCTCTTCTTCGCCGTATGTGTGCTCGGCAAGACCGTTTTGTGTTTGAACGCCCCCAAGTTGTGTTTTACTGTAACTTCAGAAGTACCAGACACGTGAGCAAACCCGCCAATCTCGCGGGCCAATCTTTCTTTTATAAAATACTTTTCTTTTAAATAATGTCTATCTTTTTAATAGCGTTGCTGAAGCAGATCTATACACTATGCACCCATAATCTATTGTTGATCTTATCAACGCACAATACTGTTCTTTTCTAAATTTCTAACACATTTTTTCAACTGTTAGGCAGGGTTGACCTTGTAGTAGCATTACTGTCCAACTTCAATCCTTGATCACTTGAATTAAGATTATAATAATTTTATTTTTAATCACAGCCACCAAAAAAAAAAAAAAAAAAAAAAAAAAAAAAAAAAAATCAAACTTGACCTCTGATCATTCTGAGGTTGATTTCAAATCATAACTGAATAGAAATAATACCGTCTTTGAAATCAAATCTTTGCGTATCTATGACAGGAAACACTTGCATACACAATGCCTGAAAGAAAAAAAAAATCTTTAAAAAAAATAATAATTCAAACTCAAATTCAAACAAAAGAGCAAATCAAAAGCATCAGAACAAGATTGTTTTACTAAACTGCCGTTAAATGGCAGGAGGCATGATAGTGCACATCAAAAAGAGGCAAAGCAACAAATTAACATTATTCACCCTATAGCTTTTTACAGAAAATATTTGTAATCGTACACATTTTTCTAAGTAACTGTAATTTAATTACAGATTTTTCTGAGTAGCTATAACTAACACATTTTTTTTTTTATGGTTTGTTTCATGTTTTGGATTTTGTTTATGGTTCATCTTTTGGATCTTTGGACACTGTTCATAAACTGCACTTGGGTTCTCAACTACAACTTTACCTCAGTGGACTATTGCAATAAATAGCAACAAATTTAATATGAGAAAAGTAAATCCAGGCACAAGAGTAAGTCCATATGGAGCAAGGCACTTGATATAAACACTTGGGTATAAACCATAGACCGTAAAAAAAGATGGACGACGCCCCTTCGCTCTTTTCCATCAGAGAGAACTGAAGCCGCCAGTGTCTCGATATGACGCTGACATCTTGGAACTTGAGTCTGCGCACTTGCGTGTTTCGGGACCAGTCATGCGCAGTCGTGAGCAGGAAGTAAAGCCGCAAAATCATGGCTGCGCCCTCATTATCTCGCTGAATCAAACGCAAGCACCCGCCCCGCACTTTCATTAAGTGTCCTCTGTCTGCTTCGTTCTTCTCCAATGATGTCTGCTGATTGCAGAACCGCGTTAAAATAAGGTAAATACAACTACTAACCGCATAATCAACATTATTAAAAAAGTCTGTTGGTGCTTCAGTGACTACTTCGCACAGAAAACCTGTCACTCACAGCTGTCAATCATGTCAGAGCACCATTTTTAGCATCACATAACTAACTAAAAACAAACTTATTTTAAAAATGAACACTTGAAATTACATCAACGTGATAGAAACTACAGTAAATTACAGAAACTATCTTTGGAAAAAGGATATGTGAAGTGTAATTTAATTGTTTAGTTGGTCTCGCGTCCCATTGAATAACATGGGGAGGCGGGGGTTATGAGCTATACTAGGTCCGGTCACAGGGGGGCGATCGAGACGTTTTGGGTTCACTTTTGAGGTCTTGTGCGGCATGCTTGGTAATAATACACAGGATAACCTGGGGTTAAAAAGGGAGAGGTGAGGGTAATGAATTGCTATGGAAACTTACGAGGGCAATATGGAAACAAACTAAACACAGGAAGTGAACACCGGAAAAATAGGAGTAAAAAAAGTCAGCTCGGTAATTTCTTGGAGGAGTTGGATATGTAACTGTCATCCTTGCCTGAGGATCCTAACTCCTCTTACTTGGAGACTAGCTACAGTACTTCAACATTCACACAGAAAAACCTCAGGCTGCTGACTTCCACACTCTGCTTGCCATATATGACCTCAACTGTGTGTTTTGGCTACTCACAGATCAGGTAACCAATTTTTGACCTTTTTTATACATGCTACTGCTCCATTGATCATTCAATGGTTACTCCACTGCACACCTCAGATGACTTCCTCACTCTTAACCTCAACCTGGCTCGGTGTAACTTACACACACTCTCACCCTCCCCTCTATCCTCTTCACTTCCTTACCCTAATCAGTCCTCATCACTTTTGATAACAGTGCTTGTGGTGCTATTTTCTCTACTTTAATATCATTTTTAGAAAACTTCTTTCATCTAGGCCAGCCCACGTCACCCCCTCTGCTTCCTGGCTAATCTGATGTTCAGCAAAGTTCTAAACTCAGGGCGCAAATCGAAGGATCCTAGTGACCTTGGTTTGTATCAATCACTCTTTTCTTCCTTCTCTGCAAATGTCTCCACTGCTAAAACTACTGCTACTACCACAGCAAACTTAACAATTCTTCTTAAGGCCTGTTCACACCGGGACAAATTTCGCACGCGGGACGAATTTCGCGCGCGATATTCGGCGACGTTTAACGCCTCATGACTAAACAATGGGCACCAATGTGAGTGTTCACACCGACGCGAAAAATGCCACGCGTAAAAGCGTCATTTTAAAAAAAAACCGCCTCGGGTTCGTTTTTTTGGTTTGACGCGCCGCGTCAAAACCTATCCGACCAACGGGATTGGCGGGTTTGCTCACGTGTCTGGTACTTCCGAAGTTACAGTAAAACACAACTTGGGGGCGCTCAAACACAAAACGGTCTTGCCGAGCACACATACGCCGAAGAAGAGAAAATATACCGGGCAAGATCAAGATGAATGCTGAGCTGCTGGTCTCGGAGCATAAAGAGCTATATGATAATATTTATAATATTTATAATATTTACATTATATGTTTGTTTGTGTTTTTTTTCTCTCGCTCAATCCCCATGTATGAGGACGAGTGTAACGTTTGAGTGGTTTTATTAAACGCGGGGAAATACGAAAACTCTCGTCTCTCGTGCATCATTCGACAACTAGTGCTATGTTTTTATCTCTGGGTAACATCTCAACTTTGCGTCACACATGTCCTGTTTCCACGTCCTGTCCTGGCTGTTTTTAAGTGATGAAAATGTCCTGGTTTTCAAAAAAAAAAAAAAACTGCTGGGAACCCAAACAGCAAACTGACATTGAATCAACGTGGAAACTACGTCTCTCATGACATCGAAACAACGTTGATCTGGCATTGTTTTGCTCAGCGAATTAACGTTGAACCAACATCGGACGCGGCATTCTTCAAAGCTAAATTAAAATCGAAAAATTGGTTTGCTTTCATAACGTTAAAACAACGTTGATTTCAAGTTGATTTTCCGTTAGTTTTGAAAGAATGACGCGTCTGACGTTGGTTCAACGTTAATTTGATGAGCAAAACAATGTCGGATCAACGTTGTTTCGATGTCATGTTTCCACGTTGATTCAATGTCAGTTTGCTATCTGGGAAAGATCAGTTCTACAGCAAAATATAGATGGGCAAACAAGGTGGATGAGGAAGAAAAACAGGATAAAGAGGATGAAAACTAAAGATATAAATAGATTTTGTTGGTTCGTTTTTGTAAGTTCGTGAGAGCTATTTTTTGTTACATTTGGAGGCATTTCTTTTAGTTATTTATTATTTATATATTTATTTTTCTAATACAGAAGACATTATTTATATCATTATTTCATTCATTTTTTTATCTGTCATAATAAAACATTGAGACATGAATATGATCACCCTAGTATAGGCTAGTATTCTGTCATTATTTCTGTTTTACATTAAGTGCCATCTAATGTCAGGGAATGAATTTGCATGTTCACTCGGCTCATCGTCAGCGAAAAACGCTTGGGTGTGAACACAAAAAACGCGTTGAAAAACGCTGACGAATAACGCGCGCTGATATTCGTCCCGGTGTGTACGGGCCTTTACACTCATCCTTTTCCTCTCTTCTTAGTCCTCTTCCTCTCCCTCCTTCATCAACCCTAACAGCTGACCACATTAAGGCCTGTTCACACCGGGATGAATTTCGCGCACAATATTCGTCGACGTTTAACGCCTTCAATGGGCGCCAATGTGAGTGTTCACACCGACGCGAAAAAACGCCACGCGTAAAAGCGTCATTTAAAAAAAAAAACACCTCGGGTTCGTTTTTTTGGTTTGACGCGCTGCGTCAAAACCTATCCGACCAACGAGATTGGCGGGTTTGCTCACGTGTCTGGTACTTCTGAAGTTACAGTAAAACACAACTTGGGGGCGTTCAAACACAAAACGGTCTTGCCGAGCACACATACGGCGAAGAAGAGAAAATATACCGGGCAAGATCAAGATGAATGCTGAGCTGCTGGTCTCGGAGCATAAAGAGCTATATGATAATATTTATTAGTATTTCTGTAATAATAGTATAGTATAGGGTGACCAACAGTCCTGTTTTCCCGCGACATGTGTAAAACGATCACTTTGTGCTTTATAGAAATCTGAGTTGAGATGAGAACTGCGCATAGTGTGCGAAGTGTCAGTTAGATTTTGACAAGTGAGGAAGAAAAACAGGATAAAGAGGATGAAAACTAAAGATATAAATAGATTTTGTTAGTTCGTTTGTGAGAGCTATTTTTTGTTACATTTGGAGGCATTTCTTTTAGTTATTTATTATTTATATATTTATTTTTCTAATACAGAAGACATTATTTCTATCATTATTTCATTCGTTTTTTTTTAATCTGTCATAATAAAACATTGAGACATGAATATGATCACCCTAGTATATTCTATTATTATTTCTGTTTTACATTAAGCGCTATCTAATGTCAGGGAATGAATTTGAATGTTTACTCAGCTCATCGTCAGCGAAAAACGCTTGGGTGTGAACACAAAAAACGCGTTGAAAAACGCTGACGAATAATGCACACTGATATTCGTCCCGGTGTGTACGGGCCTTTATTCACAAATAAAACAACCACTAGCCACCAATTTTACACACATCTTAACAGCAAACACACACATTCTCCCCTCATTCACTTCAAACTCAGAGGCAGAAGTCTCCATACTCATCCTATACAATCACCCTACTACCTGTCCACTTGATCCTATCCAGCACTTGTATAAAACAACAGATCAGTATCCCTTCTACCATTCATTTCTAAGACACTTGAATTAGTCGTGTTCAAACAAGTCTCTACAGTTCTCTGACAGTTAACCTCCAGATCCTCCTTGTCAACCCTTATGATGAAGGGTATCCCAGGAACCGCGCACTCCAATGGTTCAAGTCTTACCTCTCAGGTAGGTCATTATAGGGTGTCATGGAGGATTGAGGCCTCTGGGCTCAGTGCTTGTACCTCTTCTCTTCCCCATTTACTGTACATGTCATCACCAAGATCTGTCATTCAAAAACATGATTTTTCTTATCACTGCTATGCTGATGACACACAACTCTACCTCTACCACTCATTTCAGCCAGACGATCCGATGGTAGCTGCTCGCATCTCAGACTGACAGACATTTTTTGCTGGATGAGGAACCAACTCCAACCCAACACTTAATCACAACTTCGTCATTCAGCTAGGTTTGTTAAACACAAATCTTTTCAGGACAGCCAGGAACCTTGGAGTTGTGATTGATTCTCAGTTAAACTTCACAGGCCACTTAGAACTGTCCAGTGCTGTAGATTTGCCTTATACAATAGTAGGAAGATTAGGCCCTTCCTTTCAGACCATGCTAGACCTTGTCCAAGCTCGTGTTCTATCAAAACTCGACTATTGTAATCCTCTCTTGACAGACCTTCTAGCATGCACTGTCAAACCTCTGCAACTGATCCAGAATATTGCAGCAAGGGTGCCAAAAGAAAACGCATGTCACACCTCTCTTCATCGATTTGGAGGACTGTTTATGGCAATCAGTGATTACAAGCTGTGAAAGTCCAACATGATAAAATACCTTGAGTGAACTACCATGCTTAAGAGAGAGTAACAAAAACTCATTTTGGGAACAATGATGGGCTAATGTTGCTGAATCCTAAATTAACCCTTTGCAAAGACCTACTCTACCGTAGTTACTAGGGGTGTCACGATTTCGATATTAAATCGAAATCGATCGAAATTAATTCAATGGTATCGAAATCGAAATAAAAAATGGTATCGTCGATACTGCCACGCCCCATGTCGCGTCCGTGATGGAAAGTTCAGATCGTTTTACTGACTGTATTGTTCAATCTCGTTCATCAAAATTAACTAAACTTTTTTTCTAGTCATTTCAGGGGCTTTAAATGTTATACTATTAAGTTATGTTACTTGTTTTTGTTATATTTTAAATTTGGCAATGGTGTAGTGTACATTGTGAACAAATTTATATTGCATAATGCATAAATGTGTAGTCTAAAAATTGCATAGCAATCTGCGCTTTACATTTTTTTTTTTTAAATCGAGAATCGAATCGAATCGTGACCTTAGAATCGATAACTTAATCGAATCGAGGATTTGGAGAATCGTGACACCCCTAGTAGTTACTGTTGCTACGTCTGACAAGCCATGGCGCTTTCGCACCACAAAAGGACACTGACAGAGCACTGACAAGCAGGTTACTTTTGATATAAACAAAGTCTCAGCTTTCAAGTTTTGTCACTTTTAAGAAATTCAAACAATGAATACTGTTTTGTGACTCTGCTGACATATCACTGTAGCGCCTCCTTTCAAGCGGCTAATGAACTGATCATCTCTCTTCCTACTAGTTAAGTTATAGCACCAAATAAACATGAATGAACATCAGTTGTTGTTTTAACCACGGAAAACGTAAGAACACACCAATTTTCAAGTTCAAGTCCACTGACGTTAATCTACTAATCCTCTTGTCTTGTTTGTCAGACAAAATGGTGCATTCAGCGTTTTGATTGGTCAGATCACCTATCAATCAAACTCCTTTTTGAAAGGAGAATAGGGGATTATCACGCTTCCGGGTTTCATGGGCGGGATTTGTCAACTTTGTGCATGTCCACTTCCGACGCAGTTCAACAATGGCTGAGACGACATACTATATATGTCACTGCTCTATTCCACTTTGTAAATCTAACCAACAACGCCAACCCTACATAAGTTTTCATGGATTCCCGACTGAATTGAGTATAAGGAAGAACTGGATCAAAACTTTAAAATAAAACAAGGTAGCACGTTTGTTTGGAGCTGGCACTTTAGTGAATCAGACTTATTTACCAGGGATGCCGTATAAATAAACTTAGTGTAGTCCGTCATCAGTTCGCCAGCGAGATCGGTGATTCAACGCTTCCGTTGGCAGTGCACAAAGATTACTGAATCCGGAAGTCCTACGTATTAGCGTGATAATCCCCTATTGTGGTCTGGTGTTCTAGCGTGGGCTGTTTCAGAAAGATGTGGGATACAAATGCAACAAAAAGACATTTATTAAAGAGCACCTATCATGAATTTTTGAAAATGACTGTTCATATAGTGTGGAATATAGCTCTAAGGGAATGAAAACATCCTGCAAAGATTTATATCTAAAAGTGCACCGTATATAAAGTTATTGTCTTTCAAAAGTGAGAGTCGACTCTGAGTCTATGAAATGAAATGTTTTTGAAACAAGTCATTAGCTGTTACATCGTGACGTAGAGAGGTCATTGGCCGCTCCCAACAACTGCACGCGCATACGGAAGTGTAAACTTTAAGTCTAGTCTAGAACACATTCAAATACTTCAGCTAAATCACATCATGTCGAGAAGACGCTATGTTCTACATTGCAAAGACAGTTCGGCCACTTGTTTCCATTGTCCAGGGACGGGCATGTGAAGATAGTGGTCAGAGTTCATATTTGCAACGAGAAATATTTGCAATCCAGTGTATATGGATCAGGTTCGTCTTCCTCTGAATCAAAATCTGTAAGTAATATTAATAATGTTTGCTGTTGTTTTCTGTAGCATGTACAATATAGTTATATTGTGTTGTATGTGTTGTGTACACTCCGCGCAGCTTCTAAGCGGGGTAAAGTTAGTTTTGTTTTTGATATTCACCAGACATTCATTGAAAAATGGCAATTACTTCCTAAACGACTTAGCCAAATCTGACTTCGCTCTATGTAATTAGCACTGTCCCTCAACAGCCCCCGCAATGTGAGTCTTGACGGAGACGCGAGTAAGGGGCCGTGTGGAAAGTGCACTTTTTCTGACACGTTTGTTCAAACAATATATACAATTTTCAACACTTGACAAGCTATAATCCTGGTTATGGGCGTTCCGTTGCCGACAGTCTCTGCCTACGGTTTACCAATAACAACTGACTGGGTCATTTGACCAATCGCCACAGATTCGCGTCACTCAAAGGAGGTGTTTGGGAAAATAAATCATTTGGGAGTCGTTGAGCAAATCGGTTAAAAATAAATGCATATTATAAGACAAATAAAGTGTTTTTTATCCTTGCATGCACGTTAAACTATTTTGGGAACTCCTAAAACAAAAATAGGAACATTTCAAATGCTATGATAGGGGCTCTTTAACAAACAAAATGAAAATGATGTCATTAATGACTCACCCTCATGTCATTCCAAGCACGTAAGACCTCTGTTCATCTTCGGAACACATCAAAGTAGTCCATATGACATCAGATTCTAACTAACCTACTGATGTCACATGGACTACTTTGATGATGGACAAGGACAGTATACCTTACATTTTCAATGGAGGGAAAGAAAACTCTCGGACTAAATCTAAAATATCTTAAACTGTGTTCCGAAGATGAACGGAGGTCTTACGGGCTTGGAACGACATGAGGGTGAGTCAGTAATGACATAGGCTACATTCACACTGCAGGGCTTAATGCTCAAATCCGATTTTTAAAAAAAATTATATTTTTTTGCAAGGCCGTTCACATTTCCAATTAAATGCGACCTTTTGTGATCTCTTGTGTGAACGTGAAATGACCCAGAAGTGACCCGCATGCGCAGAAGAGTAATCAACGGTCAACGACGTCACTTGGGAATAGTTCTTTTTTTCATATGTTGTGAGCTTTTGTTTTATTATTATTATTGCCACCACAGCCCATATACAAACACAGACAATAATTATTTTATCGACGGGCAAAGTTTGCACATAAATGTAAGATTTTTCAGATTCTCACCGACCTCGTCATAAAACCCGTTTAATTGATGGTGCGTGTCCGCAGTGCTCCTTGCTTTGTCACCGGCGGCCACGGTGCGACGCTGGTGTTATGTGTTTTATCCAGGTTTTCACCTGGAAGGCTCTATAGAAATCTGGCACCCTACTGTACGAAGTTATACTGACAGAGAGCGCACATTCACAGACACCAGAATGAACGTGTTCACAGTAATGTTCATCAGACAGTAATAGAGTATGTTTATTTTGGGTGAACGTGAACGTGTCACGTTCGCCCAAAATATGAACGCGTTCATGCACTATCCTTCATTGAACGCGTTCAGGCACAACACTGGGGAAGAGACACGTCAGCAGTGGCCCATAACAGTGCAGAAACGCGTTGGAGTTAGCGTGTATTGGCTAGCTACAGGTGCGTGCAATGACGTGCGGGTCGGATATATGTGACCTGGCCGTTCAGATTGAAGTCGCATTTCAAAAGATCGGATACATATCGGATTTGGACCACATACCCAAGTGGCCTGGGTCGCATTTGAAAAGATCGGATCTGTGTCGTTCAGACTGTCATGAAAAAATCGGATACAGGTCGCATAGGGGCAAAAAAAACGGAATTAGGTCGTTTCAGCCTGCAGTGTGAACGTAGCCATAATTTTCATTTTTGGGTGAACTAACCCTTTAAGGTACATGGAGACATATGTAAAACTAGAGTAAATCTTATCAAGCCAGGCAGGCAAAACAGAACTGAAAACATCACACTCGTACCACAGCCATATCACCTTGTAGCCCAATATTTGGTACCCCAGTGAAGCTAAGCAGGGCTGAGCCTGGTTAAAACCTGGATGGGGGTCCTCCTGGCAAAACTAGGTTGCTGCTGGAAGAGGTGTTAGCCAGCAGGGGGTTCATATTATGTGGTCTGTGTGGGTTGTTATGCATTGTAAAGGGATGCTATACTGTAACAAGCACATGTAGATTGTATGAAATATTAAACCGAGGTCCTGACTCTCTGTGGTCATTAAAAATCCCATGGCACTTCTCTTAAAAGAGTAGGGGTGTAACCCCAGTGTCCTGGCCAATTTCCATCCATTGTCCCTTACCAATCATGGCCTAATAATCTCCATCCATTGAATTGGCTCTATCACTCTTTATCCTCTCCACCTATAGCTGTGTGTGGTGAACACACTGGCACCATTGTAGTGGCTGCCGTCACATTATCCAAGTGGATGCTGCACATTTGTGTTGTTTGAGGAGAGATTCCCTGATATGATTTTAAAGCGCTTTGGGTATACAGGAGGTCATATGAAAGCGCTAAATGATTGATTGATCGATTGATTGATCGATTGATTGATTGACCATCCATCCATCGAGACAACAACAAACACAAAAATCACTTTTCCCCTCCAATTAAATGTACCATTATGTTGTAGTTTTTTACCATCACACTTATCAATTTTCATAATTTCAAGGGTTCATCTGGGTTCAAGTCAAAACTTGGATAAAACCCCGTCATATAGTAATTCATGCTTCAAAGTCCAGAGCTGGTTAAGTCTACTGAAAGTATTTTTCAACAGTGTTTATACCCAGCCATGGCCTGACGGAAAGCTTTATAAATTATTGAATTTTGAGAACATATTAGACCACCACCTCTGCCAGCCTGACCACTGTCTCTGTTCAAGTCCCCCAGACATATCCACTGGTCTTTGAAAGCATAGGACACACACCACTTAGAATGATCCTCGTAGCTTCTGAACATCTGAGGTCCTGGGAGAAAAACTCTGTTAATGTTCATCACATGCCAGGGAAGTGAGCAGTTAGAGGGGAGTTGATGTGCCTGGTGCAGCCACGATTCCACCAGCAGATCTGTCTCCAATGCTTGAGCCACCCAACCTGTGTAAATATCTGTTGAGAGTGTTCAGCATTTAGCATGGAATTAGTGTCTTATTATCCTAAAACAAATTATTTATGCTAAAAGAATTGTTCGCCCAAAATTGTTCACCCAAAAATTCTGTCATCAACCAGAGTTATTATAATGCAACATAATTTATCTTTTCACAGAAAAACTTCTGAAAATCAAATTTCAGATGCAACAAGGAATATGCAAATATCATAATGCATTTAAGTGTTGCCTTGAATGCCTTCCGTGAAACATAAAAAGAGAAATTTTGAAGACTGTGTCTGTTATTCTTTCCTTTGCAATGAATGGGACTGATGCATTCATGTTTCAAAAAGGATGCTAAAGTTCCATAAATATATTCTAAAAGTAGTCCGTGCTACTTCTTTGCTATTCTTCAAATCTACTGAAGTGGATAGGCAGATTTGGTTAATACAGACCAAAATCATTAAGATATTTTTATATTTTTGAAAGCAATCAAGGCTTCTGTTTAAGTCTGAAAGTCTCAGTTCTCATTCATGGCTATTGCATTGAAAACAACCTCATGATTTTTGCTTTTGTATTTCACAGAATGTTTCTTATGTTTAGTATTAGTGTAAAAATATGAATCTATCGAAACATGTATGTTCTGTTTTAGTTTAGTTTAATTGTGTTTTGTTTCTGTTTTCCCTGTTCTGGTTTGCCCGTGTTCCCTAAGGGACAATTCACATATACTGTCTTTTTTCATTGTGCAACTTCGTTATTTCAAATATAGGCCTGCTCATAATAGAAGTGACATGCTCACGACACGCTTGTTTTTCCAGGCACGCTGAAAACAGCTGAAAACAGCGAGATGAAAACATCTCAACTTTTCAGAATACCACAAACGCACCGCAGGTCATGTGACAAAAACCAACCAACCTTTCCGTAACAACATCGATGTATAGTAACGATACAGTAATCTATCCGTTGTAAGCATGACTACTACAACCATACATGACACTAATACCTCTTATTACATTTTTTAACAGATTTAGTAGCGTATAATGTAAATATGCTTACTGTGGTTAGCTTTGCACTGCTGTAAGCACACTGTAATATTAATATACAGTTAAACAACTACCATAATTAATTTTGCTGTAAACTAATGTTGTGACATTTTATTTTTTACCATGTAAGATTGATTTTACAACAAAAGTGTTGCATTATAATTTATCTAGGTTTTATTACCTCTGTTCAGATTTTTCTTAGTATAAGTTTGTTTAGTTGAAATATAAAAGTATTAGATCTATAGTATATGGTTCATATTTAACACCTTTAATGTTAACTAAATACAGTTTTAACTGTATAAGTGTGTGTATAGCATGATTGTTAGTATAGTAAGAAATTATTAAAAAAAATATATACTATGCAACATTGTAACATTGTGCAACATACTATCTATACAAATGTATGTGAAAGAAACTAAAACTCCATAAAATATAAAAAAGGGTGAACTTGAGTCTTGTACATTGCTTACATAATCAATGTAAATAGTTGCTTAGGCACTGTGATGTACTTTGGAATAATGTAATGTCAATAAACTGCTATGTTGTGCCACCGGTCTAAATATACAGAAGAGTTTTTTTTAAAATTATTATTTAAGAGCTCTCACCATCCACATAGTTGCGTGATTTGGCAAAACTGAAAAAAGTTTGTCCTCCAAATGATTTCAGCTTCTGCAGACTCCTCCTGTTTTTTAAGGCTGGTGTTTTACCATCACAAATTTGAGCCATTACAGCAATATCTTGGCGAAATGCCCCAGGGACAGAGCAGTTATACATACGTGGATTAAGATATGCTAACTGCCATGCTGTTAAGAGAGAGGAATACTTATCAGAATTGTGATCATTTAAATATACCACTTTTTAAATCAAACTAATCTTAAACAATACGCATAGCATGTGCTCACATATTTGAGGGAACTGTGAATAGTTGTATGTAATACAGAGCAGAGTCTGGCCGTAGTATTTTCCTGTAGATGGGTAACTGTAATTTCTCTCTGGAAATGGAGGAAAATGAGGAACACTGTGTGTGAGCCAAAATCCCTGAGACTGGTCAATCATCAACACTCCTGCAGAAATCATATACATGGAAAAAGTTAAGTCATAAATCACTGAGCAGTTGGATACTAGTTCCATCTAGCATGAAATGTTGTTTTAATGAGAACGGGGCTCACATGGACCAAGCAAATCAGAAGTGTACTATTTTAATGTTAGGGGGAAAAAAAAGAGAGCTGGAGTGAATTTGAATTTGAATTTAAAGTCTTATTAAAACAAAAAAAAACAAACAAACAAACTAAAAAACCTGATTGGACTGCATGTATCCAAAAACGTATCGATCACAAGTTCAGTATGGAGTACCACAAGGCTCAGTACTAGGACCATTGCTGTTCACTCTGTACATGCTACCCTTAGGTGATATCATTAGGAAGCATAACATTAGTTTTCATTGTTATTTCACTTTACGCCCTGACGAAACTTATCAATTCACAAAATTAAAGGGTTAGTTCACCCCAAAATGAAAATTCTGTCAATAATTATTTACCCTCATGTTGTTCCAACCCCGTAAGACTTTTGTTCATCTTCAGAACCCAAATGAAGATAGTTTTGAATAAACTTGAGAGCTGGAACACTCCTCCATATATGCTTCTTAAGGAAGCGAAACTTGCCGGCCCAAAAGTTATTAAAGACATCCTTAAAATAGTCCAAGTGACTACAGTGGCTCAATCTTATCTTCGCCAAGAGTATTTTTTGTGCGCAAAAAACAAACAAACAAAAATAATGACTTTATTCAACTATTCATTTCCTTTCTCACTATGTGAAATCTCGAGGCCAACAGAGAAGGAAATGAATAGTTGAATAAAGTTGTTATTTTTGTTTATTTTTTGCGCACAAAAAGTATTCTCGTCGCTTGATAAACTTGATATTGAGCCACTATAGTCAATCTAGTCAAGCTGCTGCTGCTATAGATTGACTATAGCTGCTGCAAAGATAATACAATACTTTAATTTCCTATTATCACTGTAAAGCTGCTTTGAAACAGTTCATATTGTTACAAGCGCTGAAGGTGACTTGACTTGATTTGACTGGGCTGGATTAAAGTATTTTTAAAGGATTTCAGAATGTTGCATGAAGTTGCCTGGGATTTTATTGAGTTACTTATGTTGGTTTTGAAAGTAGCTATGCGAAGAGTACAAATATTTCTGTCATGACAACTTTCAGAGTGTTTGTCATGGTATGGATATGACAATGTTGGTACAGTATGTTTGGTCTTGGTGGAATAGATCTGCTATGCTGCTGCTGCTGCTGCAAAGTAAATTCAGGATTTGCTACTGCCAATACACAATTTTTTTATTATTTTTATTATTATTATTATTTTATACTGTATTTTAGGTATAATACACTTCTTTCAACATTAACAAATCTTACCGACTCCAGATCTTTGAATGGTACTATTGTATATTTTGTATCTGTTGCCACCCTGTTGCCAACACACGTTATTAGTAAGTATTCACACAAAATTACCTTTTGTATGTCCATACTTGCTTGGGTACTTCAGTTCTGGTGGCGCGTCATTGTAAAGCATATAGACTGAGCTGTTGGACTGAAAAGTAAAAGTACAGTAATATGTGTGAAGTACAGTGTCATTACAGTGTTATTAATGCACAATGTGTAACACCAGTGAAAGAATTAAACTACTGTAAATTGAAGTGCCTCTTAATAAACATTTGAAACAATCCTTAGGAACAACAAGGAGCAATGATAGTATTCAAGGAGCTTCTTACTGTATATCCAGAGTAAAGCTGTGTCAATGTTCTGCCCAAAGCTCCTTTGCTGCTATTGACAACATTTTTACTCATCTGAAAATCCATGACGGATGGATCCAGATACATGTAATCTACTCCACTTCCCTTAACATCCATCTTGTAAATGGGAAGTTTGTAAATAATAAACCTTTTAAAATAATATAAGAGCATTACAATAGCAAAGAGTAGTTAAACATTGCTGTACATAACACTTTACAGAGCATAGCTAAGATTAAAGTCAACATCAAATAAGTTATCATAAACTAAGCCTAAACCCGAAAGCAAAGATTTGAACCTACCAGTCAACCGGCTGACCATTCTCATTTAAGCAGGATATGACTGCCTCTGAGAAACCGATCAAAAACAACAAGATACACAAACAGAGTTGAAACAACATGGACATTTCAATCTGTTATTCAAAGCGAACCAAACATTTCCTGTTTAAATTACAACAGAGAATCGACGTTTTCAGTCGTATTACGAGCTGAGAAATCTGCAGCTATTCTAATTTAAGAAAGAGGAAGTTTGTCTCATGACTGATATTAGGCAACACAGCTGTAATCTAGAGACAGAGAGGCAGTCTTAGTTTTCTCTGCATATGGAAGAGACTGAGAAAATATGTTTGTTTACAAATGTAGAATCCGAAATCTGAATTAGAAATCTAGAATTTATCACTAAACTGTGTAAATTAATATGATTTTGTTGATAGCCTACCCCTCTACCAGGGTGAGTTATTTATTATTATTTATTATTTTTCGGAGTTTTTTTTTTCAACATTAATATTAGTTCCCCTAGCCTGTATTTTGTCCCCTCACGTCTAGAATTTTCAATCGGTGTAAACCGAGCTTTAGCAATCTTTCTCTTCTCTGCAGCTCAGACACGCTGATCTTGAATCTCCTCGTTATTACATCATAACGAGTAAAGGTTACCTCCCCTTTCTTTGCTTTGCCAGCCCGGAGAATTTGGCTCGCCCATGAGAAAATGAGCTAGGAACAGGAAGTACGAACACGCAGCCACGATTTTAGTTTTTCCTCGAGAGATATCATGTCTTGCAAATGAGCGAAGCATGGCAGTTAATCAGTGTTTGGATGTACAAATAAACACAAACATACTTTTTAGTTCCTTCATCCCAGCCTTTGAAGAAACAATGGGTTAATTTTATTTTCTCTGTAAATGCGCCGACACAGCTTCCCCACCGACGACTGTTTCCTCAACTTGGGCCAATACAAAACTGCCCTCGATGAACGTCTGAAAATAAAACGATTGAGCTACCCAGCAACAATTTCTGATGTGTTGCCTAATTGTTCAATTTCAGACAGGTAATCTTTCTCTCAAAATCGTTCAATACTGTTTATGCATAAGTCAAGCCAGTGACTAAAATATCAACTTCACATCGTTTTTTTTTTTTTTTAGTAGGATGAAAATAAACTTTTTTAAATTGTGATCAAATTGTACAGAAAGCGATCAAAGAACAATCTTTCCACACAGCACGAGTTTATCTGGACAACTCGTAATGAAATCAATGACGCACGTTACACTGCACAACGAAGCTCTTACTGCATAATGTTAAATCATCGTGTTTGCATTGGTGAAAGCAAGAGTGCAGAAATTGCGTTACACTGCACAATGAAGCTCTTACTGTATGTACATCATCGTGTTTGCATTGGTGAAAGCATTAGAGAGAGTGCAGAAACTGCGTTGCAATGATCCGATCTTTATTTTCACGATCAATAGACTGTCATCTGCTTGCTCAGTGCTCATCACAGCAACATTTTATGTGATGGGAATAGATCTAAATACTTCAAAAACTTCTCACTATTCGGTAATCTCAATAGCTGTAATAGTAAAAACTTATAATAGCTGTAGTAAACGTATTCGAGAGAGTTTCACATGTAATATGTAGCTATTTCATATGCAAGCATGTCAGGCAATCACAGCAGTGGGCGGTTACACTGAATCCCACAGCAGACACGCCCCTTCAAACAGAGCGTTCAAATCAGAGGCTAAAATCAGGCTAGGAAAAATGCCCTTTATTACTAAATTATGAATATTTTTAATCTAAAAAAAAACATACTAGCACTCTCTATAAGGGCAACCCAGAAAAAAATTATAAAAATAATATAATAACCCGGTAACACTTTAGAATACGGTTCCTTCGTTAATGAATAACTACACAAGAACTAATGAGTAACACAATATTAACAATCTAGTAACTATTATTAACTAACAAGAAACTCTGATTAACGAACTAGTAAGTAATAGCGCACAGACGAAAGTGGTAGTTCACTAATAAGTAATCAATAACTATTTTTTAATACTTCCCAGAGAACTACTGAAAAAGTTTATTAACAATCTAGTAACTACTATTAACTAAAATAAACTCTTATTAACGAATTAGTAAGTAATAGCTCACAGATGAAAGTGTTACTAGATACTTCTGTGGGAATTACAAATTATTTGGATTCGTATTATAAAGTGAAGATCATTGGAACTAGTTAGTTCCAATGATCTTCACTTTATAATACGAATCCAAATAATTAGTAATTCCCACAGAAGTATCTAGTAACACTTTCATCTGTGAGCTATTATTTATAATACGAATCCAAATAATTAGTAATTCCCACAGAAGTATCTAGTAACACTTTCACCTGTGAGCTATTACTTACTAATTCGTTAATAAGAGTTTCTTTTAGTAGTTACTAGATTGTTAATAAACTTTTTCAGTAGTTCTCTGGGAAGTATTAAAAAAATAGTATTATTGATTACTTAATAGTGAACTACCACTTTCATCTGTGTGCTATTACTTACTAGTTCGTTAATCAGAGTTTCTTGTTAGTTAATAATAGTTACTAGATTGTTAATATTGTGTTACTCATTAGTTCTTGTGTAGTTATTCAGTAACGAAGGAACGTATTCTAAAGTGTTACCAATAACCCCAATGTCAGGGTACCTTTAAAGCTTATTAGACAATTTGTGCCATTCCTTTAATGTGTATAGCTGTTTTTCCTTGCAAAGTTACAAAGCACAAAGTCCACAGAAAGACAGTTAATTCCTCTAACAAAACACTTTCCTCAGATGCTTTGTTTGTATTCCTGCTGCCATTATTTCTGTAATGCTACATCACCATGTGACACACTTGCATTATGACCGTCTGCTGGCTGGGCTACTTTGCCTAGCCCTCAAACAAAGGTAGTTCTAAGATCAGAACAATTTTAGCCCAGAGCAAGACACACGAACTGACACTCCACAAAACCCCTCTGAAGCACTAGTCAAGTCAAGTCACCTTTGTAGATATAGCGCTGTTTACAATGTAGATTGTTTCAAAGCAGCTTTACAGTGATAACGGGAACATAATGCAACAAAGTATGAGATAAAGCAGATCTACAAGAAAATAGTGTCATAGTCCAGTTTAAGTTCAGTGATGGTTCATTTTTGTTGTAAAAATGTTATTCATTTAGTTCAGTAATATTATATACATAGCCACTCTGGAAAAACAGTGATGCCATCATCCAGAGTTCAATTCTTATGTAATGTTGTCTATATGTAGGCCGATCAATAATATTATTGAATATTATGACACATACTGTGACACATACTGTATATCTATATATCACACCTATATAACAATAGTCAGAATACTTTTATTTGTCACCGAGAAGAATTTGTTTAGGCTGTTGGCATAAAAAATAACATACAGGTTCTCTCAGCTTATGTTAAACTGTCTCTGAACTGCACTGCTAAAATCTCGCAGAGATTTCCTTTTCCTAAAACATTCTGTTGACACTAAGATATTACCAGTTAGGCCTGTTTTTTTTTTTTTTTTCGTTTTTCGCAAAATTTGTTGAACTTTGGTTGAGGGGTGGTAATGGGAGCAGTAAGTTTTGGGCAGATGAAAGGTTGGGTTGTGGATGGGGTGGACTGTGGTCACTGAGTGAATTGACAGATAGACAGAGGAGAGAGGTGGCTTGTTTTGGAGGGTTATCAGCAAATCAGAATCTCTGTATGAAGGCAGGGAAGATCATTGATCATTTGGACCCATTACAAAACAATAAATCTGGTGTCTCCTTCCAAAACCTCCTCCAACCACTGGTGTAGTCAGCAGTGACTCCATTTACAGTCATGGCCACTACCTCAAATCTGGTAAATACATTTCATTTTCATTCATAGATGTGTGGATGTGTCATGCTAGCCTCTTAAAAAAAGTATTATTATTTTGTATTATTATATATTAGTATATATCAGTATTGTTCTATAATGTGTCTCGTGTAGAATGTGGAGTTTGTAAGGACGGGCTACGGGAAGAATACGGTTAAAGTTCTTCACATCCATCGTGAAGGATCTCATCACCGCATTACTGAGCTGATTGCAGACGTTCAGTTAACCCTGAAGACCCAAAAAGACTATCTGACTGGAGACAACTCTGATATCATCCCCACTGACACAATCAAAAACACTGTCCATGCTCTTGCCAAAATAAAAGGAGTAGGTATTTTTATTTGTTTAATTTTGCTCTTATAAGTGATTTGATTTATAGCTTTTTCCTCTCATATATAAATAAATAATAAAAAAAATAAACTAAATAAAATGAATGTATAAATAAAATTCATACATTCATCATTTTATTTAGTTTTTATTTATATATAATTCGTATTTTTACGAAAATGATAAATGAGTTGGTTTTGATGAAGACATTTAATATGTCTGAATCAACTTGATTTCAATTGATTATACTGATATTAATAAATAGTATTTTTTCATGGTTTGTTCATGTAAAAACATTTTTTTTTTTTACTTTTTACAGTGAATGCACCACCATTAGTTTCGATAAATCAACAGATGTTGAATGTACAAAGTGTTCCATGAATTGGTTATTAAATCAACTTAATCATCTTGTAATTAAATAGCTGATGTTTAGTTGTTTTAAGCAATGTCTGTATAAGAATATTTCTTGTCTTGCAGATCAAGACCCTCGAGGGCTTTGCCCTGGATATTTGTGAACATTTCCTCACAGCATTTAATCATGTCACAAGAGTGAGGGTCAACATTGATGAAGTTCCCTGGAAGAGACTGGAGAAGGTGTTGTGTTACCGTTAAAGCAGACTATGCAGTGACTTTCAAAAGCAAATGAGATATTTGCATATATTTTTCATCATTTAGTCAATCATTTTTAATAAATCAGCTTACAAATGAGGAAGATCACAAGCAATAAATTATACATAAGTGAACAATAGCTATTCACAGTACTGCAATGTGAATAAGCAACCTCTGTAACTGTGCCTGTATAAACTTAAAGGGTTAGTTCACCCAAAAATGAAAATTAAGTCATTAATTACTCACCCCCATGCTGTACCAACCCCGTAAGACCTTCGTTCATTTTCGGAACACAAATAAAGATATTTTTGATTGAATC
Source organism: Pimephales promelas (assembly GCF_016745375.1). The sequence continues at coordinate 2,740,709 of NW_024121677.1, forward strand.
TGAGAGCTGGATCAGTCCTACATAGACTGCCTAAGGGACTGGCTCTTGACGGCCCATAAAGTCATTAAAGAAAAGGTTTAAATATTCCATGTGCCTAAAGCGGCTCAATTATAAGTTTATCAAGCGACGAGACTACTTTTTGTGCGAAAAAAAACATAAATAACGACTTTATTCCACTATCCCATTACTTCCTTATGGGCGCATGCGCGAGAACTGAGACGAGGACGTTCTCCTTCTTGTTACCGGCTGCTCACCGCTTAGTTTTACCGCCCCCTACCGTATAAGATGATGTGCTGATATAGCTGGAAGCGCAAAACTTTCTGTTTACAAGCAGAGGAAGATGCGCGCTGTACATACGCTTTTCAATTTGCGTATTTTCCGCACTATAAGGTGCACTTAAAAGCCTTTAATCTTCTCAAAAAACGACAGTGTTCCTTATAATCCGGAGCGCCTTATATATGGATCATCATTTTATACGGTAGGTGGCGGTAAAACTCCTAAGCGGTGAGCAGCCGCCGGTGGTCGAAGGAGAACGTCCTCATCTCAGTTCTCGCGCATGCGCCCATAAGGAAGTAATGAAATAGTGAAATAAAGTCGTTATTTATGTTTTTTTCGCACAAAAAGTAGTCTCGTCGCTTGATAAACTTATAATTGAGCCGCTGTAGGCACATGCAATATTTAAACCTTTTCTTTAATGACTTTATGGGCCGTCAAGAGCCAATCCCTTAGACAGTCTATGTAGGACTGATCTAGCTCTCAGATTCAATCAAAAATATCTTTGTGTTTCGAAGATGAACGAAGGTCTTACGGGGTTGGAACAGCATGGGGGTGAGTAATTAATGACTTAATTTTCATTTTTGGGTGAACTAACCCTTTAAATGGAAATTCATACATGCTCTAAAAATGATCTTGACACCAGTCACTTATAATTCATAGAAAAAAATGACCTACAAAAGTGGTACATTTTAAGAAAAGCTCTAGGATGTTTTTTTTTTTTTTTTTGCAGATTTCATTTTGTTTAATAAATGTTTGATATATCAGATTCTTATTAAATGAATTGGTTTGCAATACAGTAAAGTGACCAGTATAGTCGATTAACAAGTTTGTTATATCCAAAATATTATTAATGTGTTTAGCAGAATGGAGTTGAGCACACACATGCTTTTATCATGTGCCCTGAGGCCTACCGCTTCTGTGAGGTTGAACAGCATCTGAGTAGTGAGTAAAATTCAGATTCTGAACTAGTGATGGTGGTCTTAAGGAAAACAATTAAAGTAGTTCACTTCAGAATTAAAATTTCCTGACAATTAAAAAAAAAAACTACTCCAACTTCAAAATCGTCCAACATAATTGGTTTACCTTTTAGTATTTTTTTTTTGTTTCACTTTGTCTTTGCACATTCGTTTAGGTCACTAACACTAGGTCAGTCCCTCTGCCTATGTCACGCGTGACCTTTCAACATGATTATGTAATGCGTCGTGCATTGCAATGCTACTGTAAGATGAGCATTTGTGGTTAAAAAGTATATTTATTTGTGATTGTAATGTTTTTTTTTTTTTTTGTAAATGACCGATGAGTACATTTTGGGGGTGAGTACATTTTAATTCTGAAGTGAACTTATCTTTTAAGTGGAAAGAATATTGTTGTTGTATTGTTTTGTTCTGATGTATTTTTTCTCAGTGACTCCAGTGGTTCACAGCGGTCTAAGAGATATGAAGGTACTGAAGACTACTCAGTCTGGATTTGTGGGCTTCCTGCGGGACCGTTTCACCACTCTGACAGAAGCAAAGGACAGATTCTTCTGCACTTCCATTTATGCAAGATGGCACTACAACACTCACGTAAACGTGCCATTTGACTCTGCATGGTAAATGCAAACCCTTTAGACATGCCAACAAAGTGCAAACTCTTAGACATGCCATAGGAAGTGATACATGTTATGTGTCATATATGTGTAATGTACAATGAAAATGTCCTCGTAGGAAAACGGTTAAGGACACCATCATTCAGAAGTTTGCGGGACCCTATGATCGTGGAGAATACTCTCCTTCAGTTCAGAAAACTCTGTACGATACACAACTCCTGGTACTTGACAGAATTCCACAGGTAAGTCAAACTGATTTCAGTTTTGCGTGACTTTTTAAGTGAAAAAAACTTTTGACTATTGTTACTAGTACCATTTAGATTTTAGGGTTAGTGATTTGAACAAAGCCCCAAAACAAAGCATGACCTTGAGTGTCTTACTGCTTTACGTGTAAGCAATGAGGTACAAGAGGCTGTGCTGTATTGTGAATAAGTAACAGCTGGAGGGCGTTGTTAGGCACAACGAAAGGTGGAGTAAGCCCTTCAGTCGTTATTTATTCACGATACAGCACTTGCCTCGCGTATCTTATTGTTTTTATAAAACGATTACCACACAATAAAAATATTAAAGGCTTAGTTCACCCAAAAATGAAATTCTGTCAGTATTTACTCATCCTCATGTAGTTCCAAACCTCTATGTGTTTATTTGTTCTGCTGTACACAAAGGAAGATATTTGGAAACATGTTTTAATCAAACAGATCTCATTCCCATTGACTACCATATGTATTTTTCCCTACTATGTAGTCAATAGGGAATGAGATCTGTTTGATTAAAACATTCTTCCAAATATCTTCCTTTGTGTACAGCAGAAAAAATAAACACATAGAGGTTTGAAACTACTTGAGGGTGAGTAAAGGATGATAGAATTTTCATTTTTTGGTGAACTAACCCTTTAAAGTAAAAAAAAAAAAAAAAAATCATTAGTGTAACTTTCATGAAGTAAAATCACTAAACCCTTTCTTCCGCTAGAAAAAATAGTCCCTGACCGTGAACAGCAACAACAATGTGTAATATGTATGAAAGCTCAAATAAAAAAAAACATAGGAACTGCAGTTCATAGGAACTGCGCAGTGATAAATAGAACCGTTGGTCATAAAAAAATGTGCTTTTATGTCTTTTTATCAATTGACTTCAATAGGTTGACGAAATCGAGATTATTATGCCGAATCAGCATTATTTTGTCATTGACATGACAAAAATGGGACTCTCTAACAAGGATGAGGTGAGTGACAGAGAAAATCCTGGGGAAAAAGCCATTCACATACAGGTTATCAGATCAGATGAGTCTGAATATCTGTATTGACACAGAACAAAGTTCAGAGTTTTCAGGCTCTGACATAAGACTTTTGAGGCTGCTACTCTTAAAATGACTTTATTGCCACATTTCTACAAACCACTGTGTTATCCCAACTTAAAGAGTATGAAGGATATGTGGAGTGTTGCTTTGTATGTATTTATATTTTATTTACATGTCACATTACGTTGTTGTGCTTTCATTTCAGGTTTATCTTCCCCTCGATAATCCAGCAGGAAACATCACAGGCACTGTGCGCAGAAAACCACGAGCCAAAATGTAAAGACCGGCAAAATTCACAAACTAGATATATAACACAAAACAAATAAAATCTATAAAGCTAACATGATTTTCTGTTTAAATATTCAACAAACCTCATTTTTATTTTATGTTTTACAGATAGATTTTTTTTGGTGTAATCACACAAGTAAATAAAATTTACAAATATAAAAATGTTTAAATGAGAGCTGCCTTCTATTTGTGGATAAATATTAATAATTGAAAACTATGGGTTAATAAACGGTGCTTTAATCTTTATAACATTGTTTTAATCAATTAAACTTGAATCCATTTCTATAGTTTTCAGAGTTATAACTGTGTTCTTCAAAAGTAATTAAATTAAAATAGATGGAGTTTACAGCAGTTGTTCTGTAGCAATGAAAAACATTATTAACATTAACGATCATTATCTTATTTCATTGATCACTAATACAGGTATCAACATTGAAGGGAAACAATGAAAGAAAAAGAAAACAGCATCAGTTAATCACACCAATGCCAATAATGTTTCTGGTATTTGAAGGTTTTAGGAGACTTTTTTTTTTTGAGGAAAATTATGATTATTACATTTATTATTCACATGCAGAAAGGACGTTAAACAGCACTGTAATGAGGACCAGGTAGTGGATTGTTTCAGCCATCTGAAAAAGCACCATTTATTGCAGGCTACACTGGCCTTTGTTTCCTCTTTTTTAAACACCTTGTATCACAAACTGCTTTAGCTTTACAGTGTTGTGCTGTCTGTCAATAACAACAATCCACCAATTCATCAGGAATCACATTGTTAGTTACAGAATGAAATGAATAAACAGAATTAATAGCAGCACAAAGCACTGTCATTCTGACAGGATTCCTGAAAACAAACCTCACATGTTCAGCCTTTATCATAATTTTTCCGACATTTGACAATTTGTGCTGTCAATTTATCTCAACACACTTTTTATCTATTAAAAGTGGAAAAACAAAAAGTGAAATAAACACCAACAAGCTGATAAAATCTCAACTGTGACAGCAATGTTGTCAATCTCACTTCCGTTCAAAGCGCACTTCATGCATTACACAGAACATCTCAGGTTTTCATTTGACATCACAGATCACATTATCAAACCGAGCATTTAGTCTTAAAGGGATACTCCACTTTTTTTTGGAAATAGGCCCATTTTACAACTCCCCCAGAGTTAAACAGTTGGGTTTTACCGTTTTCGAATCCATTCAGCCGATTTTCTGATATTTAGAAGAATATCAGTAACCATGGTCTCATTGACTTCCATAGTAGGTAAAAAAATATACTATGGAAGTCAATGAGACCAAAAACTGTCTGGTTACTGATATTCTTCTAAAAATCAGAAAATCGGCTGAATGGATTCAAAAACGGTAAAACTCGACTGTTTAACTCTGGGGGAGTTGTAAAATGAGCCTATTTCCAAAAAAAGTGGAGTATCCCTTTAAAAGAAATGATGATTTGAGGACAAGCACGCAAAGTCAAATCTGAAGGAACAAACTGTTAAACATAGGTCAGCTGAAACTGTAAATGTGCCTGTACAGCAGAATGAGACCTTAAAAGCAATAAATTCACCATGTTTATTTATCAAGATGCATAAAATGTATTAGTTCTGTCTGCAGTTACCCTGCACTGCGTGATTGTCTTCCATGTGTCCACATGTCTGCAGCAGCTACGAGACGGTACTTTTTAAATGTTGGGTTTGGAGAGGCTTGACATGATACTCGTATATCTTCAGTGCAGGACCCAGTTTTATTGATAGTCCGGTTAGAACGTCATTACGAGTCATTAATAAAAGGGATTTGCCATCGATTTCCTGTAAGTTTAGCAAACATAAATAAATACAGAAACACAGAAGACATAATAATAACATGAATATTATTGAAAACAGAAAAAAGAAACAATACTACTGTGAAATCATTTTTAAAAATAATGGTTTCATATTTTTATATACTTTAAAATAGAATTTATTTTTGTGATGTAAAGCTGATTTTTCATCAGCCATTACTCCAGTCTTCAGTGTCACATGATCCTTAAAAAAGTGGATAAAAACGATCTTTCATCAACGTTATACATGAATTTTGAATAATACACGTTCTTGTATTAGTGACAACTTTGATTTACTTTTTTGATACACTACTGTTGACCACTGTAATATGCTAATTTATTATCTGTGTTGGAAACATCTGTACTGCTTAATATATATTTTTGAACCTGAAATACTTTTTTTCTGGATTCTTCGATGAATAAATGTAAAAAAAAAAAGAAAAAAGACAAATAAAGAACAGCATATATTTAAAATAGAAATCTTTTGTACCAATATACACCACCGTTCAAAAGTTTTGGGTCAGTATTTTTTTTAAATAAATGAATACTTTTATTCAGCAAGAATGCAAGTTGATAAAAAAGTGATAGTGAAAAAAGTAATACTTTACAATAAGGTTAATTATTTAACATTAATTATACCTTAGTTAACATGAACTAAGAATGAATAGAGCATGTATTAATCTTAGTAAATAATATTTTTAACATTTACTAATACGTTAATAAAATCAAAGTTTGTATTTGTCAACATTAGTTACTGTGAATAGAAGATTTCTTTTTTAAATAAATGATGCTCTTTTTACCTTTTTATTCATCAATGAATCCTGAAAAAATAATAAAAATACAAAGCAGCATGTCTGTCCAACATTAATACTTAGTATCAAATCAACATAGAATGATTTTCATGAAGGATCATGTGACACTGAAGACTGTAATGGCTGATGAAAAATTAGATTTGCATCACAAAAATAAATTTCAAAGTAAATTAAAATAGAAAACCATAATTTTAAATCGTAATATACTTGTATATACAGTAGATAGAGTAGATTTGTGCAGGAAAACAAAATGAACCCCTACCTGATCCTGGAAAGCGTTGGCTTGCTCCTCAAACCCTGTTGCTTTAAAGTAATTGACCACATCCGCCACAGCCCAGTGCGCAGGATCAGTAAGCTGCCCATTCTCCACAGAGCTATTAGAGAGTGAAAAATATTCAATTGATGCTTTTGTATGATTTAACCATTCCATATGTCTACACAATCTTCCAAGCTATGTGATCACTTTATAACACTTCATCACTTTCAACACTTTCGGCTTAAATCCGTTTCATGTGGGCTGTAGGATATCACTAAAAGAACTGTCCAATTATACATGATTCTCTGCCTCCTGCGTTGTGCTGACATCAGTTTGCCTGAAAAGTTTTTGGAGGGCAGGGTCATGGAGAAAGGGTGTGTGCTCAAATCACTTATTAAATTTGCGCATAAGCTCTTGTGAAGTATAATCTACTTTGGTCAAATCAGTGTTGTAATAAAATTCTGATCTTCAACAACTTGACAGTGCATGCATATTTAAAATAAAATCAATGGATTATCAAACAAATTGGCAGCAGTTGCCATGCAAACCATTTATTTCAGTCCGGTTGCCATGGCTCTGCCCTTGTGTAACAAATGAGAGGCCATCTAAACCCAGAAGGGGCAGAACATTTCTTTTCTTAAGTGGCCATGATGTTAAAAGTAGATTTCCTGCACTGTTTCTGGATTCGGGTGGCTCAGTTGGTAGTATGCTGCGTCACAGCAAGAAGGTCCTCAGTTTGAGCCCCAGCTGAGCCATGGAGTTCGTTCTATGTGGATTTTGCATGTACTCCCCATGTCCAAAGACATGGATTGGATATGCTAAATTGGCCATAGAAGCGAGTATATTTGAGTGTCCCAGCACCAGTGTTGCACGAGTTAGTGCACTCTTAGTGCTGGGTTGTGTCAGGAAGGCAACGGGCGTAAAACCTGTGCCAAATCCAATATGCAGATAATTCAGCTGTGGCGACCCCTTACGGGAGCAGCCAAGAGAAGATCGTGATATTTCACCAGTATTTTACAAAACAAACTGAGGGCTGGACTTAGAATCATTTCCAAAAATGGTCAATTCCTTGGAACCCAAATTTTCGAATTCTTAAATTCCCCTATTGATTTTCATCTACAGGGAAGCAATAATAATGGATTGTGAAGGGAAGTTCTGCTTTCTCAGAGTTTGTTATTGGATGAAATAGGCCTAATAGAGTTTTTCACATATTGAGCCCATGAGCAAGGGGTCCATCTTAAAAAAAAATAGATGTTCCGAGCTCAGGTAATTTTCGAAACTGTCAAGTGTCCATCTTGGGGCTGGACTTTCCTCCCAATCATGGCCCTTCCAGGTGTCACTGTCGCTGCCCATGTGAGCGTTGAAGTCCCCCAGTAGAACGACGGAGTCCCCAGTCGAAGCACTTTCCAGCACCCCTCCCAGAGACTCTGAGGAGGCCGGTACTCTACATTGCCGTTTGGCCCGTAGGGACACACGACAGAGACAGACCTATACCGACCCGTAGGCGCAGGGTAACGACCCTCTCGTTCACCGGAATAAACTCCAACACATGGCGGCTGAGCTGGGGGCTATAAGCAAACCCACACCAGCCAGTCGCCTCTCACCATGGGCAACTCCAGAGTGGTGGAGAGTCCATCCTCTCTCGAGGAGTGTGGTTCCAGAGTCCAAGCCATGCGTAGAGGTGATCCCGATTATCTCTAGTCAGAACAAAACCTCCCAACCACACGCACAATCTTAGGCTCCTTCCCTGTCAGCGAGGTGATGTTCCATGTCCCTAGAGCTAGTTTCCGTGTCCAGGGATTGGGTCGTCGAGGCCCTCGCCTTCGAATGTCGCACGAACTTCTCAGCACGAGCCCACAGGAAGGCGGCCCCACGTCGCTCCTTCGGGTGAGCCGGCCGGACCCCGTGGAGAGAGGCCTGGCCACTAAAAGAACTGTCCAATTATACATGATTCTCTGCCTCCTGCGTTGTGCTGACATCATCATGCTGATGCGAGCACATACGAGCCCAACCCGGGCCTGGCTCCAGAGTGGGGCCCTGGCTGCTCCATACCGGGCGACGACATGGTCCTTGTTTTTATTTTAATCATAAGGGATGTTGAAACGCTCTAAATCTGAGTTGTCGCCTAGGACCTGTTGGCCTTGGGAGACCCTACCAGGGGCATATAGCACCAGACAACATAGCTCTTAGGGTCATTCGGGTACTCAAACCCATTCACTCTCTGGCGCTTAAAAAAGGACAGCAGAAATGCAACCCTGGTAACCCTGCAAACAAAGCAGCTGCTGTTTCAGATCAGTATTTAATTGTTCCAAACAGCAAATCAGATTTTTTGTATTCGCTATGGTGTTCATCACAGCATCAAATACTTAAAGACTTAATAGGCTGTCAATTTTTTCAAACTTAAACATTTTTTACATTTAAATCTGGAATAAATCATTCTTTATCATTGTTCAGTAACACTTAAAGAGGACATATTATGCAAAATCCACTTTTTTAGCCCTTAAATGCATTTTGTTGTATATTTGGAGTGTTTATAACTAAGTACAGAAAAGATGAAATTTTCTCTTCAGGTGCTTCGTTTATATCTTTATATTTCTGTTTTGGTCATATTTTTCAACCTGTTCAGATTTTTCTGTTCTCTATGACGTTTTTGAACTATCATGTCACCGTATTTGCAGCGGAACTGACAAATAAGAACATTGACTACCGGCCCAACACTTCGAGCAATCCGCCATTATTATTTCTCGCTCCGATTTTGTAGTCCAAGCTCAATGATGCAGAAGTTACAAGAGGGCAAGTTAAAATGTTCGGTTCTTGGATGTAGTGACCTGAAGCACTTCAAGGATCCCCACTTCAACAACCTCCGCCAGTATACAGAAGGGTTTGCCGATCAACTTTGTCTGAATGAAGGGTAAATTCCTTTTATCATTTAGCTGCTGTGTTTTCTGATGCTTTTCTACATACATACATACATCTTCTTCCGCTTCATCCGGGGCCGGGTCGCGGGGGCAGCAGTTTAAGCAGAGATGCCCAGACTTCCCTCTCCCTAGACACTTCCTCTAGCTCTTCTGGGGGGACACCGAGGCGTTCCCAGGCCAGCCGGGAGACATAGTCTCTCCAGCGTGTCCTAGGTCTTCCCCGGGGCCTCGCCCAGTGGGACGTGCCCGGAACACCTCCCCAGGAAGGCGTCCAGGAGGCATTCGGAACAGATGCCCGAGCCACCTCAGCTGACCCCTCTCGATGTGGAGGAGCAGCGGCTCTACTCTGAGCTCCTCCGAGTGACCGAGCTTCTCACCCTATCTCTAAGGATCGCCCAGCCACCCTGCGGAGAAAGCTCATTTCGGCCGCCTGTATCCGGGATCTTGTCCTTTCGGTCATGACCCAAAGCTCATGACCATAGGTGAGAGTAGGAACGTAGATTGACCGGTAAATCGAGAGCTTTGCCTTACGGCTCAGCTCCTTCTTACCACAACAGACGGTACATCGACCGCATTACTGCTGAAGCTGCACCGATCCGTCTGTCAATCTCCCGTTCCATCCTTCCCTCACTCGTGAACAAAACCCCAAGATACTTAAACTCCTCCACTTGAGGAAGGATTTCTCCACCAACCTGAAGTGAGCAAAGCCACCCTTTTCCGACTGAGGACCATGGCCTCGGATTTGGAGGTGCTGATTTCATCCCAGCCGCTTCACACTCGGCTGCAAACCTCCCCAGTGCATGCTGAAGGTCCTGGCATGAAGAGGCCAACACGACAACATCATCCGCAAAGAGCAGAGACGAAATCGTGCGGTCCCCAAACCTGACACCCTCCGGCCCCTGGCTGCGCCTAGAAATTCCGTCCATAAAAATTATGAACAGAACCGGCGACAAAGGGCAGCCCTGCCGGAGTCCAACATGCACTGGGAAGAAGTCTGACTTATTTACCGGCAATGCGAACCAAGCTCCTGCTTCGGTCATACAGGGACCGGAGAGCCCTTAGCAAAGGACCCCGGACCCCATATTCCCGGAGCACCCTCCACAGGCTGCCTCGGGGACACAGTCGAATGCCTTCTCCAAATCCACAAAAACACATGTGGACTGGTTGGGCAAACTCCCATGAACCCTCCAGCACCGTAGAGAGTATAGAGCTGGTCCAGTGTTCCACGGCCCGGACGAAAACCACACTGTTCCTCCTGAATCCGAGGTTCCACCATCGGCCGTATTCTCCTCTCCAGTACCCTGGCATAGACTTTCCCAGGGAGGCTGAGAAGTGTGATCCCCTGTAGTTGGAACACACCCTCCGGTCCCCCTTCTTAAAAAGAGGAACCACCACCCCGGTCTGCCATCTCAGAGGCACTGTCCCCGACCGCCACGCGATGCTGCAGAGGCGTGTCAACCAAGACAGCCCCACAACATCCAGAGACTTGAGGTATTCAGGGCGGATCTCATCACCCCCGGTGCCTTGCCACCGAGGAGTTTCTTGACTACCTCGGTGACCTCAGCTAGGGTGATGGACGAGTCCACCCCTGAGCCCTCAGCCTCTGCTTCCTCAACGGAAGACGTGGCGGCGGGATTGAGGAGATCCTCGAAGTATTCCTTCCACCGCCCGACGACATCCCCAGATGAGGTCAGCAGAAGCCCACCCCTACTGTAAACAGCATTGGTGGGGGACTGCTTCCCCCCCTGAGGCACCGGACAGTTTGCCAGAATCTCTTCGAGGCCAGCCGATAGTCCTTCTCCATGGCCTCACCGAACTCCTCCCAGGCCCGAGTTTTTGCCTCCACAACCACCCGGGCCGCAGTCCGCTTGGCCTGCCGGTACCTGTCAGCTGCCTCCGGAGTCCCACAAGCCAACCAGGCCCGATAGGACTCCTTCTTCAGCTTGACGGCATCCTTTACTTCCGGTGTCCACCACCGGGTTCGCGGGATTGCCGCCTCGACAGGCACCGGAGGACTTTACGGCCACAGCTCCGAGCAGCCGCTTCGACAATGGAGGTGGAGAACATGGTCCACTCAGACTCAATATCTCCAGCCTCCTCGGGATCTGGTTGTAGCTCTGCCGGAGGTGAGAGTTGAAGATCTCTCTGACAGGAGATTCGGCCAAACGTTCCCAGCAAACCCTTACAGTACGCTTGGGTCTGCCAAGTCTGTCCAGCCTCCTCCCCGGCCATCGGATCCAACTCACCACAGGTGGTGATCAGTTGACAGCTCCGCCCTCTCTTCACCCGAGTGTCCAGACATACGGCCGCAGGTCAGATGAAACGACTACAAAGTCGATCATCGACCTACGACCTAGGGTGTCTGGTGCCACGTGCACTGGTGGACACCCTTATGCTTGAACATGGTGTTCGTTATGGACAAACTGTAACTAGCACAGAAGTCCAATAACTGAACACCACTCGGATTCAGGTCGGGGGGGCCGTTCCTCCCAATCACGCCCCTCCAGGTGTCACTGTCGTTGCCCACGTGAGCGTTGAAGTCCCCCAGTAGAACGACGGAGTCCCCAGTTGGAGCACTTTCCAGCACTCCCCCAGAGACCCCAAGAAGGCCGGGTACTCTGCACTGCCGTTTGGCCCATAGGCACACATGACAGTGAGAGACCTATCCCCAACCGTAGGCGCAGGGGGAAACGACCCTCTCGTTCACCGGGGTAAACTCCAACACATGGCGGCTGAGCTGGGGGCTATTAACAAACCCATACCAGCCCGTCGCCTCTCACCATGGGCAACTCCAGAGTGGTGAAGAGTCCATCCTCTCTCAAGGAGTGTGGTCCAGAGCC
>NW_024121677.1:2753299-2770971 GCF_016745375.1 Pimephales promelas
ATGAAATAGTGAAATAAAGTCGTTATTTATGTTTTTTTCGCACAAAAATAGTCTCGTCGCTTGATTAAACTTATAATTGAGCCGCTGTAGGCACATGCAATATTTAAACCTTTTCTTAATGACTTTATGGGCCGTCAGAGCCAATCCCTTAGACAGTCTATGTAGGACTGATCTAGCTCTCAGATTCAATCAAAAATATCTTTGTGTTTCCGAAGATGAACGAAGGTCTTACGGGGTTGAAACAGCATGGGGGTGAGTAATTAATGACTTAATTTTCATTTTTGGGTGAACTAACCCTTTAAATGGAAATTCATACATGCTCTAAAAATGATCTTGACACCAGTCACTTATAATTCATAGAAAAAAATGACCTACAAAAGTGGTACATTTTAAGAAAAGCTCTAGGATGTTTTTTTTTTTTTTTTGCAGATTTCATTTTGTTTAATAAATGTTTGATATATCAGATTCTTATTAAATGAATTGGTTTGCAATACAGTAAAGTGACCAGTATAGTCGATTAACAAGTTTGTTATATCCAAAATATTATTAATGTGTTTAACAGAATGGAGTTGAGCACACACATGCTTTTATCATGTGCCCTGAGGCCTACCGCTTCTGTGAGGTTGAACAGCATCTGAGTAGTGAGTAAAATTCAGATTCTGAACTAGTGATGGTGGTCTTAAGGAAAACAATTAAAGTAGTTCACTTCAGAATTAAAATTTCCTGACAATTTAAAAAAAAAAACTACTCCAACTTCAAAATCGTCCAACATAATTGGTTTACCTTTTAGTATTTTTTTTTGTTTCACTTTGTCTTTGCACATTCGTTTAGGTCACTAACACTAGGTCAGTCCCTCTGCCTATGTCACGCGTGACCTTTCAACATGATTATGTAATGCGTCGTGCATCGCAATGCTACTGTAAGATGAGCATTTGTGGTTAAAAAGTATATTTATTTGTGATTGTAATGTTTTTTTTTTTTTTTGTAAATGACCGATGAGTACATTTTGGGGGTGAGTACATTTTAATTCTGAAGTGAACTTATCTTTTAAGTGGAAAGAATATTGTTGTTGTATTGTTTTGTTCTGATGTATTTTTTCTCAGTGACTCCAGTGGTTCACAGCGGTCTAAGAGATATGAAGGTACTGAAGACTACTCAGTCTGGATTTGTGGGCTTCCTGCGGGACCGTTTCACCACTCTGACAGAAGCAAAGGACAGATTCTTCTGCACTTCCATTTATGCAAGATGGCACTACAACACTCACGTAAACGTGCCATTTGACTCTGCATGGTAAATGCAAACCCTTTAGACATGCCAACAAAGTGCAAACTCTTAGACATGCCATAGGAAGTGATACATGTTATGTGTCATATATGTGTAATGTACAATGAAAATGTCCTCGTAGGAAAACGGTTAAGGACACCATCATTCAGAAGTTTGCGGGACCCTATGATCGTGGAGAATACTCTCCTTCAGTTCAGAAAACTCTGTACGATACACAACTCCTGGTACTTGACAGAATTCCACAGGTAAGTCAAACTGATTTCAGTTTTGCGTGACTTTTTAAGTGAAAAAAACTTTTGACTATTGTTACTAGTACCATTTAGATTTTAGGGTTAGTGATTTGAACAAAGCCCCAAAACAAAGCATGACCTTGAGTGTCTTACTGCTTTACGTGTAAGCAATGAGGTACAAGAGGCTGTGCTGTATTGTGAATAAGTAACAGCTGGAGGGCGTTGTTAGGCACAACGAAAGGTGGAGTAAGCCCTTCAGTCGTTATTTATTCACGATACAGCACTTGCCTCGCGTATCTTATTGCTTTTATAAAACGATTACCACACAATAAAAATATTAAAGGCTTAGTTCACCCAAAAATGAAATTCTGTCAGTATTTACTCATCCTCATGTAGTTCCAAACCTCTATGTGTTTATTTGTTCTGCTGTACACAAAGGAAGATATTTGGAAACATGTTTTAATCAAACAGATCTCATTCCCCATTGACTACCATATGTATTTTTCCCTACTATGTAGTCAATAGGGAATGAGATCTGTTTGATTAAAACATTCTTCCAAATATCTTCCTTTGTGTACAGCAGAAAAAATAAACACATAGAGGTTTGAAACTACTTGAGGGTGAGTAAAGGATGATAGAATTTTCATTTTTTGGTGAACTAACCCTTTAAAGTAAAAAAAAAAAAAAAAAAAATCATTAGTGTAACTTTCATGAAGTAAAATCACTAAACCCTTTCTTCCGCTAGAAAAAATAGTCCCTGACCGTGAACAGCAACAACAATGTGTAATATGTATGAAAGCTCAAATAAAAAAAACATAGGAACTGCAGTTCATAGGAACTGCGCAGTGATAAATAGAACCGTTGGTCATAAAAAAATGTGCTTTTATGTCTTTTTATCAATTGACTTCAATAGGTTGACGAAATCGAGATTATTATGCCGAATCAGCATTATTTTGTCATTGACATGACAAAAATGGGACTCTCTAACAAGGATGAGGTGAGTGACAGAGAAAATCCTGGGGAAAAAGCCATTCACATACAGGTTATCAGATCAGATGAGTCTGAATATCTGTATTGACACAGAACAAAGTTCAGAGTTTTCAGGCTCTGACATAAGACTTTTGAGGCTGCTACTCTTAAAATGACTTTATTGCCACATTTCTACAAACCACTGTGTTATCCCAACTTAAAGAGTATGAAGGATATGTGGAGTGTTGCTTTGTATGTATTTATATTTTATTTACATGTCACATTACGTTGTTGTGCTTTCATTTCAGGTTTATCTTCCCCTCGATAATCCAGCAGGAAACATCACAGGCACTGTGCGCAGAAAACCACGAGCCAAAATGTAAAGACCGGCAAAATTCACAAACTAGATATATAACACAAAACAAATAAAATCTATAAAGCTAACATGATTTTCTGTTTAAATATTCAACAAACCTCATTTTTATTTTATGTTTTACAGATAGATTTTTTTTTGGTGTAATCACACAAGTAAATAAAATTTACAAATATAAAAATGTTTAAATGAGAGCTGCCTTCTATTTGTGGATAAATATTAATAATTGAAAACTATGGGTTAATAAACGGTGCTTTAATCTTTATAACATTGTTTTAATCAATTAAACTTGAATCCATTTCTATAGTTTTCAGAGTTATAACTGTGTTCTTCAAAAGTAATTAAATTAAAATAGATGGAGTTTACAGCAGTTGTTCTGTAGCAATGAAAAACATTATTAACATTAACGATCATTATCTTATTTCATTGATCACTAATACAGGTATCAACATTGAAGGGAAACAATGAAAGAAAAAGAAAACAGCATCAGTTAATCACACCAATGCCAATAATGTTTCTGGTATTTGAAGGTTTTAGGAGACTTTTTTTTTTTGAGGAAAATTATGATTATTACATTTATTATTCACATGCAGAAAGGACGTTAAACAGCACTGTAATGAGGACCAGGTAGTGGATTGTTTCAGCCATCTGAAAAAGCACCATTTATTGCAGGCTACACTGGCCTTTGTTTCCTCTTTTTTAAACACCTTGTATCACAAACTGCTTTAGCTTTACAGTGTTGTGCTGTCTGTCAATAACAACAATCCACCAATTCATCAGGAATCACATTGTTAGTTACAGAATGAAATGAATAAACAGAATTAATAGCAGCACAAAGCACTGTCATTCTGACAGGATTCCTGAAAACAAACCTCACATGTTCAGCCTTTATCATAATTTTTCCGACATTTGACAATTTGTGCTGTCAATTTATCTCAACACACTTTTTATCTATTAAAAGTGGAAAAACAAAAAGTGAAATAAACACCAACAAGCTGATAAAATCTCAACTGTGACAGCAATGTTGTCAATCTCACTTCCGTTCAAAGCGCACTTCATGCATTACACAGAACATCTCAGGTTTTCATTTGACATCACAGATCACATTATCAAACCGAGCATTTAGTCTTAAAGGGATACTCCACTTTTTTTTGGAAATAGGCCCATTTTACAACTCCCCCAGAGTTAAACAGTTGGGTTTTACCGTTTTCGAATCCATTCAGCCGATTTTCTGATATTTAGAAGAATATCAGTAACCATGGTCTCATTGACTTCCATAGTAGGTAAAAAAATATACTATGGAAGTCAATGAGACCAAAAACTGTCTGGTTACTGATATTCTTCTAAAAATCAGAAAATCGGCTGAATGGATTCAAAAACGGTAAAACTCGACTGTTTAACTCTGGGGGAGTTGTAAAATGAGCCTATTTCCAAAAAAAAGTGGAGTATCCCTTTAAAAGAAATGATGATTTGAGGACAAGCACGCAAAGTCAAATCTGAAGGAACAAACTGTTAAACATAGGTCAGCTGAAACTGTAAATGTGCCTGTACAGCAGAATGAGACCTTAAAAGCAATAAATTCACCATGTTTATTTATCAAGATGCATAAAATGTATTAGTTCTGTCTGCAGTTACCCTGCACTGCGTGATTGTCTTCCATGTGTCCACATGTCTGCAGCAGCTACGAGACGGTACTTTTTAAATGTTGGGTTTGGAGAGGCTTGACATGATACTCGTATATCTTCAGTGCAGGACCCAGTTTTATTGATAGTCCGGTTAGAACGTCATTACGAGTCATTAATAAAAGGGATTTGCCATCGATTTCCTGTAAGTTTAGCAAACATAAATAAATACAGAAACACAGAAGACATAATAATAACATGAATATTATTGAAAACAGAAAAAAGAAACAATACTACTGTGAAATCATTTTTAAAAATGTAAATAATGGTTTCATATTTTTATATACTTTAAAATAGAATTTATTTTTGTGATGTAAAGCTGATTTTTCATCAGCCATTACTCCAGTCTTCAGTGTCACATGATCCTTAAAAAAGTGGATAAAAACGATCTTTCATCAAGGTTATACATGAATTTTGAACAATACACGTTCTTGTATTAGGGACAACTTTGATTTACTTTTTTGATACACTACTGTTGACCACTGTAATATGCTAATTTATTATCTGTGTTGGAAACATCTGTACTGCTTAATATATATTTTTGAACCTGAAATACTTTTTTTCTGGATTCTTCGATGAATAAATGTAAAAAAAAAAAAGAAAAAAGACAAATAAAGAACAGCATATATTTAAAATAGAAATCTTTTGTACCAATATACACCACCGTTCAAAAGTTTTGGGTCAGTATTTTTTTTAAATAAATGAATACTTTTATTCAGCAAGAATGCAAGTTGATAAAAAAGTGATAGTGAAAAAAGTAATACTTTACAATAAGGTTAATTATTTAACATTAATTATACCTTAGTTAACATGAACTAAGAATGAATAGAGCATGTATTAATCTTAGTAAATAATATTTTTAACATTTACTAATACGTTAATAAAATCAAAGTTTGTATTTGTCAACATTAGTTACTGTGAATAGAAGATTTCTTTTTTAAATAAATGATGCTCTTTTTACCTTTTTATTCATCAATGAATCCTGAAAAAATAATAAAAATACAAAGCAGCATGTCTGTCCAACATTAATACTTAGTATCAAATCAACATAGAATGATTTTCATGAAGGATCATGTGACACTGAAGACTGTAATGGCTGATGAAAAATTAGATTTGCATCACAAAAATAAATTTCAAAGTAAATTAAAATAGAAAACCATAATTTTAAATCGTAATATACTTGTATATACAGTAGATAGAGTAGATTTGTGCAGGAAAACAAAATGAACCCCTACCTGATCCTGGAAAGCGTTGGCTTGCTCCTCAAACCCTGTTGCTTTAAAGTAATTGACCACATCCGCCACAGCCCAGTGCGCAGGATCAGTAAGCTGCCCATTCTCCACAGAGCTATTAGAGAGTGAAAAATATTCAATTGATGCTTTTGTATGATTTAACCATTCCATATGTCTACACAATCTTCCAAGCTATGTGATCACTTTATAACACTTCATCACTTTCAACACTTTCGGCTTAAATCCGTTTCATGTGGGCTGTAGGATATCACTAAAAGAACTGTCCAATTATACATGATTCTCTGCCTCCTGCGTTGTGCTGACATCAGTTTGCCTGAAAAGTTTTTGGAGGGCAGGGTCATGGAGAAAGGGTGTGTGCTCAAATCACTTATTAAATTTGCGCATAAGCTCTTGTGAAGTATAATCTACTTTGGTCAAATCAGTGTTGTAATAAAATTCTGATCTTCAACAACTTGACAGTGCATGCATATTTAAAATAAAATCAATGGGATTATCAAACAAATTGGCAGCAGTTGCCATGCAAACCATTTATTTCAGTCCGGTTGCCATGGCTCTGCCCTTGTGTAACAAATGAGAGGCCATCTAAACCCAGAAGGGGCAGAACATTTCTTTTCTTAAGTGGCCATGATGTTAAAAGTAGATTTCCTGCACTGTTTCTGGATTCGGGTGGCTCAGTTGGTAGTATGCTGCGTCACAGCAAGAAGGTCCTCAGTTTGAGCCCCAGCTGAGCCATGGAGTTCGTTCTATGTGGATTTTGCATGTACTCCCCATGTCCAAAGACATGGATTGGATATGCTAAATTGGCCATAGAAGCGAGTATATTTGAGTGTCCCAGCACCAGTGTTGCACGAGTTAGTGCACTCTTAGTGCTGGGTTGTGTCAGGAAGGCAACGGGCGTAAAACCTGTGCCAAATCCAATATGCAGATAATTCAGCTGTGGCGACCCCTTACGGGAGCAGCCAAGAGAAGATCGTGATATTTCACCAGTATTTTACAAAACAAACTGAGGGCTGGACTTAGAATCATTTCCAAAAATGGTCAATTCCTTGGAACCCAAATTTTCGAATTCTTAAATTCCCCTATTGATTTTCATCTACAGGGAAGCAATAATAATGGATTGTGAAGGGAAGTTCTGCTTTCTCAGAGTTTGTTATTGGATGAAATAGGCCTAATAGAGTTTTTCACATATTGAGCCCATGAGCAAGGGGTCCATCTTAAAAAAAAATAGATGTTCCGAGCTCAGGTAATTTTCGAAACTGTCAAGTGTCCATCTTGGGGCTGGACTTTCCTCCCAATCATGGCCCTTCCAGGTGTCACTGTCGCTGCCCATGTGAGCGTTGAAGTCCCCCAGTAGAACGACGGAGTCCCCAGTCGAAGCACTTTCCAGCACCCCTCCCAGAGACTCTGAGGAGGCCGGGTACTCTACATTGCCGTTTGGCCCGTAGGGACACACGACAGAGACAGACCTATACCGACCCGTAGGCGCAGGGTAACGACCCTCTCGTTCACCGGAATAAACTCCAACACATGGCGGCTGAGCTGGGGGGCTATAAGCAAACCCACACCAGCCAGTCGCCTCTCACCATGGGCAACTCCAGAGTGGTGGAGAGTCCATCCTCTCTCGAGGAGTGTGGTTCCAGAGTCCAAGCCATGCGTAGAGGTGATCCCGATTATCTCTAGTCAGAACAAAACCTCCCAACCACACGCACAATCTTAGGCTCCTTCCCTGTCAGCGAGGTGATGTTCCATGTCCCTAGAGCTAGTTTCCGTGTCCAGGGATTGGGTCGTCGAGGCCCTCGCCTTCGAATGTCGCACGAACTTCTCAGCACGAGCCCACAGGAAGGCGGCCCCACGTCGCTCCTTCGGGCTGAGCCCGGCCGGACCCCGTGGAGAGAGGCCTGGCCACTAAAAGAACTGTCCAATTATACATGATTCTCTGCCTCCTGCGTTGTGCTGACATCATCATGCTGATGCGAGCACATACGAGCCCCAACCCCGGGCCTGGCTCCAGAGTGGGGCCCTGGCTGCTCCATACCGGGCGACGACATGGTCCTTGTTTTTATTTTAATCATAAGGGATGTTGAAACGCTCTAAATCTGAGTTGTCGCCTAGGACCTGTTGGCCTTGGGAGACCCTACCAGGGGCATATAGCACCAGACAACATAGCTCTTAGGGTCATTCGGGTACTCAAACCCATTCACTCTCTGGCGCTTAAAAAAGGACAGCAGAAATGCAACCCTGGTAACCCTGCAAACAAAGCAGCTGCTGTTTCAGATCAGTATTTAATTGTTCCAAACAGCAAATCAGATTTTTTGTATTCGCTATGGTGTTCATCACAGCATCAAATACTTAAAGACTTAATAGGCTGTCAATTTTTTCAAACT
The DNA here is from genome assembly GCF_016745375.1 of Pimephales promelas. The sequence goes on from NW_024121677.1 coordinate 2,761,475, forward strand.
TAAACATTTTTACATTTAAATCTGGAATAAATCATTCTTTATCATTGTTCAGTAACACTTAAAGAGGACATATTATGCAAAATCCACTTTTTTAGCCCTTAAATGCATTTTGTTGTATATTTGGAGTGTTTATAACTAAGTACAGAAAAGATGAAATTTTTCTCTTCAGGTGCTTCGTTTATATCTTTATATTCTGTTTTGGTCATATTTTTCAACCTGTTCAGATTTTTCTGTTCTCTATGACGTTTTTGAACTATCATGTCACCGTATTTGCAGCGGAACTGACAAATAAGAACATTGACTACCGGCCCAACACTTCGAGCAATCCGCCATTATTATTTCTCGCTCCGATTTTGTAGTCCAAGCTCAATGATGCAGAAGTTACAAGAGGGCAAGTTAAAATGTTCGGTTCTTGGATGTAGTGACCTGAAGCACTTCAAGGATCCCCACTTCAACAACCTCCGCCAGTATACAGAAGGGTTTGCCGATCAACTTTGTCTGAATGAAGGGTAAATTCCTTTTATCATTTAGCTGCTGTGTTTTCTGATGCTTTTCTACATACATACATACATCTTCTTCCGCTTCATCCGGGGCCGGGTCGCGGGGGCAGCAGTTTAAGCAGAGATGCCCAGACTTCCCTCTCCCTAGACACTTCCTCTAGCTCTTCTGGGGGGACACCGAGGCGTTCCCAGGCCAGCCGGGAGACATAGTCTCTCCAGCGTGTCCTAGGTCTTCCCCGGGGCCTCCGCCCAGTGGGACGTGCCCGGAACACCTCCCCAGGAAGGCGTCCAGGAGGCATTCGGAACAGATGCCCGAGCCACCTCAGCTGACCCCTCTCGATGTGGAGGAGCAGCGGCTCTACTCTGAGCTCCTCCCGAGTGACCGAGCTTCTCACCCTATCTCTAAGGGATCGCCCAGCCACCCTGCGGAGAAAGCTCATTTCGGCCGCCTGTATCCGGGATCTTGTCCTTTCGGTCATGACCCAAAGCTCATGACCATAGGTGAGAGTAGGAACGTAGATTGACCGGTAAATCGAGAGCTTTGCCTTACGGCTCAGCTCCTTCTTCACCACAACAGACCGGTACATCGACCGCATTACTGCTGAAGCTGCACCGATCCGTCTGTCAATCTCCCGTTCCATCCTTCCCTCACTCGTGAACAAAACCCCAAGATACTTAAACTCCTCCACTTGAGGAAGGATTTCTCCACCAACCTGAAGTGAGCAAGCCACCCTTTTCCGACTGAGGACCATGGCCTCGGATTTGGAGGTGCTGATTCTCATCCCAGCCGCTTCACACTCGGCTGCAAACCTCCCCAGTGCATGCTGAAGGTCCTGGCATGAAGAGGCCAACACGACAACATCATCCGCAAAGAGCAGAGACGAAATCGTGCGGTCCCCAAACCTGACACCCTCCGGCCCCTGGCTGCGCCTAGAAATTCCGTCCATAAAAATTATGAACAGAACCGGCGACAAAGGGCAGCCCTGCCGGAGTCCAACATGCACTGGGAAGAAGTCTGACTTATTACCGGCAATGCGAACCAAGCTCCTGCTTCGGTCATACAGGGACCGGAGAGCCCTTAGCAAAGGACCCCGGACCCCATATTCCCGGAGCACCCTCCACAGGCTGCCTCGGGGGACACAGTCGAATGCCTTCTCCAAATCCACAAAACACATGTGGACTGGTTGGGCAAACTCCCATGAACCCTCCAGCACCCCGTAGAGAGTATAGAGCTGGTCCAGTGTTCCACGGCCCGGACGAAAACCACACTGTTCCTCCTGAATCCGAGGTTCCACCATCGGCCGTATTCTCCTCTCCAGTACCCTGGCATAGACTTTCCCAGGGAGGCTGAGAAGTGTGATCCCCCTGTAGTTGGAACACACCCTCCGGTCCCCCTTCTTAAAAAGAGGAACCACCACCCCGGTCTGCCATCTCAGAGGCACTGTCCCCGACCGCCACGCGATGCTGCAGAGGCGTGTCAACCAAGACAGCCCCACAACATCCAGAGACTTGAGGTATTCAGGGCGGATCTCATCCACCCCCGGTGCCTTGCCACCGAGGAGTTTCTTGACTACCTCGGTGACCTCAGCTAGGGTGATGGACGAGTCCACCCCTGAGCCCTCAGCCTCTGCTTCCTCAACGGAAGACGTGGCGGCGGGATTGAGGAGATCCTCGAAGTATTCCTTCCACCGCCCGACGACATCCCCAGATGAGGTCAGCAGCCGCCCACCCCTACTGTAAACAGCATTGGTGGGGGACTGCTTCCCCCCCCTGAGGCGCCGGACAGTTTGCCAGAATCTCTTCGAGGCCAGCCGATAGTCCTTCTCCATGGCCTCACCGAACTCCTCCCAGGCCCGAGTTTTTGCCTCCACAACCACCCGGGCCGCAGTCCGCTTGGCCTGCCGGTACCTGTCAGCTGCCTCCGGAGTCCCACAAGCCAACCAGGCCTGATAGGACTCTTTCTTCAGCTTGACGGCATCCTTTACTTCCGGTGTCCACCACCGGGTTCGGGGATTGCCGCCTCGACAGGCACCGGAGACTTTACGGCCACAGCTCCGAGCAGCCGCTTCGACAATGGAGGTGGAGAACATGGTCCACTCAGACTCAATATCTCCAGCCTCCCTCGGGATCTGGTTGTAGCTCTGCCGGAGGTGAGAGTTGAAGATCTCTCTGACAGGAGATTCGGCCAAACGTTCCCAGCAAACCCTTACAGTACGCTTGGGTCTGCCAAGTCTGTCCAGCCTCCTCCCCGGCCATCGGATCCAACTCACCACCAGGTGGTGATCAGTTGACAGCTCCGCCCCTCTCTTCACCCGAGTGTCCAAGACATACGGCCGCAGGTCAGATGAAACGACTACAAAGTCGATCATCGACCTACGACCTAGGGTGTCCTGGTGCCACGTGCACTGGTGGACACCCTTATGCTTGAACATGGTGTTCGTTATGGACAAACTGTAACTAGCACAGAAGTCCAATAACTGAACACCACTCGGATTCAGGTCGGGGGGGCCGTTCCTCCCAATCACGCCCCTCCAGGTGTCACTGTCGTTGCCCACGTGAGCGTTGAAGTCCCCCAGTAGAACGACGGAGTCCCCAGTTGGAGCACTTTCCAGCACTCCTCCCAGAGACCCCAAGAAGGCCGGGTACTCTGCACTGCCGTTTGGCCCATAGGCACACATGACAGTGAGAGACCTATCCCCAACCCGTAGGCGCAGGGAAACGACCCTCTCGTTCACCGGGGTAAACTCCAACACATGGCGGCTGAGCTGGGGGGCTATTAACAAACCCATACCAGCCCGTCGCCTCTCACCATGGGCAACTCCAGAGTGGTGAAGAGTCCATCCTCTCTCAAGGAGTGTGGTTCCAGAGCCCAAGCCATGCGTAGAGGTGATCCCGACTATCTCTAGTCGGAACCTCTCAACCTCACGCACAATCTCAGGCTCCTTCCCCGCCAGCGAGGTGACGTTCCACGTCCCTGAGGCTAGTTTCTGTGTCCAGGGATCGGGTCGCCGAGGCCCCTGCCTTCGACTGCCACCCGATCCTCTTTGCACCGGCCCCTTACGGCTCCTCCTGCAGGTGGTGAGCCCACGGGAAGGCGGTCCCACGTCGCTCCTTCGGGCTGAGCCCGGCCGGACCCCGTGGGGAGAGGCCCGGCCACCAGGCGCTCGCATACGAGCCCCAACTTTTCTACATGCAAGTTATTTTATTATTGCAAGCAAGTTTATTATTATTAATACAGATTTTTAGTGGTAAGATTGGACCGTAGTCATTTATTTTGTCAGTGTGCTTGTTTTAACAAGAGAAATAGTCGACTTTCACTAATAACACAACACAGTTAACTTAACGTTACATACCCCTGCATCCATATGAAGATTTTGTTCTGCAGGTTCGTCGTCGTCTTTTTCAAATCGCTCACTCTGGCTCGAATATGTAAGACAAGTCTTCCATTGTTGACATTTTGTTAACGAGTGACTAAAAATGTTCTTTGAAGCTATAGTATATAATCGTATATCTCTTATCAAACTACAATAATGGCCGAACGCGGGGAGTTGAACCGAGTGTGAACTCGGCGACCTGGAGAGCGGGCGGGGAAGACGCAACTCCATTTTATTTAAAGGGGCCGCTTTGAAACGGGCCTGTGGAGCTAAATGAGGAATTCAGACCCAAGCATTGCAGTTATGCTTTATATAGACCACAAATGTATGATTTATAAGTAAAAATGAATGATTTAAAAGCATGATATGTACCCTTTAACATTAATGTTATATTAGTATGTTATCAAAATATAAAATACACTTTACAATGTTGTAATATTGTAACACTTTACAATGAGGTTCATTAGTTACTGCATTAACTAACATGATTAATACTTTTGTAACAGTATTTATTAGTCTTTGTTAATGTTAGTTAATAAAAATACAGCTGTTAATTTTTTGTTCATGTTAGTTCACAGTGCATGAACTAATGTTAATACATGGCTTGGTTGAATTGTAATGTAGAATGTGGTCTGTTATTTCTTGATAACTAACCGCTGCTAAGTATAACACAAATTTGCCACGAAAAACAGAGCCTTGCCATGGACACAGTTTTGTTCACTCAGGAGGATAAACTCCTTTAAACTCTGCTTCGCGTCGGGGTCCTGACCAGCCTGTCGAGGTTGTATTCGCTATAACAACCGCCTCACTCTACATTATCCCGCTTATTACATGGCTAATTACCAAATGAATCAATAATTTGAGATAATAATAACTACCGTAACAAATGTAGCTATTGCTCATTGTTAGATTGAAGCATCGAAAATACATTTTGTGAAATTTTTACATTTCATACATTTTGGTCCAAAAATAACAAAAACTACAACTTTATTCAGGTATTGTATTCTCTTCCGGTTCTGTTGAGGGTGAGTCATTAATGACATAATTTTCATTTTTGGGTGAACTAACCCTTTAAATCAATACCATGATAATACAATCATACCATGATTAAAGCTTCAGCAATTATCCTTAAATTAAAATTTGATACTATCACATAGTATACACTTACCTTTTTGTGTCCACTGACCCATTTTCCTTAGCTTCCATGACTGCTGGATTAAAAAAAAAAATCTCAATAGATTCCAATTCAATACATGCAATTATAGTCCATCATCACAAGCTCTTAGTAGTTCTCTAAGAAATACTATAGTATGGGAGATGCTCTGTTTTCATTTAATTAATTAATTTCATATTTTTAATTCATTCATTCATATTTACAAATTCTGATAAATTCTTGATGTGCAACGAGATGTTCTGCTTTGATATGTACACTAATAAGTATCTTATTAATCTGATCAACAATTGATCTATCACTTACCTGTCTGTCAGAGAGGAGAGACTGCTCTATTCCATTTGATGTGTTCAGTTGTATCCTCATGACCTTCATCAGTCTCCCGCTGTGCAAAAGTGCCCCATTTTCCATACACTTACACAAACATCCAAGCTTCTGGATAAATCTTTGTGTAGTCAGAGAATTGATTCTGCAAATAATGATAATAATTATATAATCTGATTCTGAGCAATGAAAAAAGAATGATCAAGCATTCTTTCACTTAACTCAAACGATATTTTAAGCACTGTGATACTTCAGGTGAGTAATAAACCAAAAAGATCAGGACCAACAAAGAGGCTAGACATTGTTAAATAGAGGAAACTACAATACATTGCAAGGTAATCTGTCAGAAAACAGCTTAAATCAAATTATTAGCAAAGTAGGCTTCTATTTTATTATTATTATTATATAAAGAAACTCAATGTTGTTTTTAGGGTTGAGAACAGCTTAAATTACATGCGAAACAGTTATAAAGGAAATTAAAATAAGCGTTTCCCTTGCTGGTTTGACAGGTTCCGTGTCTGTGAAGAGAAACGCGATAAACAAAATGACAGCCATGTATATTTTTTATCACAGAGAAGTGATTTTAAATTCTAAATAAAACATCTAATAATTTACTGTAAGTAAAGTATTTTTAATAACTGAAAAATACCGTATGCAATATTTTAGTCTTGCTATAAATATCTGTAACTGTACCACTGAAGCTGTATCTGACAGGCTAAACAGAAGTATTTTTCAACAAAACATATATTGAATATATTACAAGTGGATTTTTTTTGTTTTGTTTTTTTGATGAATTTCAACAGTATGATGATTAATAAAGCGATGATGAACTCATTAGCCAGCTAGCTTCCTATAACTCCACATTTATGACATTTGCCGTCATTCTAAGAAAACAAAACGACACTTTTCAATTGTTTGGATGAAAAACTTTTATCTTACCAATTTGTTTTATGATTGGATGATTTATGTAGATGGCTTGGATGTTATTGATTCCCGATCATTGGAACAATATTACGCTTTTTTCGCCCAGCACAATCCGACAAATGCAGGAACGGGGGATCGTGGGTAATGTAGTCTCGAACGATGGGAAATGTAGTTGTTCACAAGCATGGATAGATTAATCAACCTGATAGCCTATTTTTACCTGAGAAATCAATGCAACAGGAATAAGCCGTTTTACCACTTGATTTTTATCCAGGATTGTAACAGTATTTGACTATTTATTATATTATATTATATTATATTAGGTTATATTATATTATATTATCAATGCGATTTTCTCTGCAAGTCCACTTATTGATGAAAAAAAGCAATACAACTAGTTACAACAGGATTCTAACACCAACTAAAAAACATCCTAGCGCCCTAGGGCTTAAATTGAGTGGGGAAGTAAAATCATTCACAAACATAAGGACAAATAAAAGACAAAGAGAATACACTGACATTTAGCATTGGATATTGGATATACAAGGCAATGCAAATAATTGTATTTTATTCAGTGTCAAAATAATCGGTCACAAAATTGTACAGCAGATATAAAAATAATAGTAAAAAAAAAAAAAAAAAAAAAAACTTCACATGAAATATCAGGATAATATACTGTATGATTGAGCTTTATACTTTATACTTTTATTTGGGGATCTGTTTTCCAAAGCTGGAGGAAAAAAAACAAAAAACATACAAACAAAACAATTTTACATTAATCTTTCTTTACCTTTTCACATTTCTTAACAGCCACAGACAGGCTTTCTTCAGCATATACACATATTTTACAGTTATCACGGCACACACACACACAACACACACACACAGGCGGCGGAAAAGAGAATTGAGCTTTTTCATATATTAATACTGAACATATAGCCTACTTTTCTTTAATGTGTAAAAGACAGGGGGAAAATGCAGCAGAGTTTCATTTAGTCCCCCCCCCCCCCCCCAAAAAAAAAAAAAAAAACTGCTAAAAATTTAAAATAGGCTTTATTCAATGTATAATTTAACATAATAAAGTAAAACTTTTATGTCTAATTAAAAAAAAAGAAGAAGAGGAAAAACAAACCTTTTTAAAGGCTCCTAATAAAGCTTTTACATGCAGGTACCCTAGAACTCCAAGAACTCTTTTGTACATTTCTCTGTGACAGATACCCGTATGTTTTCCTCATCATATTCATCAAAGTTACTTGTGTCTCCAGGCCCTCTGCACTTTGGTATGATCGGAGCATCGACCTGTAAAATTCATGAAGAAATAAAGAGCAGTTCTAAAATCCATTCAGAAATTTGAATCCTGAAAGTATGAATACGGTGTTAAAGAACAAAAGGCCACACCTTCTTCTCATAGATTGCGATCCAGTCTGTCGTAGCAAACCATCTGTGGTTTTTGATGTCACTGACTCCATTTTCAAATTGCCAAAGCGCTTTGTGAGGTCCACTTGCAGCAGATTGCGCAGAACATCCTTCAGGTCTGAACTGAAGTGTGAGGGGAATCGTACCTGTGCAAAACAAGTATTCACATCTGAATGTTTGATATTATCCAATAATCTCTAATTATGTTTTCACGCATTGTTGTAGAAGTCAGGAAATGTTGAAAACATCTGTAGAACTTTTGTGTGTCGAATGCCCATGTTAACATGTTTATTTTGGTCCCAAAAATATATGATGACATGATATATTATTATTATATTATTATTATATTTATTGAATACTGATGAGCAATAAATAGTGTGTAAAATAAATAGAAATTGTTATATACTGTAGATGGGGCCAACACTAAGAGGGAATTCCACTGACAACTATGCTGAAAAAACAAATTGTGCTAAAAAATGTGCAAACAGCCACTCAGAACATCTTAACAATGAGCAAAGCAAAATCCTGGCAACTACCCAGAATACTCACACATTTTGCCACTCGACGCTCAAATAAAATTTCAATAAAGTAATCCATAAAGTATTATTTAGTAAATTTTCCTCATCCTCTCCTCAGGTCATTTGGAGCCAAAAATCTTTTTTTTATTTTTCATTTTTAAAAATTGAGTGTTCATCAGAGTGGTCCAAGACTTTAGGACAAACTTACTGGATTCGAAGAGTTTATGTGGTTGTAATAAAAATAATAACAAATCCTTCCCTTGCGTGCGAATTTGACCACCATAGAAGGATCGAAAATTGATTTTTTTTTTTTAAATTGGTCAAAAAATACAAAAAGATGAATTCCCAAGTATTGTTATAATTGCAATACAATTATAACAGCATTTTTTTAAAATAAAATTTAACTTAAATTATCAATATACACTTCAGACATGCACGTCAGTATAAACACTAACCTAAAAGTGCTCAAAATTTACCAAAAAAATAATTTTATTATGTCTAAATTGTAAGTCGCTGAATAAAAAATAAAAACGATCTGCTAAATGACTAAATATATGGTAAATATCTAAATATATACATGAGTGCATACTGAAGAAAAAAAAAAACTGAGGAAAAATGACTTGGGGATCCATGGGGAACAGTACATTTGCACCATATATTATAGAGCTATAAGGCCATCTAGTGGCAAGAGTTATGAAATATCATGTAATTTATTTCCCCACAAGAGGTCGGCAGAGGCACCCAATGTTTCAAACCTTTTAGAGAGTTATTTTGTATTTAAAGGCCACATTGGCCACAAAAATGTGTACACAATGTTTGTAACATACTTTGGTTACAATTTCTCAATAGTTGTATAAAACACCATTTTTACCTCCTCAAAATAGCTGTAATAGATTGATAATTGCAAGTGTATATAATATTACAATAACAATAAGAACAGCAAATACAATGTAATATCAATTGCAAAATAATATAGACAATATGAAAAAAAAATATGAAACTATAATATTGATCATAAACTGACATTTAACAAAAAATATTTGTGTCATTTGTGAGTTATTTTATATAGGCCTACAGTGGAGAGAATGTGTAGTATATAAAATCAATTTATCTATCTTAAAATATTCCTACATAGCTATATAAAATAAAATGTCACAACCATGTCTCTTTTTGTGAGACCAAGAGATCATCCCGTGTAATATACACAAGACGATTTGTATCTCATGTTTAACCACAAACTAGGAGACATCAGAACCAGCGGCAAAGATGA
>NW_024121677.1:2771471-2814643 GCF_016745375.1 Pimephales promelas
GTCATCCTCGGCGTTGCAACCTTGTGCTCCAGGGCATGCGGCTCCTTTCGCGGAGGCGTGCGTGTGCGTTGAGCTGGTGAGCGAGGTTGTGACGTGTCTGGCCCAGTCTTTGTCAGCTGCTCTTGGCTCGGGGCTCTGAGTCGCTGGTGGCTTTGGGCAGGGATGGAGATGTCATGAATCTCAGCCATGTCTCCAGGTCGTCCCAGCGGTTTGTGGGACTGTAGGACTGGAACATACTGGCTTCACTGTGGACGAGAGGAACACAACACACACAGACAGACCAATGCCAGTTCGACTACTTTTAACGAGCTATAATACAGGCTAAGCCGTGTATGAGAATTTTGGTTAACTGATGCAGACAGTTAAACCGTTTGGTGGGACAATTTGGGTAGGTCATCATGGGTCTGAATGAAGGTTTTTGACAGGGCGCTAGCTTAGGGGTCACCTGTTGGTGCTAACGACTTGGTTGTCAAACTATTCTTCAGCTTTCCTTGGTGTGTCAGAGAGGTTCTGTCTCTAAGTGAACTGAAAGGAACAGAGCACAACAGAACAGAGCAATGGCAATCTAGCAAAGTTTGAAGTAACATGCAACCATCAGAGATGGGGAGGTCTGTACTAAAATGGCAGTAGTACACCAGCAGTGTTAGAAAGGGGAAGAAGAGAAGGCCTAAGCCTGTTTGGAGCCGGTTTGTGGCTCGGAGAGGAGGAAGCCAACCACTTCAAATTACCAGGGGAATCTCTAGGTTCTGTGGCAAATAGTAAGTGGATGGGTTTTAATACCTTTTCTAGTTTGCCTGGGGTGAAATGAGGTCATTCTGGCCGGAGTCAGCATCGTGGTTGGTCCTTCTGTCGCCCCACACATGACAGCAGTGTCCCGGGCCTTTCGGTGCATCTGTACCGAGGTGCGCCCTCTCAAGCAACTTGACCTTGAACACAACCGGCGGTGCCAGATTGGTGATATCGTGTTGCGGGCCGCACCAACAGAAGATACAGAAAAGTCCGAGACTCGCGCTCAGTCAGTGATGGTGACGCAGATCAGACGAACCAGCTCGCTGGACCCCAGGCAGAGATGACTGTCAAATCATCACAGCACGAGAGAGATTTCTACTTGCAAACACAAAACAGAATGAAGAACAGTGTACTTCAATGTGAATTAAAGCTCCTTTATCTAAATCAAATTGAGTGTTTTTTTGTAGAAAAATCAAAGGCAACAGCTTTACTAAAATTATGGTATAAACAAAAAGGAAATTATGACAATGTTACTTATCAGAATAACCTAGCCTCCATTCAGGAAAGGGATAGAGTGCAGCAATGAAGCACACAGGAGGAAGCGAGCTGTAGTGGCGGGTTTTGGCCACTAAGGGTTTTGGTCCACTTCCTGCTAGTGTTTCACCGGGCTGACAGAGAGCTTGATTTAAATTGCATTCAAACTGATTTAAACACAATTCAAATTGAGCAAATGCATAGGGGTTAAGTAACCATTAGATTAGTAAGGATACAGTTGTACCGAGACCAGATCAAAATTATTAAAAATAATTTGAGGAGGAAATATAGAAATAAAGCCATAAACAATTCCCAATGGGAAATGAGAGAATTAATTCAAATTAACTTCGAAATTTGTCTGTTTCAAACCAAATTTGAATAAGTGTAGGAAATTAAAGGTTGGTGTCATATTTGATGATAATCACGATTACGGTGAGGGATCAGTGATAACCAGAATTAACAACAGTGAGAGAGCCATGCGAACAGAGTGAGGTTAGCTGATGACTTAGCAAAGGGACGGCCACAAGGGGCGCTTTCCTCTAAGTGGTCATCAGAAGCTGCTAAGACTTAATTCTGAATTTTAAATTCAAATGTCATTTGAACCAAATTCAAAACAAGTGCACACAGTCAAGGTAAAGAAAATCCTGTTATTACAATGAGGCTGTAAATTGCCCATGCATTGAAAGTTAGAGAAACTAGTTCAAAATTTCAGTAAGAAAATAGGAATTTTCTAACAGAGAATTTTGAGAAAAAGATGACCTAGCTGTTAGTGTCCACACGATAGCGCCACTGCGCTCACATGGGGTAAAGTCAGGCCACCGGTGGAAATTTGATACTGCAAAGCACTCAAGGGCGCACCCTAGTGTCTGGCAGTAGTATTACAACCAGCCCCCTGCCCCTGTGATTTATTCAGAGGGAGTGGAGCGTTACCTCCTCCCTGCTGTATAATCACAAATTTTACGGAATTTCAAATCTCAACGGATTTCTTTCCGGTACTATATTTTACAAGCACGTTTGGCAGGATTTTGTTTTTTTCGCTGCGTTGTGCAAAAGAAAACAGGAATTACTCGTCTGTTTCAAAACTCCAAATAACATTTATCAAAACTAGTATTAATGATTGGAATGTTTTCAGTTTTGGATTTTTTGGTGCTATATTTGTTTAAAACACGTTCGCAGGTTTTCTTCGCTGCATTGTGCAAAGGAAAACAGGAATTACTCGTCTGTTTCCTGCTCCAACAGGCATATATCAAATAGCACTTATGATAATATGCTTGGCGGTTTTATACATTGAGTAGCTAAGTCAATGTTTTTTTCAACCAGGAGCTTATCGTTACTCTAACGATTATAATATAAGGCCTTTTAAGAACAGTAAAAGAGCATCGTTTTACCGATCTTGTCTTCGACACTATTCGGAGATTTCGTTCGGACAGTGGAGTTAAAATTATTAAAAGTGTCGTTTATGCGCAGAGGTTTCTCTTCCATCTGTGCCAGAACAAATTTAATACTATGGAAACTGCAGTTTATTTTTAACAATTAACAGTGACTAAAATGTTTGAACATTTAGCAGCTTGTTAAATGTGCTTGACTGAGGCGGCTTTCGTGCCCAGATCAGTCATATCGTGAGTTCGCAAAGCGTTCACTCCGATGCGCGTGTAATATTAAATATTACATAAACAATATTAAATAACAATATACACATTAGCTTGAAATTGATTGCTCATAAACAAGTTTGAAATGCCCGCATTCTCCACCAATGTAAAGACTCTGGGTCGGTTCTGATCAGGGGGGAATTTGCATATCATAATTAATAATTGATAATTAATAATTATTCATACAGATTTGGATCAGACCGGTCTTACATGTTAATTTATTAATTTTACCCATATGCATACATGTGCATCCCCGCAATCAACCACAAATTAATTGTTATTGATTGCAAGGACCACGTTTTACAAGACAGGCAAAATCAATTAGCTCAATTAAGTTATATAGCTTGTGAAAACAAATTCTGTGGCCACTAGAATCTGCCTTCCCTGCTCTATAACCAAATACCCTCTTAGGTATTTATAGTTCTGTAAAGCGTGTAGCTTTAAATTGACATTTCATTGACCCGTATTATGAGCAAGACAATCAGTCAAGGTAAGCATATTTTGTATTTAATAAAGTTACTACTTAAGCATTCACTACGTTACAATGATACATGTATTTACAAACATTAAAACACAAACTAAGACGACGCAGAGCGTTTAGACAATGGATACGCGCAAGTTAAGTGAGTTGGAGAGAGAGAGAGAGTGAGAGAGAGAGTGAGTTGTGAGAGAGAGAGTTACGTTCATCAAAACAGTCAGTTAACCTTTCTGAACACCACAAAAACATCTTCTTAATGCTTCTTAGAAGCTCTAAAAGAAGGTATACTTGCAGGGCACATTGGGTCTGTGTGAGTCGTGGGCTCGTTGCACGTGTCGGCTAGAGTGTCGCCTGGTGTCCGGCGCGCGTGCGTCACGTGAAGCGCGGCCGCGGCATGTTTGCGCGGCCCGTCCCGGCTCGTTCATGGCTGCTTTGTTCCGTGGGGAGTCACGTGGCGTTCGTCGGCATTTAGCGCCAGCGTTTGAAAGGCTGAGAGTCTTTGAGGTTACGTTACCCGAGGAGATAGTTCGGCAAAGTCCACTTCCTTTCCTGGAAGACGAACTTGGTAGTCCACTTGAGGAAAAGATGAAACTTTTAGACGAACAAAAGGAAAGATCCATCGTTGGATAAGAGTCCCGTGAGGTTTACATGTTGAGCGCTGGAAAGTTCAGAAGAGAACTCGGGCGGACCTGCGTTCTCACATTTATCACCTTGGAGAAATCCATCCCCTTCCTGTTGGCTTGAGCCAATCGGAGAGTGGATATTACACGCGAGAAGCCTTCTTTTATGGTCCTTTTTATGGTCCTTTGTTCCTCAGCGCGCGCTTCTCGTGAAAGGGGGTGTGTTCTATAATAACAATTTGATCTTCATTGGCAGTAAAACGAATTAAAAATACACTTTACTTTACATCTCTATGCATATTCGAGTGTTTCATTCAATAAGCATTCTAGAGATATCAAGGAACATTATGTTATATCAAAGGAATATACACTTATGTTTCAAATGCATGACGAAGGTATTTTTAATTCCTATTTAAACTGTGACCAAACAAAGTTATTTCACTGTGACATGGGGAAGACACATATACACAAAAACCATTGAATACCTTTGTTAAATGTCTTTAAAACCAAAAGAGATGTATTTCTCTTTGTTCAGAGACATTAGTTTGTCCACATTCCATTGGTCCCATAAAAGTCTTGTAACTCGATGCCACTGAGGTACGTGGATGAATGTGTATGTGTGTGTGTGTGTGTGTGTGTGGGGTGTGTGGGGGGGGGGGGCTTGATTCGCCTGGCGAAAATCCTTACATATATATGTCATGCAATACACTGAAACACATGTTAGGTGTTTCCTTTTCACTGCAGAGAGATTAGTTATTGCGTGCACATGCATAACGGGAAACAAGTTATATCTATCATGCAATGCAATGAAACACATCTTAGGTGTTTTCTTTTGATTGCACAGAGGTTAGTTCTTGCGTGCATATGCATTACGAAGAACAAGTTAGATATATCATGCAGTGTGATGAAACACATCTTAGGTGTTTTCTTTTCATTGCACAGGGGTTAGTTATTGCGTGCATATGCACAACGAGGAACAAGTTAGAAATGTCATGTAGTGTGATGAAACACATCTTAGGTGTTTTCTTTTCATTGCACAGAGGTTAGTTATTGCGTGCATATGCATAACGAGGAACAAGTTAGATATGTCATGCAGTGCGATGAAAACATCTTAGGTGTTTTCTTTTCATTGCACAGAGGTTAGTTATTGCGTGCATATGCATAACGAGGCACAAGTTATATATGTCATGCAATCCACTGAAACACATGTTAGGTGTTTCCTTTTCACTGCAGAGAGGTTAGTTATTGCGTGCACATGCATAACAGGAAACAAGTTATATCTATCATGCAATGCAATAAAACACATCTTAGGTGTTTTCTTTTGATTGCACAGAGGTTAGTTATTGCGTGCATATGCATTACGAGGAACAAGTTATATATGTCATGCAGTGTGATGAAACACATCTTAGGTGTTTTCTTTTCATTGCACAGTGGTTAGTTATTGCGTGCATATGCACAACGAGGAACAAGTGAGATATGTCATGCAGTGCAATGAAACACATCTTAGGTGTTTTCTTTTCATTGCACAGTGGTTAGTTATTGCGTGCATATGCACAACGAGTAACAAGTTAGATATGTCATGCAGGGCGATGAAACACATCTTAGGTGTTTTCTTTTCATTGCACAGAGGTTAGTAACATCACGTTATGCCTTTTCATTGCAATGAATAACAAGTTGCTTGCATCTGCAAAACGAGGAACAACTTAGATATGTCATGCCTCAGCAAGCTCAGCAACCCCAGCGAAGACAGGGCGGCCGCCCTCGCTCTCGCTCTGACAGCCGCCGCAGACAGCCTCCTCCCCGGGGGCCTCGACCGAAGATCGCGCTGAAGCCCGATCAACAGAAGTCTGCCTAGCACAGCTGAGAAAAAGACGGCTCTCTCCCGCTGCGGCCGGACCGCCGTCAAAGCTTTGCCCACTGTTAGTCCCCGTCTCACCGCTGACTACAGTAGAGTTCACCACCACAACCAAGCCGGTTTCCCTGCCCGCTTGCAAGCGACCAAAAGCCGTTTTCACGGCTACCCAGAGAGTTCACAAAAAGAGCATAAAAGCCTTAAGTGTAAAAAATGTGCCCACAAGCATGTGCTCACGTATACACACAAGCACCATATGCCCCGGGTCTCTCACAGAGCCCATTCTCACGGAGCGAGCACTATCCGCTCCAGTAGCAGAGAACATAAGCATGCCCACGAGCCCGTGCGCGTGTCCCCCCTCTGCCCGCTCTGTCACACGGCCCATAAACTCCTCTCTGAGTGTAAGTCCCGTTGCCAACCACATTATAAGCGCGCCCACACCCAGTGTCCAGCCCGCTATGTGCAGCAATCAGGGCGAAATCGCCATTCAACCGCTAGCCGTATGCTGCGAAGCGTGGGAAGCCATCCCCGGCATCTCCCCGTGGGTTTTAAGCATAATAAAGAATGGCTATCGATTACAGTTTCGTCGCCGCCCGCCGCGCTCGCGCGTGCGGCTCGAATCCACTGTCAGCCCAGCTGCTATGAACACGCTTCGCTTAGAAATAGCCAAGCTACTGCAGAAGGGCGCTATAGAGAGAGTCCCGCCATCTATGACCGAGTCGGGGTTTTACGGCCGTTATTTTCTGGTTCCCAAGAAAGACGGCGGCCTCAGGCCTATCTTAGATCTCAGGGCTTTGAACAAAGCGCTCATGAAGAGACCGTTCAAAATGCTCACAGTCAAGAAACTCCTCGAACACGTCCGCCAGGGGGACTGGTTCATCTCTCTAGACCTGAAAGACGCCTATTTTCAGATCCAGATAAACCCTCATCACAGGCCATTCCTACGTTTCGCCTTCGAGGGTCAAGTTTACCAATATGCCGTTCTCCCGTTCGGCCTATCCTTAGCACCCCGTACGTTCACGAAGTGCATGGATACAGCGCTCGCTCCCCTGCGGAGTCAGGGGCTGCGCATTCTGAATTATCTGGACGACTGGCTGATTCTAGCAGATTCCCAGACGGAGCTTCTGTCGCACCGCGCAGTTCTCCTCAACCATCTGGAAGCGCTGGGACTCTCTGTCAACTGGACAAAGAGCTCTCTCCAGCCCAGTCAAACTATTTCATTCCTTGGAATAGATTTGAACTCTGTCACAATGACGGCTCGCTTATCCACACAGCGCGCGCGCCGTGTTCAGCGCCTAGCCGCCTCATTTCAGATGGGCACCCACACATCCCTGAAATCTTTTCAGAGGATGCTGGGTTATATGGCTTCAGCCTCCGCTGTGCTACAGCTGGGTCTTCTGCACATGCGCCCCCTTCAACTCTGGTCAAAGAGCCGCGTATCCCACCGCGAGTGGACGACAGGCCGCCAGATGATCAAGATTACTCAGACATGTATCACTGCACTGCAGCCATGGTCAGTAATCGAATGGTTTCAGAGGGGCGTTACCAGGGGTACCTTTTCTCGCCGAAAAGTCATCTCGACAGACACATCCAACTCGGGTTGGGGTGCGGTTTGCGAGGGCTCACCGGCCGCCGGCCAGTGGTCGAGCCACGAGAGTTCCCTACACATAAACTGTCTGGAAATGATCGCGGTCGAGAACGCGCTGCTGTTTTTCCTCCCGCGCATACATGGTCACCACGTCCTGATTCGCTCCGACAATATGGCCGTGGTATCATACATCAACCGTCAGGGCGGCGTCAGATCCAAGAATCTCTTCCATCTGACACGCCGCATCCTATTGTGGTCCCAGAGTCACCTGCTCTCGCTCAGAGCGACGCACGTACCGGGCCATCTGAACGACGGTCCAGACATGCTGTCCAGGAACCTGGTCTCCCCCGGAGAATGGTCCCTGCACACTCAAACAGTCCAAACGCTGTGGCGCCTATTCGGCAGAGCGGAGATAGATCTTTTCGCGTCAGAAGAGAACGCTCACTGCCCAATATTCTTCTCAAAAAGCGAGGACGTGCTAGCCCAGGATTGGCCCCGCCGCCCGCTCTATGCTTTTCCCCCGATTTCTCTGCTACCGCATGTCATTCAGAGAATCAGGGACTCACGCCACTCGGTGCTCCTCATAACGTCGCGGCGTTCGTTTAACCCCGGCGCGCCCAGTCTCTGGGCAAAGACGAGCTAATCATCCGCTTCCTCAGGGGAGCCAGAAGGATGAACCCCCCTCGCCCGCCTACGGTGCCGGCCTGGGATCTTTCTATAGTTCTAGAAGCTCTGAAAGCCCCACCGTTTGAACCACTCGAGTCCGTGGAGCTAAAATACCCTTTCGCTAAAAACCGTTCTTCTGACGGCACTTGCCTCAGTAAAACGAGTGGGGGACATTCACGCGCTGTCTTCGAGCGCCGCGTGCCTGGAGTTTGGACCGAATGACTCCATAGTCATTCTGAAACCTAGACACGGTTATGTTCCGAAAGCGATTGGTACCCCTTTCAGGGCACAAGTGATCTCTCTATCGGCGCTGCCTGCATCCGATAGCGAATGTGACGCTGACCGCCTCTGCCCGGTTCGGGCTCTCAGAGTGTACACTACACGCGTTGCCGCGTTCAGACGCTCAGAGCAGCTGTTTGTGTCGTTCGGTGGCCGCACCAAGGGATTAGCCGCCTCGAAACAGACTCTATCCAGGTGGATAGTAGACGCAATTGCCTCTGCTTACGCCGCTAAAGACCTGCCTTGCCCTCTGGGCATCAGGGCTCATTCCACCAGAGGCATGGCCTCATCGTGGGCATGGTCCTGCGGAATTTCCATTCACGACATTTGTGTGGCTGCGGGATGGGCCTCCCCCTCCACTTTTGTCAGATTTTATAACTTGGAAGTTCCAGCCTTACAGGCTAAAATTCTGGCGGTCTAGTACTTACAGCTCTCCTATAGAAAGCCGCACTATCGGGAGATCCATCACAACCGGCTCACCCCTTGGGTTCCCCTATGTGCTTATGCATTACACGTTCACGGCCCGCTACGCCGGCCGCCTTAGGGCGTTTTTGCACTAGATGATAACGGCCGCCATGCTGGCCGCCTTATTATCTTCATCCACTTAAAGATTCCCCCGGTGTTTCCCCCCCTGGGATGCTTAGTGGTTACTTAGCGCGCACGGCGTTGACCAGGTGTTCCCGTAGCATAAGCTAGCTTACGCAATACGAGAGAACCTCTCGTAAGAGAACGAATCTTAGGTGTTTTCTTTTCATTGCACAAAGGTTAGTTATTGCGTGCATATGCGTAACGAGGCACAAGTTATATATGTCATGCAATGCACTGAAACACATGTTAGATGTTTTCTTTTCACTGCAGAGAGGTTAGTTATTGCGTTTTCATAACGGGAAACAAGTTATATCTATCATGCAATACAATGAAACACATCTTAGGTGTTTTCTTTTGATTGCACAGAGGTTAGTTATTGCGTGCATATGCATTACGAGGAACAAGTTAGATATGTCATGCAATGCACTGAAACACATGTTAGATGTTTTCTTTTCACTGCAGAGAGGTTAGTTATTGCGTTTTCATAACGGGAAACAAGTTATATCTATCATGCAATACAATGAAACACATCTTAGGTGTTTTCTTTTGATTGCACAGAGGTTAGTTATTGCGTGCATATGCATTACGAAGAACAAGTTAGATATGTCATGCAGTGTGATGAAACACATCTTAGGTGTTTTCTTTTCATTGCACAGTGGTTAGTTATTGCGTGCTAATGCACAACGAGGAACAAGTTAGATATGTCATGCAGTGCGATGAAACACATCTTAGGTGTTTTCTTTTCATTGCACAGTGGTTAGTTATTGCGTGCATATTCAAAACGAGGAACAAATTAGATATGTAATGCAATATAATGAAACACACCATAGCTGTTTTCTTTTCAGTGGACATAGTTATCGCGTGCATGTGCAATGCAATCCTAAAGCACAAGCATTGCAAATCTCTTCGTTGCACAAAGGAACAAGTTAGTGTATGCGTTGTAAAGCGATCGCTCTTGTGATGTTTTCTTGTCAAAAAACAAATTAATTAGTTGTAGAATGGAAATGCATGGAAAAGCACGCGTGTTTTATCTTTTCTATTGCAAAGAAGAATAAAGTTAGAAAATATAAGCATTGCAATGAAACAACACACGTTATCCAGTCAAAGCACTAAGGAAGGGTTTAGTTCTTGAATGCAATGAAGTGCATATTACATATATGGTATTTTTGATGCACAACGTTCTTCATGCACAATCCACATCTCTTCATTGCACAAAGCAACGGGTGTTGTTTTATTGCAATGCATAAAATATCGAACTTGTTCCTCTTTGCAATGAAAAGAAAATGTATGCATGTGCTTTCGCATGCATTTCTATTTTACACACTAGATTGTTTGTGCACAGACGAGAAAACATCACGTTTTCATCACGAGAAAACATCATTGCAACGAAGAACAAGTTAGATTGTGATGCATTCCAATGAAACATATTAGGTGTTTTCTTTTCATTGCACAGAGAAACATGTTAGTTATTGCGTGCATATTCTTTAATGCACAATGTTAGACGTTAGATGTGTTTTCGTTGAACAACGGAATGAGTTAGTTATTGCATGCGTTGTAAGGAAACAGCTAATGGCAACGATTTTTCTTCATCACAGAAATGCAACAACTAAGGCAATTATTTCCCTTGTTACAAAACACATGCATTACACATCTCTTTGTTGCTTAAAGGAACGAGTAAGTTATTGCATTGCACGACCGCTCAAGTGTTGTTTTTTCGTCAGTGCACAAAAGAATTAGAATCCATGCGAAAGAGTCAAAGGGTCCTCAAAGGTTTTAATAAATATTAACTTATTGACTTTTGATGATTTATAAGCTATAGATAGGTTCCTTTTTGTCCTAGTGAACATATTTCTGGCTCACGGGCACTTGATTCTAAGCCATAGACAAGTCCATAGCTCTAATTTCTGGTCTATGTTTCCTCAAAAGTTTTTAAATAATATCAACTGATATATATATATATATATATATATATATATATATATATATATATATATATATATATACACAGGTTCCTTTTTGACCTACTGAACATATTTCTGGCCCAAAAGTACTTGATCTTGAACTTTCCATACATACTCATAGACTCCAATAGATGCTTCTTAAGCCATGGAAAAGTCTATATCTGACCTTTTGAACTAATTTCTGGTCAAAGGTTCCTCAAAAACTTTAAAACGATATAGACTTATAGACTCCTTCTGATGTTATATTACATAGGTCAATTTTTGACCTCAAGGAACACTTTTATGGCCCACGGGTCCTTGGTCTGTGGGTTATTATACTGAGAGATTTACTTCTTATGATGTCATTTCAGCCAGACAAACATTTGACCTACTGAACATGTTTCTGGCCCAAAAGTACTTGATCTTGAACTTTCCAAACATACTCATAGACTCCAACAGATGCTTCCTAAGCCATAGAGAAGTCCATATCTGACCCATTTCTGGTCAAAAGTTCCTCAAAATAGTTTAAAACAATATAAACTTATAGATTCCTTCTGATGTTATATTATCTATACATAGGTCAATTTTTGACCTCCAGGAACACATTTATGTCCCACGGGTACTTGATCTGTGGGTTAATATACCGATAGATTTACTTCTCGTGATGTCATTGAACTCATTTCTGGTCAAATGTTCCTCAAAAAGTTTAAAACAATATAAACTTTTAGACTCCTTCTGATGTCATATTAGATATACATAGGTACATTTTTGACCACCAGGAACACATTTATGGCACATTTCCAGAAGAAAATGTGAAGTTGAGCCTGAAGTGGCAAATCTCACCACCCGGTTGCTAGGGTGTTCTGGGTGGTTGCTAGGTGTTCTGGTTGGTTGCTAGGTGGTTGTTAGGGTATTCTGGGTGGTTGCTAGGATGTTGCTAGGGTGTTTTGGGTGGTTACTAGGGTGTTGCTAGGTGGTTGCTAGGGTGTTCTGGGTGTTGCTATGTAGTTGCTAGGGTGGTCTGGTTGGTTGCTAGGGTGTTGCTAATGTTTTCTGCGTGGTTGCTAGGCGGTTGCTAGAGTGTTGCTAGGGTGTTCTGGGTGGTTGCTAGGTTTTAGGTGGTTTAGGTGGTTACTATGGTAGTCTGTGTTGTTCCTATGGTGTTTCTAGGTGGTTGGTAGTGTCCAAATTGCTATAGAGTTTTTATAATGTTTTTGGCAATTGATTTATATATCATCAAAAGGAGTCCATAAGTTTTTCAGAAATAATTTCAATAGGTCAGATGTGGACAATTCTATATGGCCTAGGAACCATCAAAAGGAGTCTACGAGTATGTAGAAAGTTTAATATCAAGTACACATGGGCAAGAAATATAGTCTGTAGGTCAAATATCTGTCTGGCTAAAATAACATGATAAGAGCTCATTCTGTATAGTATCCTGATTTTCAAAGAACACTTTAGCCAGAAATATGTTCAGTAGTTAAAATAAGGACTCTTGTATGGCTTCAGTAACATCAAAAGGAGTTAATGAGTATGTTTAGAATGTTCAAGATCAAGTACTCGTGGGCCAGAACTATGTTCAGTAGGTCAAAAAGGAACCTATCTATAGCTCATGTAATATCAGAAGGAGTCTAAAAGTTTTTCTTGTTTAAAAACTTTTGAGGACCCTTTGACCAGACATGAGTTAAATACTTAAGATATGGACAAAAAGGAACCTATCTATAGCTCATGTAATATCAGAAGGAGTCTAAAAGTTTTTCTTGTTTAAAAACTTTTGAGGACCCTTTGACCAGACATGAGTTAAATACTTAAGATATGGACATTCTATATGGCTTAAGAAGCATCAAAAGGAGTCTCTGAGAATTTATAGAAAGTTCGAGACCTAGTACTCGTCGACCAGGGCTATGTTTGTGGGTCAAAGAGGAACCTCTAGGCCTAGGAAGTAGTCTATGAAGTAGCATAAGAAGTAGTCTATTTAGTATGTATAGAAAGTTCAATATCAGGTACTCGTGGGAAAGATATATGTTCAGTCGGTCAAATATCTTCCTGCTCATAAAACATCATAAGTAGTAAATATCAATGTATAGTAACCTAATGATCCCTGTTGATACCCGTTGACCAGAAATGAGTTCAATGGGTCAGATATAAACAATCCATATGGCTAATGTGTTCACTAGGTAAAATAAGGACTCTTGTATGGCTTCAGTAACATCAAAAGGAATCAATGAGCATGTTTGGAAAGTTTAAGATCTAGTACTCGTGGGCCAGAACTATGTTCAGTAGGTCAAATAGGAACCTTTTTATAGCTTATATATCATCAAAAGGTGAAAAAAAAAAAAAAAAGGGGAGCCGCAGGGGGGCGTCCTCGGCGGCGAGCAGCCGACGACTGGGTGGAGGCAGCAGCTGGTCGCCGGGGCAGAATATGTTTAATTGCCTCCGTCTGCTTCTGGGCAGTGGAGAACTGCTGGCCGAAGTCCTCGACTGCACCGCCGAAAAGGCCAACCTGGGAGAGAGGGGCGTCGAGCAGACGAGTCCGCTCAGCGCTCCTAACGTCTGCCAGGTTGAGCCAAAGATGACGCTCCTGGACCACACTGGTGGCCATCACCTGACCAACGGCGCGAGCGGCCACTTTCGTTGCCCGGAGAGCAAGGTCAGTGATGGACCACAAATCTTTAAATGCCGTTGGATCAGTCCCGCCCTCGTGCATGTCTCTGAGCATCTTCGCTTGGAAGACCTGCAAAGTGCTCAGGGCGTGCAAAGCGGAGGCCGCCTGTCCCGCCGCTCTATAGGAACGCGCCGCCATAGCAGACGAGAACCCACAGGCTTTGGATGGGTGCTTAGGAGGACCACGGGAGGAGGCGCTCTGTGGACACAGCTGCATCACGACAGAGCGCTCCACCGGGGGCATCCCAGTGTACCCACGGGCGGCCCCACTATCGAGGGGGGGAAAGGCGGGGGAGAGATCGCGCTCTCGAGTGGACAGAGGAGCCCCCCAAGAGTGCGATAACTCCGCATGCAGCTCGGGGAAAAAAGGTATTGGAGTTGGCCGTGGCCTTGCGGCGGCAGCTTTGTCCAAAAACCAATCATCCATCCGTGAGAGATCGGGGCAGGATGGAGGTTTCCATTCTAGCCCGATACTCCCAGCGGCTCGAGACAGCATGGCCGTCAGCTCGGGATCCGATGCGGACAACGCGGGCACCAAGGAAGGAGGCAACGCAGCCGCATCCTCATCTCCCGAGGACTCTAGCCCGCCTAGTGATGCTGTGATAGACATTACATCATCATCTGGAGCGCTGCCCGAAGCAGCCGGCGCCGCCGAAGAGGCAGCCGACTGAATCGAGCTAACGCTCGCTGGCTCTCGCACTGAGGCGAGAGGTGTGGCCCGAGGAATCGTCGGGGCTTTATCCCACACCGTCACGCTTAAACTACCGGGTCCCCGGGTCGACGGGCCCCCTTCCCCTTTCGTGAAGGAAGCCGATCGAGTAGGGGGGACCGGGGCTCTCATTCTAGTGAGATCATTGAGCCTCGACCTCAGTGAAGAGATGGTCATGTTCCCACAGAAAGAAAATGAGTCATCCACGAACGCTGCTGCTGCATGCTGAATGCCCAGGCATACAAAGCAGCGCTCGTGACCATCAGATGACGATAAAAATCTACCACACCCAGAAGAACACGGGCGAACCATCTTTAAAAAGACGTGCCGCGTGCAGCTCTTTCAATGAGAGGAGGAAATTCACTCTTTCAGCGCTGAGGCTACCAGGGAGAAGTGCAAAGTCTGGCAGACCACTGCTCAGATCGCAGGCGATGCAGAATCTCGCTGGGTACCGCCGTCACACCAACACTGAAGAGGACGCTCGTCTCGAAGAGTCTTGAAACAGTGAGAATGGCTTTCAGGAGTGAAGAGGTTCTCTTGGCTCCGAAGCAAAAACATACTGCGGTTGCGTTCACTTCCTCCTTTTATACTCACGGAGTAGGGCGGAGTACGCTATGCAAATTTCCGCAGCCCCAAGGCATTGCATGCCATTGGCTTGTTTTTAAATACGCGAAGAGGATTGGCTTTCTATGCGAAACCCCCAATCTCCGTCACTTCTGACGTAACTCGAAGTGACTAAGAAAGGGAACAAGTTATATGCAATGCAATGAAATACATCTTAGGTGTTTCTTTTCATTGCACAGAGGTTAGTTATTGCGTGCATATGCATAACGAGGAACAAGTTAGATAGGTAATGCAATGCGATGAAACACATCTAAGGTGAAGAAAACACCTAAGATGTGTTTCATCGCATTGCATTAGTATCTAACTTGTTCCTCGTTCTGCATATGCACGCAATAACTAACCTCTGTGCAATGTAAAGAAAACACCTAAGGTGTTTCATTGCATTGCATGACATATCTTAGGTGTTTTCTTTTCATTGCTCTTTTCATTGTTAGTTATTGCGCGCATATGCATAACAAGGAAAAAGTTAGATATGTCATGCAATGCTGAGACTGAAACACATGTCAGGTGTTTTCTTTTCATTGCACAGAGGTTAGTTATTGCGTGGATAGTTACAACGAGGAACATCTTAGATATGTCATGCAATGCACTGAAACACATGGTGTTTTCATGGTGTTTTCTTTTCATTGCACAGAGGTTAGTTATTGCGTGCATATGCATAACGAGAAACAAGTTAGATATGTCATGCAATGCGATGAAACACATCTTAGGTGTTTTCTTTTTTGCACAGAGGTTAGTTATTGCATGCATATGCATAACGAGGAACAAGTTAGATATGTCATGCAGTGCGATGAAACACATCTTAGGTGTTTTCTTTTCATTGCACAGAGGTTAGTTATTGCGTGCATATGCATAACGAGAAACAAGTTAGATATGTCATGCATGCGATGAAACACATCTTAGGTGTTTTCTTTTCATTGCAAAGAGGTTAGTTATTGCGTGCATTATGCATAACGAGGAACAAGTTAGATATGTCATGCAATGCACTGAAACACATGTTAGATGTTTTCTTTTCACTGCAGAGAGGATAGTTACTGCGTGCATATGCAATAACTATCTAACTTGTTCCTCGTTATGCATATGCACGCAATAACTAACCTCTGTGCAATGAAAAGAAAACACCTAAGATGTGTTTCATTGCATTGCATGACATATCTTAGGTGTTTTCTTTTCATTGCACAGAGGTTAGTTTTTGCGTCCATATGCATAACGAGGAAAAAATTAGATATGTCGTGCAATGCACTGAAACACATGTTAGGTGTTTTCTTTTCAATGCACAGAGGTTAGTTATTGCGTAAATATGCATAACGAGAAACAAATTAGATATGTCATGCAATGCGATGAAACGAATCGGTTACCTAGCGTAACCTCGGTTCTCTCTAGATGAGGGAACGAGTATTGCGTAAGCTAGCTTACGCTACGGGGAAAGATTCATCTTTGCTGAGAAGTTGAAGCCAAAAAATTATTCCATAATTTTGTAATCATTGTCAACGCAGTCTCTTCTGAGGCAGACCGTGAGCGGGCTAGCTAGCGGCTCATTGGTTCGCTCAGAGAGAATGCACGAACCTATGGGAGAGCGGCGCTGAGTCCGCGCCCAATGAGTGGACGGCGCTCGCTCACTGCGTCACAGCCCGCCAAAAGGGGCGTGGCTACAGTGTATAAAGGTAGCTCTCCCAGGCTAGTTCGTCGATTCTGTAGCATGAAGCGAAACGCTGGTGGCGCAAGCACGGCCGGGAACACAATACTCGTTCCCTCATCTAGAGAGAACCGAGGTTACGTTAGGTAACCGATTCGTTCTCTTACGAGAGGTTCTCTCGTATTGCGTAAGCTAGCTTACGCTACGGGAACACCTGGTCAATGCCGTGCGCGCTAAGTACCCACTAAGCATCCCAGGGGGGGAAACACCGGGGGAATCTTTAAGTGGATGAAGATAATAAGGCGGCCAGCATGGCGGCCGTTATCATGTAGTGCAAAATGCCCTAAGGCGGCCGGCGTAGCGGGCCGTGAACGTATAATGCATAAGCACATAGGGGAACACAAGGGGTGAGCCGGTTGTGATGGAACTCCCGATAGTGCGGCTTTCTATAGGAGAGCTGTAAGTACTAGACCGCCAGAATTTTAGCCTGTAAGGCTGGAACTTCCAAGTTATAAAATCTGACAAAAGTGGAGGGGGAGGCCCATCCCGCAGCCACACAAATGTCGTGAATGGAAATTCCGCAGGACCATGCCCACGATGAGGCCATGCCTCTGGTGGAATGAGCCCTGATGCCCAGAGGGCAAGGCAGGTCTTTAGCGGCGTAAGCAGAGGCAATCGCGTCTACTATCCACCTGGATAGAGTCTGTTTCGAGGCGGCTAATCCCTTGGTGCGGCCACCGAACGACACAAACAGCTGCTCTGAGCGTCTGAACGCGGCAACGCGTGTAGTGTACACTCTGAGAGCCCGAACCGGGCAGAGGCGGTCAGCGTC
The DNA here is from genome assembly GCF_016745375.1 of Pimephales promelas. The sequence continues at coordinate 2,788,860 of NW_024121677.1, forward strand.
ACGTTCGCTATCGGATGCAGGCAGCGCCGATAGAGAGATCACTTGCGCCCTGAAAGGGGTACCAATCGCTTTCGGAACATAACCGTGTCTAGGTTTCAGAACGACTATGGAGTCATTCGGTCCAAACTCCAGGCACGCGGCGCTCGAAGACAGCGCGTGAATGTCCCCCACTCGTTTTACTGAGGCGAGTGCCGTCAGAAGAACGGTTTTTAGCGAGAGGTATTTTAGCTCCACGGACTCGAGTGGTTCAAACGGTGGGGCTTTCAGAGCTTCTAGAACTATAGAAAGATCCCAGACCGGCACCGTAGGGGGGTGAGGGGGGTTCATCCTTCTGGCTCCCCTGAGGAAGCGGATGATTAGCTCGTCTTTGCCCAGAGACTGGGCGCGCCGGGGTTCAACGAACGCCGCGACGGCTGCCACGTAAACCTTAAGAGTGGATGGGGACCTGCCCTTATCCAGAATCTCCTGAAGGAACACGAGCAAAGACGAAACCTCGCACGTCCGTGGGTCCAAGTTTTTGTCGGTGCACCATTTGGAGAACACAGACCATTTTGCAGCATAGAGCTTTCTGGTAGAATCCGCTCTGGCGTGTTTGATCGTGTTCAGAACCCCTTCTGGCAATTCGACGCGTAGTCGTTGGTCACCCATGCATGAAGCGCCCAGCGCCGTGGATGGGGATGCCAGATCGAGCCGCGGGCTTGAGTGAGGAGATCTGCTCTGATTGGAATGGGCCACGGGGCTGTCTGTGACAGCCGCGTAAGCTCCGGGAACCAAATCTGATTCTCCCAGCGCGGGGCTATGAGGAGCACCGAGTGGCGTGAGTCCCTGATTCTCTGAATGACCTGCGGTAGCAGAGAAATCGGGGGGAAAGCATAGAGCGGGCGGCGGGGCCAATCCTGGGCTAGCGCGTCCTCGCTTTTTGAGAAGAATATTGGGCAGTGAGCGTTCTCTTCTGATGCGAAAAGATCTATCTTCGCTCTGCCAAATAGGCGCCACAGCGTTTGGACTGTTTGAGTGTGCAGGGACCATTCTCCGGGGGAGACCAGGTTCCTGGACAGCATGTCTGGACCGTCGTTCAGATGGCCCGGTACGTGCGTCGCTCTGAGCGAGAGCAGGTGACTCTGGGACCACAATAGGATGCGGCGTGTCAGATGGAAGAGATTCTTGGATCTGACGCCGCCCTGACGGTTGATGTATGATACCACGGCCATACCATACTGTCGGAGCGAATCAGGACGTGGTGACCATGTATGCGCGGGAGGAAAAACAGCAGCGCGTTCTCGACCGCGATCATTTCCAGACAGTTTATGTGTAGGGAACTCTCGTGGCTCGACCACTGGCCGGTGGCCGGTGAGCCCTCGCAAACCGCACCCCAACCCGAGTTGGATGCGTCTGTCGAGATGACTTTTCGGCGAGAAAAGGTACCCATGGTAACGCCCCTCTGAAACCATTCGATTACTGACCATGGCTGCAGTGCAGTGATACATGTCTGAGTAATCTTGATCATCTGGCGACCCGTCGTCCACTCGCGGTGGGATACGCGGCTCTTTAACCAGAGTTTAAGGGGGCACATGTGCAGAAGACCCAGCTGTAGCACAGCGGAGGCTGAAGCCATATAACCCAGCATCCTCTGGAAAGATTTCAGGGATGTGTGGGTACCCATCTGAAATGAGGCGGCTAGGCGCTGAACACGGCGCGCGCGCTGTGTGGATAAGCGAGCCGTCATTGTGACAGAGTTCAAATCTATTCCAAGGAATGAAATAGTTTGACTGGGCTGGAGAGAGCTCTTTGTCCAGTTGACAGAGAGTCCCAGCGCTTCCAGATGGTTGAGGAGAACTGAGCGGTGCGACAGAAGCTCCGTCTGGGAATCTGCTAGAATCAGCCAGTCGTCCAGATAATTCAGAATGCGCAGCCCCTGACTTCGCAGGGGAGCGAGCGCTGTATCCATGCACTTCGTGAACTTACGGGGTGCTAAGGATAGGCCGAACGGGAGAACGGCATATTGGTAAACTTGACCCTCGAAGGCGAAACGTAGGAATGGCCTGTGATTAGGGTTTATCTGGATCTGAAAATAGGCGTCTTTCAGGTCTAGAGAGATGAACCAGTCCCCCTGGCGGACGTGCGCGAGGAGTTTCTTGACTGTGAGCATTTTGAACGGTCTCTTCATGAGCGCTTTGTTCAAAGCCCTGAGATCTAAGATAGGCCTGAGGCCGCCGTCTTTCTTGGGAACCAGAAAATAACGGCCGTAAAACCCCGACTCGGTCATAGATGGCGGGACTCTCTCTATAGCGCCCTTCTGCAGTAGCTTGGCTATTTCTAAGCGAAGCGTGTTCATAGCAGCTGGGCTGACAGTGGATTCGAGGCGACGAAACTGTAATCGATAGCCATTCTTTATTATTGTTTAGTTTCATGCGTGAGTGATTGTTGACATTTGCCGCGCTTAGTCCGTGCTGAGAGACTTAATTATAGTTTGGTTAGCGGCGCGCGTGTATTATTCAGCTCTCTCTCGGCTGGCGATATGTTTAAACGCTGGATAATTCCCAGAGAGTTGTAGTAGAGAGTTGTGCTTAAGCTACGGTGTTGTATTCATTTGGTAGCGATGCTATGCATTATGGGAAGTGTAGTTTCTGTGGTGTTCTGACGCAACTGTGTAAGACTTTTTAGGGAATTATATGATGGTGTATTCTTATTTACAACAGAAATAGATCTAGTTATTGTAGTGTAACCATTTCATGTTTGTTTATTTGCATTATATATTCAATGGACATATTTGTAATACTGTTTTATTTGTCATTTCAGGTTTATGACCTGTGGTCATTTATATAAATAAACAAAAACGAGATTAATGACAAACACGAGTCATGCCATGTGTGCTGCCTGTCACTAGCCCTTTCGGGTGGCTGAAAATCTAAAAAGATCCGAACAGTCATAAACCAAGGCCTGCCTTTCAAACATTGTGGCCCTGTTCTGAAGCCAAGACAAAGCCTTGAACCAGAAAATAAATCAGTGACCAGTTACCTTATCTAGTTAAGTTTAAAGCCCATCTGTACTGCCTATTCATCTGTTAGTCTGCAAACCTAAGGATAAAGCAAATTAACAAGATGGCAGAAAAGGAGATAATAGAAAGGTTACGGCAGAAGCGTTCAGCAGCACAGACTGCTTTCACTAAAAGAGCCAACCATCTTACCTCCAGAGCCAATACGCTAGAAGAAAGGGATCTAAAAGCTGAGTGGAGAGAGTTCAAAGGAGATCATGCTAGGGTGGAAGATGCAGGATTTGAGTATGTTATGGCCTTACGAGAATTAGAAGATGAAGAGGCCACGAAAAAGGCTGATCAGGTTGACGAGAAAACACTGGAATGCAATCGCAAGTTTGATGCAGTTAAACACCTTATCCAAAACAGCTTCTGGACCAGATTTGCTGAGGAGCAAATTTCCACCCTCATGAAAGAGGCTAACTCAGCCCTGGATCAGGCTGAAGCAACTGACCATCTGCAGCTGTCTAGGAAGGAGTGTGAACTGCTGAATCGAAACTTAGAACGAGAGGTCTGTGAAGTCAGCAATCTAGTATCTGCCTGGACGGAACTGATCCCACAATCTGCACTAACGGAATCTAGAGACCGTTGTAGGATGGCAAGAAAGCGACAAGAGAAACTGTGGGATAAGTGGGCATGGCGTCGCAGCAGTTGGTCTGATGACGAAGAGAAAGAACAGGTGAAACTGAAAGTTACTGGAAAGAAAGATGAAGATGAGGAAAGTCAGAGTAGTGAGCAGGCCGCATCTGTAAGTTCTTCTCCAAACCAGGAACTGCCCTGTCCAGTAGACAGTCGCATCCCTCAGCATAACCAGCCCATCATTCCCACTCATCTCAGTTATGGTGGATTTCAAAATGCTACAAGCACTCAATTGCAAGACCAAGGTGCTCCCAACATGTACTCAGGGCCTTTCCAGTTTAAGCCCCAAATCATGCTGGAACGTGCACGTCTGCCTACATTCTCTGGTAACATTAGAGATTACTACCGTTGGAAGGCTGAATGGGAGGACCTTCAGCAGCTGGGAAACCCTCATGGTTTGGAAAATATAAGAAAGTTCCATCTTATAGGAAGTTTAGATGACAAAGTCAAAAGAGACCTCGTCTTGTCCAGCTGTGGGTCTGCAACGGACGTGTTCAGGCTCCTGGATAATAAATATGGAAATAAGCCGAAAATAGTGCTACTTATCTCGAAAGAAGTACATGACCTACCGCCTGTAAAGGGAAACTGCCCTAGAAAGACGATCGAACTAATTCAAGCTGTGGAAAGAGCTCTTCGTGACCTCCAAATCCTGGGGGAGGAAGATGCTGTGAAGAATCGGTTAGTAGCACAGTCGATTGAGAGTAAGTTACCAAATTCCCTAAAAGAAATATGGTTAACTCATAAGAACGACCCCGCTAGTGGCTTTTCACCCAGAAATCACTTCGATTGTCTACTGGAGTACCTGAAAAAACAGGAAGATATTCTTGAAGAGTTAGATCAACTGCAGCCTAGCAATACTGAAAGGTCACAGGAAAGGAGTAGAGAAAAGAAGGCATTTACCAAGGCGACATTTCTTCAAAAGAGTTCTCAACCTAGTTCATGTGTAACCTGTGGGGACGAAAGGCATGCAGGTAGATTGTTTGCTTGCAAAGCCTTCAAGAAGCTCAGTCTGTCAAGCAAGAAAGCTCAGTTAAAGAAGTCGGGAGTATGCCTCAAATGTTTACGCATCCATTTGGAGGACGCCTACTGCACTAAAAAGTTTCTATGCTCCAAAGAAGACTGTCAGAAAGGAGGATCTTCAGACCACAACTATTTACTCTGCCCGTTGCCACAGATAGAAAAGCACGAGAAAAAGAATGAAGAACAATTCAAAGTGAAAGTAGAGAAGAAGAGACTTGGTTTGACAGAGAAGCAAGAGGAGGTTCTTGCCAAACTTTCTCCAGAGCTAAAAGCTGAGGTCAAGGAAGCTTTCTCAAATAAGATTTCAACAACAGTGTGCACTACTATTTCAGACAGTGAGCCAATAGAGTACCCCATAGTAATGATGCTACTCTCCGTGACAACTAACTCAGGCCAACTAATTGGTACACTAATTGATCTTGCTTCAGATACCAATTATATCTCGAATGAAGCCGCAGAGCGCCTTAAGCTGAAAGGCGAAAATATCAAGCTAATTGTGCAAGGAGTTGGAGGAATGGAGAAGATAGTTGCTACTAAAAGGTATACTCTGAGATTAAGAGTAAAAACTCAGAAGGGTACAGTGGCGGAGCACAAGCTCCTGTGTTACGGCCTGGAGCACATTGCAAAAGTGAATCAAGCTGTAATGCCACAGCAACTTCTGAAATTCTTTCCTAACATCGCCGCCCATGACTTGGTCCGTCCAGAGAAGATTGACCTACTAATAAGTCATACGGAAGGTCGCCTGGTCCCACAGCCAATAAAAGTGGTAGGAGACCTTGTACTCTGGGATGGTCCTCTGGGAATAACGGTCGGTGGAGCTCATCCTGATCTTTTCGAGAAAGTAGATTTAGCAGTGCACAGGTCTGAAACTCATTTTGCATGTTCAATGAGATCAGCTTCAAAGGCTTATAAAGAAGTCCTTGTTGACCCAACTGAACTTACTAAAGCTAAAGTGTTTGGTGGAGAAACAGTTCTCAGGAGTACTATGGTTACCAACAAAGAAATTTTTGATTGGTTTAAGTGGGACAGCATCGGCGCTGCCTGCGACCCTCAATGTGGTGGCTGCAAATGTGGTAGATGTCCCCCAGGTGGGAAAGAAATGACACTAGGAGAGGAAAGAGAAATAGAAAAGATCAAAGAATGCCTCACCTATGTGCAAGCAGACAAGCATAGCAAGTCTCCTCACTGGGATGCATCTTATCCGTGGAAAGGAGACCCTGCGACACTGCCAGATAACCGACGAGCAGTGGAGGCGACTTTCCTCAACACTGAGAAACGCCTCGAGAGGGAGCCGGAATGGAAGGCTGCGTACAGCGAGCAAATCCACGAGATGATCTCAAGGGGTGCTGCCGCCAAACTCACTCAAGAAGAACTAGATGGCTGGATGGGACCAAAGTGGTACATCAGCCATTTAGTTGCGCCAAATCCAAACTCATCCTCTACCCCTGTAAGAATTGTATGGAACAGCAGCCAGGAGTTCTGCGGAGTGAGTTTGAATGATCTTTTGTACAAGGGCCCAGACGTCCTCAATCAGATCAGAGGAGTCCTTCTAAGATTCAGGACTGGATTGTATGCCACCTTAGGCGATGTGAAAAAAATGTATAATTCTATCTGGCTTCAAGACAAAGAAGTTCATCTCCATCGATTCCTATGGAGAGACAACCCAGAGGATGAGATTCAAACCTTCGCTGTCGTCAGAGTTAACATAGGGGATAAACCTGCTGGCTGTATTGCCCAGGTCGCTATGAGGGAGACTGCTAATCTTCCACAGTTTGCAGCCATGGTAGAAGAACGCCGTGTTTTGGTAGAAGACAGCTATGTTGATGACATATTAACATCCCACAATGACAGCAAAACATTGGAAAAGATCACCAACGGAGTTGGAAAAATCTTGGAGGCTGGAGGCTTCTCCCTAAAACCGTGGGTTTTGACTGGCCAAAGTGGGAGGTCAGAAACTGCAGCTAACTCCAGTAATAGTGAGACAACTTTGTCTTCGCCTAAGATTCTGGTGTTGCCTAATCAGGTGGGAGACAATGAGAGTAAAGCGCTGGGTGTCGGCTACGAACCAGAGACCGACAAGCTTCGGATAATGACGTCCATCAATTTCTCAAGGAAGCGAGGCAAGATGAGGACAGGAATTGATTTGAGGGAAGATGAAGTAAGAAGTGGAACTCCAAACCCCTTGACTCGTCGAATGCTTCTAAGTCAGGTCGCTGGGTTCTATGACCCTATCGGGTTTGGCACTCCAGCAAAACAGAAAGGAGCAATACTCGTAAGGGAATCCTACCAAGAAGCAAGCATAGGTAATCCAACTAAAGATACTTGGGATGACCCATTGTCACCAAAAATCCGGGAGGCTGCTATTAGACTCTTTGAGGAGTATGTGAGACTTAGCAAGATAAAGTTTGAAAGAAGTCTCACACCTTTTGGAGCCATGGGCCGCCCTATGGGTGTCACGTTCTCGGATGGGAGTGAGGCTTCCTATGGCGCAGTGCTTTATCTCCGCTGGGAAACTCAAGATGGAGTTGTCGTGAGGTTTGTTGAATCGAAAGCCAAACTTACCCCTCTCAACCAGAAAGGGGACGTGATCAAGGCAGAGTTATGTGGCGCTGTGTTCGCAACCCGGTTGAAAAGGTACTTTGAGAAGCACTGCCGTCTTGAGGTCGAATGCTGGGTTCACTTTGTGGATAGCCTAACTATCCTAGGGGCGATCCAGAAAGAAAGTTATGGCTACCAAACATTCTTCTCCAACCGAATCGGTGAAATACAGATGGCTGGGCCAGTGGATAACTGGAGGTGGATTGACGGCAGCCTCAACATTGCTGACATCGTCACTAGGGGAGCAATCCCTGAAGAGCTCAATGAAGAGTCAGAATGGCAACAGGGCCCCAAATTTTTAAGAAGGCCTGAAGCTGAATGGCCTGTGAAGATGGCCAGTGAAATTGTGACCAAGGTTGCTGATAAGGTGAAAAAATTACAAAGAAAAGCATTCTCAGCTGTAACTACCAGAGCTCAATCGCAAAAAATTGAAAGACCCTGTAGCACTGATAATTGCGCTTACGTGAGAGTTAATATACAACAATCACTGCCAAAAAACCAAGGTCCAACTCAAGCAGTAAAAAGGCAGATAAAGAAACTTGGGGGCGTGGCTCTTGTGCGCCTGGTGGAGCCCAAACGGTTCAGTAGCTTGTCAAAACTATGTGGAACTGTTGCTTGGGTTCGACGAGCTGCAGAATCTTGGCTAAGTGTGAGATACAAAACCTTGAATTCGGCAAAGTGGGAGGCCAAGAGCTCTAGACTGTCTGTAGAAGAGAGAAATGTTGCTTTTAAGGACTTAGCCCTTGCTGCCCAGGATGGCTTGAACTTTAAGACTACAGCCTTGAATAGGCTAGTTGTGACTAAAGATGAAAACACAGGACTCTTGCTTTGTGGCGGTAGAGTACAGTCTTGGAGTGAAGATGGTAGAGCGATACCGTTGATTCCTTTCCAGTCATGGTTGGGGACTTTGCTGGCTAGAGAAGCTCACAAGGCCAATCATGAAGGTGTTGCTGCTTCACTGTTACGCACGAGAAGAAAAGCTTGGGTCATAGAAGGCCGAAGGATAGTCAAGAAGGTTATTAACGAGTGCATTACTTGCAAGAAGCAAAGAGCAAAATTATGCCAACAAGTAATGAGTGACCTTCCTTATGAGCGTACTAGCAGAGCAAATCCTTTTGAGTATACCACATTGGACCTCTTTGGTCCTTTTGAGGTCAGAGATGCAGTAAAGAAACGAACCAAGAAAAAGGTTTGGGGAGTTGTGTATTGTTGCATGGTTTCCAGAGCTATCCACACGGACCTAGTTGACGACTTGTCTACCGAAAGCTTTCTTCAAGCCTACACCAGATTCACTGCCCTGAGGGGGCATCCTCGGAAGTTATGGTCTGATAAAGGCACAAATTTCGTGGGTGCCAAGTCTGCTCTGAGAGATCTACATAAGCACTTAAAGTGCTTACAGAAGGTGACTGTCGAGAACATGGCAGCAAAAAATGGAACTGAATGGCAGTGGGACTTTCATCCTGCGGACTCGCCCCACAGAAATGGAGCGGCCGAGGCAGCTGTCAAACTTGTCAAAAGAGCTCTCAATAGCCTCGGCGGAACAACTGGCAGCTACACCTGGGGGGAGTTCCAGACTCTTCTTTACTCCGCTGCCAATCTAACTAATGAACGACCCATCGACGCTAAGGCACAAGAGCAAGAGGATACAGTAGAGTATTTGACTCCTAACTCCCTCATCCTAGGACGCACTGGTCAAAGAGGGGATATGCACAGTATTGACTTGGAAACCCACTCTTGGCGTAGGCTTAGGGCCGTTCAAGCAGGAGTTGACAAATTCTGGTCAAAATGGAGTGAATTAGCGGGACCAAACTTGTTTATCCGGCATAAGTGGCACAGATTGGAAAGAAATGTCCAGGTTGGAGATCTGGTTTGGATTGCAGACCAAAATGCCCTGAGAGGACAGTTTAGACTCGGTCGAATCGTCATCACCTATCCGGACAAGTTTGGAGTGGTTCGAGATGCTGATGTGATAACCTGTATAGGCCTTCCTACCTCCCTTTTTGCCAGGACCCAGGCGAAAGATTCTACTTTACCTTCTACTATCGTCCTTCGCAGGGATGTGCGGAGACTGGTCGTGTTGATTCCTGTTGAGGACCAGAACAAAGTACAAAGTCCTTACCATTGGGTACCCAAGTGACTTTTATCTTGTTAGTTAGTGGGTAACCCAGGGAGGCGGCTGAGTGGTTCAAGGGTAAACCTACACTCAGTAGGAGGCAAGGTGGTGGGGCCTACCTCCTTAGTGAGTTTTTTAATGAAGAAAGAAAAAGAAAAAAAAAATTTATCTTTTTGAAAGCATTTTGTTAATTCTGTGTATATTACAAACTTGACTTGAAGTTGTTGTTCACTGAAAGACTCTAGATACTTGGTGGTGGCCTCCTTTTGAATTTGCTTCAGTCGGCCAAGTGGGAGGTGTTTGGTTCTTTGAGTCATTAGAGAAAAATATTTGTAAAATGAATGGTTATAAAACAGAAAGTAAAATAAGAATTAAGAAGTCTATTTAAATATTGAGAACAGTAGAATTTATTAAGCTATTATATTTAATACGTAATGATTATTTATTCCGTGAGGTGAGTCATTTGGGATGAGCATGCGCAGTCGCGCCGTAAGCTTCATAGAAGGAGTGGAATGGCGTCTGTTGTGGTTAATTCAGTGCGTTGATCCACAGCCCGTCGTCAGGAGCACACAGCCCGTTGGTATGTAGCGAACTCAGAACTTTTTGAAATGTTTACTAGGAGGCACGTAATTGGGGAATGTTTAGTTTCATGCGTGAGTGATTGTTGACATTTGCCGCGCTTAGTCCGTGCTGAGAGACTTAATTATAGTTTGGTTAGCGGCGCGCGTGTATTATTCAGCTCTCTCTCGGCTGGCGATATGTTTAAACGCTGGATAATTCCCAGAGAGTTGTAGTAGAGAGTTGTGCTTAAGCTACGGTGTTGTATTCATTTGGTAGCGATGCTATGCATGATGGGAAGTGTAGTTTCTGTGGTGTTCTGACGCAACTGTGTAAGACTTTTTAGGGAATTATATGATGGTGTATTCTTATTTACAACAGAAATAGATCTAGTTATTGTAGTGTAACCATTTCATGTTTGTTTATTTGCATTATATATTCAATGGACATATTTGTAATACTGTTTTATTTGTCATTTCAGGTTTATGACCTGTGGTCATTTATATAAATAAACAAAAACGAGATTAATGACAAACACGAGTCATGCCATGTGTGCTGCCTGTCACTAGCCCTTTCGGATGGCTGAAAATCTAAAAAGATCCGAACAATTATGCTTAAAACCCACGGGGAGATGCCGGGGATGGCTTCCCACGCTTCGCAGCATGCGGCTAGCGGTTGAATGGCGATTTCGCCCTGATTGCTGCACATAGCGGGCTGGACACTGGGTGTGGGCGCGCTTATAATGTGGTTGGCAACGGAACTTACACTCAGAGAGGAGTTTATGGGCCGTGTGACAGAGCGGGCAGAGGGGGGACACGCGCACGGGCTCGTGGGCGTGCTTATGTTCTCTGCTACTGGAGCGGATAGTGCTCGCTCCGCGAGAATGGGCTCTGTGAGAGACCCGGGGCATATGGTGCTTGTGTGTATACGTGAGCACATGCTTGTGGGCACATTTTTTACACTTAAGGCTTTTATGCTCTTTTTGTGAACTCTCTGGGTAGCCGTGAAAACGGCTTTTAGTCGCTCGCAAGCGGGCAGGGAAACCGGCTTGGTTGTGGCGGTGAACTCTACTGTAGTCAGCGGTGAGACTGGGACTAACAGTGGGCGAAGCTTTGACGGTGGTCCGGCCGCAGCGGGAGAGAGCCGTCTTTTTCTCAGCTGTGCTAGGCAGACTTCTGATGATCAGGCTTCAGCGCGATCTTGGGTCGAGGCCCCCGGGGAGGAGGCTGTCTGCGGCGGCTGTCAGAGCGAGAGAGAGGGCGGCCGCCCTGTCTTCGCTGGGGCTGCTGAGCTTGCTGAGGCGGGCGCTGCTGTGGGGTTCTGGCAGGTGGCTCGTGAGAGCGGCCTGCCGAAGAGCTAGAGCGGCGGGGCAGGAACAAGTTCATGGCCTGAGTCGCTTTCTGTACCTCGGAGAAGCGGTCAACGATGCCCGTGACGGCAGATCCGAAGAGCCCGGTCGGAGATATAGGCGCGTTGAGGAACACGGCGCGTTCTGAATCTCCCATGTCGGTAAGCGTGAGCCATAAGTGTCTCTCAGCGACACAGAGGGCGGCCATGCATTTCCCCAGGGCTTGTGCGGCGGTTTTAGTGGCGCGAAGGGAAAGGTCCGTAGCGCTTCTCAGATCCGAAAGGATGGGCGGGTTCCTACCGCTGTTCGCCATTTCGCACAAGATGTCGCTCTGGAGCACCTGGAGGACTGACATGGAATGCAGCGCTGAAGCGGCCTGTCCGGCGGCGGCATAGGCGCGGGCATGGAAGTTGGAGGTCGCTCTGCACGCTTTGGAAGGAAGCGTAGGGGAAGAACGCCATCTAGCAGAGGGCGGGCAAAGATGAGCGGCGACCGAGTCGTCGACGGGCGGCATGGCAGTGTAACCCTTCTCGGCGGCTCCGTCCACTGAGCGCAGCGAAGCGGTTACGAGTGGTCGCATCCTCCGTTGGCGAGGGCGAGCTCTGCGTGTTCCACTCCGAGACAGAGAACGCAGATGGGGTGGCGGTCTCCTTCCTCGAGTGAAGAGCGGCATGAGCCGCAGGAAATTCGAGGCATCTTGAAAAAGACGCTCGTGCTCTTTTAGGAATGGAATAAAAGGATACGCGTCGGATGGCGCTAGCTTGCTGGGCGGCTGAAGGTGGCAGACGGCCGGCTTCCTCAGACTCCGGAGCTCGCTAGAAGGTGCCTTCTCGACGACGGCGGCTTCTTCCCAGGACAGCGGATGCGTGTAGATCGCTGAATGCAAAAGAATCGACGAACTAGCCTGGGAGAGCTACCTTTATACACTGTAGCCACGCCCCTTTTGGCGGGCTGTGACGCAGTGAGCGAGCGCCGTCCGCTCATTGGGCGCGGACTCAGCGCCGCTCTCCCATAGGTTCGTGCATTCTCTCTGAGCGAACCAATGAGCCGCTAGCTAGCCCGCTCACGGTCTGCCTCAGAAGAGACTGCGTTGACAATGATTACAAAATTATGGAATAATTTTTTGGCTTCAACTTCTCAGCAAAGATGAATCTTTCCCCGTAGCGTAAGCTAGCTTACGCAATACGAGAGAACCTCTCGTGAGAGAACACATCTTAGGTGTTTTCTTTTTTTGCACAGAGGTTAGTTATTGCATGCATATGCATAATGAGGAACAAGTTAGATATGTCATGCAATGCAATGAAACACATGTTGCATGTTTTCTTTTCATTGCACAGCGGTTAGTTATTGCGTGCATATGCATAACAAAGAACAAGTTAGATAGGTCATGCAATGCAATTAAACACCTCTTAGGTGTTTTCTTTTCATTGCACAGAGGTTCGTTATTGCGTGCATATGCATAACGAGAAACAAGTTAGATATGTCATGCAATGCGATGAAACACATCTTAGGTGTTTTCTTTTCATGGCACAGAGGTTAGTTATTGCGTGCATGTGCAATGCAATCCTAAAGCACAAGCATTGCAAATCTCTTCGTTGCACAAGTCGCTCTTAAGCGATCGCTCTTGTGATGTTTTCTCAACAAAACACAAATAAATTAGTAGTAGATTGGAAATGGAAAAACATGCATGTTTTATCTTTTCTTTTCATTGCAAAGAAGAATAAGTTAGAAAATGTAAGCATTGCAATGAAAAAACACACGTTATCCAGTCAAAGCACATACATAGGAAGGGTTTAGTTCTTGAATGCAATAAAGTGCATATTACATATATGTTATTTTTGATGCACAACGTTCTTCATGCACAATCCACATCTCTTCATTGCACAAAGCAACGGGTAATGTTTTATTGCAATGTATCGAAGTATCGAACTTGTTCCTCTTTGCAATGAAAAGAAAAAGTATGCATGTACTTTCGCATGCATTTCTATTTTACAAACTAGATTGTTTGTGTACAGAAGAGAAAACATCACGTTACGCCTTTTCATTGCAACAAGTTAGATTGTTATGCAATCCAATGAACACATCTCTTTGTTGCACAAAGGAAAGGAACGAGTAAGTTATTGCATTGCACGACCGCTCAAGTGATGTTTTTTCGTCAGTGCACAAAAGAATACTAAGCAGAATCCATGCGAAAGAGTCAAAAGGGTCCTCAAAGGTTTTAATAAATATTAACTTATTGACTTTTGATGATTTATAAGCTATAGATAGGTTCCTTTTTGTCCTAGTGAACATATTTCTGGCTCACGGGTTTGATTCTAAGCCACAGAGAAGTCCATTTCTGACCTATTGAACTAATTTCTGGTCTATGTTTCCTCAAATGTTTTTAAATAATATCATCTGATAGAATCAATCTGATGTTATATACATAGGTTCCTTTTTGACCTACTGAACATATTTCTAGCCTATGGGTTAATCCTAATTGATCCTTCTTATGATGTTATTTCAGCCAGAAAGATATTTGACCTACTGAACATATTTCTGGCCCAAGGTTGGTACGGTGTTCTGGGTGGTTGTTAGTTTTTTTTTTAGGGTATTGTGGGTGGTTGCTATGGTGTTTCTATGCGGTTGCTAGGGTATTCTGGGTGGTTGCGAAGGTGTTCTGGGTGGTTGCTAGGGTGTTGCTAGGCGGTTGCTGGGGTGTTCTGGGTGGTTGCTAGGGTGTTTCCAGATGGTTGCTGGGGTGTTCTGCTTTGTTTCTAGGGTGTTCTGGGTGGTTGCTAGGCTGTTGCTTGGTGGTTGCTAGGGTGTTCTGGTTAGTTGGAGATTTACTTCTCATGATGTCATTTCAGCAAGAAAAATATTTTACCTACTGAACATGTTTCTGACCCAAAAGTACTTGATATTTAACTTTCCATACATACCATAGACTATGTAATATAACATTCTGATGTTATGTTATATTATAACATAGGTCAATTTTTGACCTCCATGAACACTTTTATGGCCTTGGGTACTTGATCTGTGGGTTAATATACCGAGAGATTTACATCTCATGATGTCATTTCAGCCAGACAAATATTTGACCCACTGAACATGTTTCTGGCCCAAAAGTACTTGATCTTGAACTTTCTATACATACTCATAGACTCCAACAGATGCTTCCTAAGAAGTCCATATCTGACCTATTGAACTCATTTCTGGTCAAAGGTTCCTCAAAAGGTTTTAAACAATATAAACTTTTAGACTCCTTCTGATGTTATAGTCAGATAAAATAGATACATAGATAACTATAACATCAGATAAAATAGATACATAGTTTGACCTCCAGGAACACATTTATGGCACATTTCCAGAAGAAAATGTGAAGTTGAGCCTGAAGTGGCAAATCTCACCACCCGGTTGCTAGGGTGTTCTGGGTGGTTGCTAGGTGGTTGTTAGGGTATTCTGGGAAAATGTTAATACCCTACTATGTCCAGACGCACAGAAAAGTCTCCTGGAGCGATGCCCTAAACTCAACAGGAAGTCGGCCATTTCTATTTTTACCACCATTTGTGGATGATTTACTCATGACGTACTTCTCCGTTACGTAACAAACTCCTCCTAGGGATTTAGTGGACCAACTTCACATTTCTGCTGTGCCTTCTAAAGGCATTGACGATGTAAAGTTGTGCTATCTGCGCATTTTCGTCGATTGGCGTGTCCGTGGCGTTGATGATTCGCCATGAAACAGGAAGTTGTAGTAACTTGGCTGTAAATGCCCAGATCTGCACCAAATTTTACACATTTGACAAGAGTCCCGCCCTGAACAAATCTACATGCCGACATTCACCCACAGTCATAGCGCCACCTTCTGGCAAAAGGAAGTGACATTTAACGAAGCAGCCCCCGCCGCATGTTTAACCTAAATTGTACAAAATTTCTGTGGTACATCTACCATGTCCAGACGCACAGAAAAGTCTCTTGGAGCGATGCCCTAAACTCAACAGGAAGTCAACCATTTCTAATTTTACAGCCATTTTTGGATGATTTACTCATTACGTACTTTAACGAACTCCTCCTAGGGATTTAGTCGGATCGACTTCA
The DNA here is from genome assembly GCF_016745375.1 of Pimephales promelas. The sequence goes on from NW_024121677.1 coordinate 2,804,253, forward strand.
CATTTCTGCTGTGCCTTTCTAAAGGCATTGACAATGAAAAGTTGTGCTATCTGCTCATTTTTGTCGATGTGCGTGTCCGTGGCATCGACGATTCGCCATGAAACAGGAAGTTGTTGTAACTTTAGTGTACATCCTCAGACCTGCGCGAAATTTTATATGTTATAGAACAGTCCCGCCCTGAACACATGTACATGCCGAAATTAGCCCACAGTCACAGCGCCACCTGCTGGCAACAGGAAGTGACGTTTAACGGGGCAGCCCCCGCCGCACGTTTGACCTACATGTACGGAAAGTCTGCGGCACATGGATCATGTCCAGACATACAAAAAAGCCTCTTGGAGCAATGCCCTAAATCCAACAGGAACATTTTTAATTTTACGTCAATTTTTGGGTGATTTGGATGTGTAGCAAATTCACAGCCACACCGGCTGAGCTCCAGAATGTGCAACGCGGCCGCCTCACACCCCGACGCGCTACAGGTGCGAGGGCCCGCCCATCGCTGCTTGCAGCTTTAATTACTAATAGCTTTAATTACTAATATGGAATTTTTCAATGCAAAGGGCTTGATTGTCTGTGCAATGCATGCATAAGCAGATTGCTTGGAACATAGCTTGAACGCACTTTGGAATGAGTTAGATCTTGAATCACAAAGTGCTTCAAAGACTTGTGTTATTCTTATATGCATAATGCTCGATCGTACACTGTAAAAATGAATATGCTTTATCTAATCAATAAAATTGTGGCAACAGATTACAAGCAATATTATTTATTAAATTGAACAAATTAGAATTGAGTATTCTAATCAAATTATTCAAATCAAATTAATATTCTAATTAATTCTAATTTGTACAATAGCTTGTAATATGTTGCCACAATTTTATTGATTAGATTAGACATATTATTTTTTTTCAGTGTATGTGCAATGCAACGCATAGCAGATTTCGTTGCACATGTCATCATCGCTTTTCGGAATGAGTTAGTTCTTGAATCCATTGCAATACAACAAAGTGAATATTTACTAATATGTCAATTTTCAATGCACAATGAATTTTTCAATGCACAATATGTACAATGCAATGTATAGCAGATTCCATTGCACTTCTCTTCAAAGCATTTCGGAATGAGTTAGATCTTGAATCCTTTGCAATGCAACAAAGTGCATATTTACTAATATTGTTGCAAAACGCTAGCCTGGCTGCGCCCTCCTCCGCACTTCCGCTCAATTTCATTTTACTTCTGTACTACGTCTGGGATCGCTCCATATCCTTAGGTTTCCAGAAATCAATTTTTTGTAGGACCAATCAGCGAATAGAGGGAGTGCCTGAGAAAGATGACGTTGATGTAAGTGTGTCAGTTTGAGTTCAGTAATGGCAGCGGAGAAAGACGTGAGAAAAGCTATTCGGTCCGTTGTTGGAAAAGAAACTGACGAATATACAGAATTTAAAGCCGGATTGTTATCGTCTAACCTCTTGTTGAACAACTGAGGACCAAGTGAAGGAGGCAGAAAGTTTGGAAGTTTGTGCTGGGCAGCTCGTGCACGATGACCGACGGACGGTTTAGCCTGGTGTTCGCGGTGTTCGGAAGCCCCGAGTCCTGGCTGCTAAACTATTGTTGAAGATCCGCTCAGAAGTCATGTCAGTCGCTCATATTCCCGACTGTATATTTACTGATTCTTGTGATGAATAGAACATTTTGAGCCCCTTTGTGCACTCGTGCAGGAGGTTGGTGTGTCAGTTTTACATGTTGTAAATCAGTGGTTCTCAAAGTGGGGTCCGCGGACCACCAAGCCAGGGGGTCCGCGAAATAATTTACAACCTAACGTTTTTTTCCATGCTATGAGTCATGTTTTCTTTATCATCTGAAAACATGCTGTTTATTCCTAAGTAACTTATATAAAGCATTTAACATAAAACAATACAAAGTAGACACTTAAAGTTTTCTATAGATAGATAATCTAGCCTATGTCTTTGCGTCAAGTAGACTATTCGCTGCTGTTGATTTTGCGGGATGTGCGCCAGAAAGGAGACCGAGAGACGGCATGAACCCGCATCCGGTTCTTTTCTGTATTTTTAAAAGGCATGACATTTTGTAGTCATTTATAATGTAGCCTATAGCCTACACAAATAAAAAAATGGACACTTTACCGTTTCGGATGATGCACTCTTGTCTTATCTATGACCATAAATAAGAGTATTCCTGTTTCCACTGCTGAGGAAAAATTCCCATGTAATTGCACGCCGGCGTCTCGCCTGCGCGCACAATAGTCAGTTCTAGCACTGCTACTGTAGATTTGACATTAGAAGTCTGATCATTATCAAAATAAAAGTGCATAGTGACAGGGCCGTACCCACAACTGAGGTTGCAAGGATGCACATCGCGATGATAACTGACCTTCTCGTCTGAGGTGCTTCAGCAGACTAACAACGATAGCTCGTTAATGTCAAAATGTTTGAGTCGGAGTGAACTCAAAGTTCCCCGCACGACGTTTCAGTCAACGGTCATAAAGTGCGAGATAAGATGTAGGCCTTAATTAACAAACAGCTGTTTTAGATAAAAGTTTTAAAAAACGACTGAAACAATCAGTTTGCAAAGTATTAATCAAGCTCAACTTTAACAAAGGAAAAAGCAGGTCAAGAGAAACATACTGTGCCCATGAGATTAACATTATGGATTCATATATTTAACATATACTGTATGTTTTTTTAGCTAATTACAGTAGCTCAAATTAACAACGCACGTGTCACGGGAACACACAGGGAAACAGGTGGACCCAAATGTAGCATATTTATTATCAGGGCAATCCAACTCATAGTCATCCATGCAGGGGTCAAAATCCATTTTAGCAGTCCAATAAACAAATAAACAAGAACAGGCAAGAAAACAGACCTCGGACGTGTTAGTGACATTCAGCAACGAATCCGTACACAAACAGGGAATATATACACAGAACTAACAAGACTAACACAGAACAGCTGGGAACAATGATTACAGGGAACAGCTGAGTGCAATGAACTGATGAGTGACAGTGACAGACAGAATGCTGGGAAATGCAGTTCCAGAAAGACATGACACCGAGGGGAAGGAGGACATTGTAGCAAACCCCCAGCCAGACAATGGTGAAGCGTACTGATGTTTCCAGAAGCCTTTATTTGTATTTAGCCGTCCGCCTTGATTAAACACAAATCTACTTTCGTTTCCATATTTCTCCTTGAAACAACGTAAGAGCTACAGGACAGATAAATAACATAAAATGAGCTCTTACAAACATAAACATTACCCGACTATTATTAACAATGCTTAAAACGTACATTAGCTTGCCACGAGAGAAAATAATACATTTAAACACTTTTTCACAGATAAATGAATTAACCTTCATATTACTGCACATAACCATAAAACAAGATAAACACACAATACCTTGTTCCCGTTCCAGCTAGGTGCTTAAATTATCCCTTTTGAGCTTTATAAAACCTCAGACCAAATTGTGTCTTTCCTTCTTCCCTCCGTGGATGCGTCTGACTAACTAGTCTCACCCTTATAGACGCGAAATTAACGTTCCACTAGGAAGCGCCAAAATAAAAGTCTCTTAACATTAACAGAGAAAATAATAAAATAAAGCTCTGAAATTATTATTTTCAATTTCCTTAGAGTTAGTTACACTCCCACCAATCATGAGTAAATAATGGAACTCTACACAGTCTGCATTAGACACGAATGATTTTAACAAAAAATTGCCTTCCCAGAACCTGTATAAGAACTAAACCAACTTATGATAATATATAACTATGAAATATTATGCGCTATGAAGTGGAGGGAGCAGATTTAGCTAGTCTCCAGCAGCAGGACAAGCTTCTGGATAGGGCGCTCAACTTCGGACACCTTGTGAAGACGCTCTCCCTTCTTGCCAAGCTTACGGTCACCAAGCCGGACTTTAACTCTCCTTACAAGTCCATCTTCATCAACAGTTCTTTCTGAAACTCTACCCAATCTCCACTCGTTCCTGTGCACATCCTCTCCCTTCATGATTACAATGTCTCCCAATTGTAAATTTCTCCTTGGAGCATGCCAGCGCTGTCTGAGAGCAATATTGGCAAGGTATTCCTTTCGCCAGCGACTCCAAAACTGTTCCGCAAGGTATTGGACATGTCTCCACCTTTTCTTGCCATACACATCTTCTCTGACGAACTCACCTGGGGGGGGTAAGGCCTGAACAGATTTCATTGTCAGAAGATGGTTAGGGGTGAGTGGTTCAAGGCTACGAGGGTCGCTGAGGTTGTCAACAGTCAGAGGACGACTGTTTACTATAGCCATGGCTTCATAGAAAAAGGCCCGTAGCGAAGCATCATTTAGTCTACCAGAGGAAAGGGCAAGAGTGGACCTTAGAACACTTCTCACTGTCCTTATTTGTCTTTCCCACACCCCTCCGGCATGACTGGAATGGGGTGCATTCATGCAGAAATCACATTGCTTCTCTGCAAGAAATACAGCCAGACGGTCTGAATCGACTTCCTTTAAAGCTTCTCTGAGCTCATTTTTGGCACCGACAAAGTTGCTTCCTTGATCAGACTTAATCTGACGAACAGCACCACGTATGGCGATGAAACATCGGAGGCCGTTTATGAAGGCATCTGTCGACATGTCTTCAAGGAACTCAATATGAACAGCACGGGAGCTAAGGCAAGTGAAAAGAAGGCCGTACCTCTTGTTCTCCTTTCTTCCTTGTCTTGTAAGGAATGGCCCGAAGCAGTCCATGCCACAGAAGGTGAAGGGGGGTGATGGTTCCAACCGTTCAGGGGGTAGATCAGCCATCCTTTGCTCTTCCATAGGTTTGCGTTGCCGTCTACAGGTGACACATTGACGAATGTAGGAAGCGACCGCCCGGTTGATTCCTTTAATCCAGTAGCCGCTGCGCCTTATTTCATTAATGGTAAGACCTTTACCTTGATGTTTCATCCTTTCATGGTGATAGGCAATAATCATCCTTGTTATGTGATGGTCTTTGGGAATGATTGCAGGGTGCTTGACAAAGTAAGGAAGAGAGGAGTTGCACAGTCTTCCTCCCACCCTGAGAACACCGTCGTCGTGGAGAAAGGCGTCGAGAGCATGTAACGGATTGTGAGATGGTAGAGGAATCCCTTTACTCAGCAGTTTCAACTCTTCTTGATACACATTTTTCTGCAGATCTTTGATAATGCAATGTTCCGCCTGTGCTCGTTCCGTGACAGAGGTGAGATCGTTTGATCTGTTCTTGCTTATGCGCCTGAGAATGCGTGCAACTGCCCGCGTAGCTAGCGACCAAGATGAGAACTTGGACAAGCGATCAACGATGCTCACATGTTCAGTGGTCTTTGTACTGAGCACTAGAGCACTCCTGACCTCTGGATCTCCGACTGTTAACTCTGGTACCTCATCTGTAGCCAGCTTTATTTCCTTGTTCCATAAGAACTTGGGCCCAGTCAGCCAGGTAGATGACAAGAGCTCACTAGCAGTTAAGCCCCGAGAAGCATGGTCAGCAGGATTCTCATTTGTTGGGACATATCGCCACTGTTGTGGGGCTGTGCTGAGCTGAATCTTCTGAACGCGGTTAGCCACAAACGTGTGGAATCGTCGTGCTTCATTTCTTATATAACCTAAGACCACTTTAGAGTCGGTCCAGAAGAACTCTTCAACGTTAATAAATCCCAATTCCTCCTTAAGCATGTTACTTATCTTCACGGAAACGACTGCTGCCGTCAGTTCTAATCTTGGAATCGTTGTGACCTTGGTAGGAGAGACACGTGATTTTCCTACAACTAAGGCACAATGAATATCTCCCTCTTCGTTTTGGAGTCGTAGGTAAGAACACTGACCGTAACCCTTCATACTGGCATCAGAGAAGTGATGCAACTCTGTCTTTGAGACCCTTCCAAATCCAGCAGGTGAGTAGGTACGGGATATGGTGAAATTATCCAAGTGGGTCAGATCACTTCTCCATTTTTCCCATTTTGGGCGAAGCTCATCAGTGAGAGGATCATCCCAGCCAGTACCCCGTCTGCACATCTCCTGAAGAATGATCTTCGCTTTGAGGACGACTGGCGCCACAAACCCAAGAGGATCATACAGAGAAGCCACTGTAGATAAAATGCCACGTCGTGTTGCAGGCTGCTCCTTAAGGCTGACTTTAATCCTGAAGTGGTCAGAATCCACATCCCATTGAATCCCGAGAGCTCTCTCAAGTGGCAAATCATCAAATGCGAGGTCCATATCCTTCACGTTGATAGCTCGCTCGGAGGGTGGTATAGTCTCTAATACCTCTCTGTCGTTAGACACGAACTTATGTAGTCGGAGACCACCCATGGCGCAGAGTTCACGAGCTTCCCTGGCAAGCTTAATAGCATCTTCAGTGTTTACAACACTCACGAGCCCATCGTCTACATAAAAGTCCCTCATAACAAATCTCGAGCCTTGAGTGTAGGTGTCGCGATTCTCCTTAGCTAGATGTTTCATCCCATAGTTTGCACATCCCGGAGAGGAAGCTGCACCGAACAGATGTACTTTCATGCGAAACTCGCTGGGCGGTGAGTTCAAATCTCCTTGCTTCCACCAGAGAAAGCGCAGGTAGTCACGATCAGCTTCGTCCACATGAAACTGATGGAACATCTTCTGAATGTCACACATCAATGCTACGGGGTGCTGTCGGAAACGGATGAGAACTCCACTTAAGTTGTTCAACATGTCAGGTCCAGAGAGGAGGTGATCATTCAGGCTTGTTCCTTTGTATCTGGCTGAGCAATCGAAAACCACGCGAAGTTTATCTGGCTTCTTTGCATGATGCACACCATGATGGGGAATGTACCATCTCTCACCTTCTCTCCCACCTTCCTTGACCTGCTCAGCATCTCCCTTTCCGATGACCTCCTCCATAAATTCAACATAATGCTCCTTATACCTTTCATCACGTTGCAATTTCCTTTTAAGGTGAAGGAGACGTGTCATAGCTGAGCCTTTGTTGTCAGGTAAGCTGGGTCTGGTTTTGAAGGGCAGAGGCATTTCATAATGGCCATGTATGTTTTTCCTTATTCCCTTATCCAGTATGTTGAGGAATGTGATGTCGTCTTGTGACACAATTTTGCTGTCGTCACTGCCATCTTTGAAGTCAGACTCTAAAATGCGGATGACGTCGGTAGGAGTTACCGGAGGTAGCTCCTTAACTGTAATTCTGTGACACAGATGACGTGTGCTCAGCGCATCATGGGTTTGTAATGAGCGTCCTACAATACTCCATCCTAAGTCCGTCCTTACAGCGTAGGGTTCCTCATCTCCTCCTAAAAGGACTTGTCTTGGTGCCATGGCTCTTGAGCAGTTGTAGCCGATTAAAAGGCCTACTACACAGTCCTTCAGTGGTTGGATTTCATCCACTAATTCCGCAAGATGACTCCATTGTTTAGCTGTCTCACAAGTGGGGATGTGAGAGCGGTTTACAGGTATGCAGTCCTTTGTATAGGCGACCGGAAGATCGACTTGAATTGAAGAACTATATCCTCTAACACGAAGCCCAGAAACACTTTCGCTTGTGAGAACTGTATCCTTACCACTCATAGTCGTCAATTTCAGTTTCACTGGATACTTGTCAGCATTAAGTTCATCACTCACTTCTTGATCAATAAACGTAGTATCGCTTTGAGTGTCAAGCAACGCATAGACAAGTTTCTCAGTACTTGGATCTTTTTTAGATGAAACCCAGACTGGTATCACCATGGATGTGTTGGATGACCCTTCACCTGCTACACTGAGTGACGTTGCAGCAGCACGTCGATTTGTCTCTGGTTCTGATGTAGACCTTTCCCTTTTGTAATTGTCATCATGTAGAGCTGTAGGATGCTTTCCTTTGCAGTGGTCGCAGTAATGACGGTGACGGCAGTCTCTCACGCTGTGGCCGGGTTTCAAGCATCCATAGCAGAGTTTCTTCTCTTTTATGTAGTTGCGTCGCTCAACCAACACCATCTCAGTGAACTTGGAGCATGCATGAAGCTGGTGTCTATTATCTTGACAAAGGATACATGAAGTCTTAACTTTCCTCTGTTCTGACTTGTGGTTTTCATTGTCAGGAACTGTTTGAGTGGAAAGAACACTGGCTTTGTTTTTCTTCACGTCTCTGAGATTTCTCTTCTCAGCACTAGAATCTGATGAACGAAGGGCATGAAAGGACGTAATGGGGTTGCAAGCAATCTCAGCTTCAGTCGATGTGAATTTTGCAAACTCCTTGAAACTTGGGAATTCTTGATTTTCATTTAGGCTTTGCGTGACTTGTCGATTCCATCGCAAAGCTGCCCAGTCTGGTAGTTTGTGAACGAGCTTCTGGTTCTCCTCACAGTCATTTAATATGTCGAGACCCTTGACATAAGGCATGGCATCTTGGCAAGCATTCAGAAAATCTGCGAAGCGTCTAAGTCCTTCAGCATCCTTTGATGGTATTCTCGGCCAGTTGGTTAGCTTTTCTCTGAATGCTCTCTGAATGGCGAATGGCTGGCCAAAGCGACGATTTAGTTTGTCCCAGGCATCTTGGTAGGCTTCATTGTCATTTCGATAGAAGTTGCCATCTAAAACCTGCCGTGCTGGACCACCAACATATTTTTTCAGGTAGTATAGTTTTTCAGCTGGTGTGATTGCCCTTTGATCAATGAGTGAGGTGAATGCTGCCTTCCATTCAATGAATTGTATGGGATTGCCATTGAAGACAAATGGCTCAGGAACAGGAAGCCTATTTAAGGCTATGTTGTCTTGAAGAATCTGAGCGAGAGAGGGAACGTCTGTATAACGGGGCGATGCGACTTGAGACAGGGGCAATGCAGTTACAGGCACATTCTTTGCTTCCATGTTCCTTTCCCTTTTAGCATAGTTAGCATCCTTGTGTTCTGTTTCCTTATCGTAGATCTTCAACTTGGCTTGGGCTGCCCGTATCTCTTTCTCTGCCTGCAATCGCTCCAACTCACGCCTTTGTGCCTCTAAAGCTTTGCGTTGTTGTTCCTCCAACTCTCTTATAGATTCCTTTTGCCTTTCTTCCTCTAGCAGCATCTGATAATTTGACTCTTTTACTGCTAGTTCAGCTGCAGCATCCACACGTTTTGCTTTCATGGATGTAGTTATGGAGCTGTGGCTGTCAGACTGGCTGTGACTTAACGAAGAAGCTGCGGATCCATAGACAGACTTTGCATAGTCATGGCGGAGCAGTTCATGAAGGCGATGTCTTTCCTGCTGTTCATTGAACTCGCTTTCATTATCTATAGCTCTGCTGTAGGCAATGTTGGTGATTTCTGTAGTCACCGATTCACATGTATCAACTCTTCTTCTAATGTCGGTAGAGGGTGTGGTGAGATTTCGAATTTCAAAATAAATGGTCATTATGTCTTCCTTTTCTTTCTTAAGCTCTTCAATGAGAGGCCAGAGTTGACTCTCTGACATAAAAGACTTTAGCTGATCTCTTGCCTTGCGTGTGTGGAGCTTCCACTGCTCGTACATGGCATACAGCCTTTTCTCTTTTTTCTTGGCCTCTTCGAGTTGATGTGCGCGCATCTTCTCTGTGGGATAGTGCGTGCGTTCAGAGCGTCTAGGGCCTTCAAGAGCATTATCATCCTTAAGCTTGCCTTGGAAGTCAGTTAGACCTTGTTGTTTAGCTTCATTTGTTTCCTTCAGACATGGTCTCTCTGATGAGTCTACCATTATGTGGGCTTCACTTTGTAAATCTTCATGCTGAGAACTAGCCATCTGCTCCACCACCTCCTTCTCATTACCTGACTCTGACATTATTATCCAATTTTAAACTCTAATGGCAGAAGAAGATCCCTTTAGAAGATATAATCAATCCCTTGTTATAGAACAGCAAACATGAAATATCACAACATCAGATAATAGCTAGCACATATGCATTTACATATAGACATTCAAATAACTGTAAATGTCAATGTAATATCACAATAAACAAAACGTTATTAGATCCAAAATGTGAGAAATGTAAATGCAACAGCTTCAATAACCACAGTTAAGAAATGAAACAGATGCGAAGTCCAAAAAACGTATGTGTCCTTAATTAGAAAGAGTCCATGGAATGTATGCAGGTATGGGTGTAAAATGCAACAAGAGTCTATTTTGATGCTCTCCTTACTGAGCCGTTGAGTATTAAATGTTCAGTCCAAGAAGCAAATCATCTGTTGTTCGCCGTATGCTGTACTACAGACAGTATAATAATGGGTTAATACTCACAATCCTGCATCAATGTCCGTGCGTGTGACTGTACTTGACCATTGCACCGAATACGTGAGACCGCTGTCCAAAGTAGGTCAGGCGCGAAGCGCGCGGATGCAACTCGATGAGTCCACGCTGACACCTCGTGGCGATATCGCGGAAGCTAGCCG
>NW_024121677.1:2815143-3057718 GCF_016745375.1 Pimephales promelas
TACGAGCCCCAACTTTTCTACATGCAAGTTATTTTATTATTGCAAGCAAGTTTATTATTATTAATACAGATTTTTAGGTAAGATTGGACGTAGTCATTTATTTTGTCAGTGTGCTTGTTTTAACAAGAGAAATAGTCGACTTTCACTAATAACACAACACAGTTAACTTAACGTTACATACCCCTGCATCCATATGAAGATTTTGTTCTGCAGGTTCGTCGTCGTCTTTTTCAAATCGCTCACTCTGGCTCGAATATGTAAGACAAGTCTTCCATTGTTGACATTTTGTTAACGAGTGACTAAAAATGTTCTTTGAAGCTATAGTATATAATCGTATATCTCTTATCAAACTACAATAATGGCCGAACGCGGGAGTTGAACCGAGTGTGAACTCGGCGACCTGGAGAGCGGGCGGGGAAGACGCAACTCCATTTTATTTAAAGGGGCCGCTTTGAAACGGGCCTGTGGAGCTAAATGAGGAATTCAGACCCAAGCATTGCAGTTATGCTTTATATAGACCACAAATGTATGATTTATAAGTAAAAATGAATGATTTAAAAGCATGATATGTACCCTTTAACATTAATGTTATATTAGTATGTTTTCGAAATATAAAATACACTTTACAATGTTGTAATATTGTAACACTTTACAATGAGGTTCATTAGTTACTGCATTAACTAACATGATTAATACTTTTGTAACAGTATTTATTAGTCTTTGTTAATGTTAGTTAATAAAAATACAGCTGTTAATTTTTTGTTCATGTTAGTTCACAGTGCATGAACTAATGTTAATACATGGCTTGGTTGAATTGTAATGTAGAATGTGGTCTGTTATTTCTTGATAACTAACCACTGCTAAGTATAACACAAAGTTGCCACGAAAAACAGAGCCTTGCCATGGACACAGTTTTGTTCACTCAGGAGGATAAACTCCTTTAAACTCTGCTTCGCGTCGGGGTCCTGATCAGCCTGTCGAGGTTGTATTCGCTATAACAACCGCCTCACTCTACATTATCCCGCTTATTACATGGCTAATTACCAAATGAATCAATAATTTGAGATAATAATAACTACCGTAACAAATGTAGCTATTGCTCATTGTTAGATTGAAGCATCGAAAATACATTTTGTGAAATTTTTACATTTCATACATTTTGGTCCAAAAATAACAAAAACTACAACTTTATTCAGGTATTGTATTCTCTTCCGGTTCTGTTGAGGGTGAGTCATTAATGACATAATTTTCATTTTTGGGTGAACTAACCCTTTAAATCAATACCATGATAATACAATCATATCATGATTAAAGCTTCAGCAATTATCCTTAAATTAAAATTTGATACCATCACATAGTATACACTTACCTTTTTGTGTCCACTGATCCATTTTCCTTAGCTTCCATGACTGCTGGATTAAAAAAAAAATCTCAATAGATTCCAATTCAATACATGCAATTATAGTCCATCATCACAAGCTCTTAGTAGTTCTCTAAGAAATACTATAGTATGGGAGATGCTCTGTTTTCATTTAATTAATTTCATATTTTCAATTCATTCATTCATATTTACAAATTCTGATAAATTCTTGATGTGCAACGAGATGTTCTGCTTTGATATGTACACTAATAAGTATCTTATTAATCTGATCAACAATTGATCTATCACTTACCTGTCTGTCAGAGAGGAGAGACTGCTCTATTCCATTTGATGTGTTCAGTTGTATCCTCATGACCTTCATCAGTCTCCCGCTGTGCAAAAGTGCCCCATTTTCCATACACTTACACAAACATCCAAGCTTCTGGATAAATCTTTGTGTAGTCAGAGAATTGATTCTGCAAATAATGATAATAATTATATAATCTGATTCTGAGCAATGAAAAAAGAATGATCAAGCATTCTTTCACTTAACTCAAACGATATTTTAAGCACTGTGATACTTCAGGTGAGTAATAAACCAAAAAGATCAGGACCAACAAAGAGGCTAGACATTGTTAAATAGAGGAAACTACAATACATTGCAAGGTAATCTGTCAGAAAACAGCTTAAATCAAATTATTAGCAAAGTAGGCTTCTATTTTATTATTATTATTATTATTATATAAAGAAACTCAATGTTGTTTTTAGGGTTGAGAACAGTTTAAATTACATGCGAAACAGTTATAAAGGAAATTAAAATAAGCGTTTCCCTTGCTGGTTTGACAGGTTCCGTGTCTGTGAAGAGAAACGCGATAAACAAAATGACAGCCATGTATATTTTTTATCACAGAGAAGTGATTTTTAATTCTAAATAAAACATCTAATAATTTACTGTAAGTAAAGTATTTTTAATAACTGAAAAATACCGTATGCAATATTTTAGTCTTGCTATAAATATCTGTAACTGTACCACTGAAGCTGTATCTGACAGGCTAAACAGAAGTATTTTTCAACAAAACATATATTAAATATATTACAAGTATTTTTTTTTGTTTTGTTTTTTTGATGAATTTCAACAGTATGATGATTAATAAAGCGATGATGAACTCATTAGCCAGCTAGCTTCCTATAACTCCACATTTATGACATTTGCCGTCATTCTAAGAAAACAAAACGACACTTTTCAATTGTTTGGATGAAAAACTTTTATCTTACCAATTTGTTTTATGATTGGATGATTTATGTAGATGGCTTGGATGTTATTGATTCCCGATCATTGGAACAATATTACGCTTTTTTCGCCCAGCACAATCCGACAAATGCAGGAACGGGGGATCGTGGGTAATGTAGTCTCGAACGATGGGAAATGTAGTTGTTCACAAGCATGGATAGATTAATCAACCTGATAGCCTATTTTTACCTGAGAAATCAATGCAACAGGAATAAGCCGTTTTACCACTTGATTTTTATCCAGGATTGTAACAGTATTTGACTATTTATTATATTATATTATATTATATTATATTATATTAGGTTATATTATATTATATTATATTATCAATGCGATTTTCTCTGCAAGTCCACTTATTGATGAAAAAAAGCAATACAACTAGTTACAACAGGATTCTAACACCAACTAAAAAACATCCTAGCGTCCCAGGGCTTAAATTGAGTGGGGAAGTAAAATCATTCACAAACATAAGGACAAATAAAAGACAAAGAAAATACACTGACATTTAGCATTGGATATTGGATATTGGATATACAAGGCAATGCAAATAATTGTATTTTATTCAGTGTCAAAATAATCGGTCACAAAATTGTACAGCAGATATAAAAATAATAGTAAAAAAAAAAAAAAAAAAAAAAAACTTCACATGAAATATCAGGATCATATACTGTATGATTGAGCTTTATACTTTATACTTTTATTTGGGGATCTGTTTTCCAAAGCTGGAGGAAAAAAAAAACAAAAAACATACAAACAAACAATTTTACATTAATCTTTCTTTACCTTTTCACATTTCTTAACAGCCACAGACAGGCTTTCTTCAGCATATACACATATTTTACAGTTATCACGGCACACACACACACAAACACACACACAGGCGGGCGGAAAAGAGAATTGAGCTTTTTCATATATTAATACTGAACATATAGCCTACTTTTCTTTAATGTGTAAAAGACAGGGGGAAAATGCAGCAGAGTTTCATTTAGCCCCCCCCCCCCCCAAAAAAAAAAAAAAAAAAAACTGCTAAAAATTTTAAAATAGGCTTTATTCAATGTATAATTTAACATAATAAAGTAAAACTTTTATGTCTAATTAAAAAAAAAGAAGAAGAAGAAAAACAAACCTTTTTAAAGCTCCTAATAAAGCTTTTACATGCAGGTACCCTAGAACTCCAAGAACTCTTTTGTACATTTCTCTGTGACAGATACCCGTATGTTTTCCTCATCATATTCATCAAAGTTACTTGTGTCTCCAGGCCCTCTGCACTTTGGTATGATCGGAGCATCGACCTGTAAAATTCATGAAGAAATAAAGAGCAGTTCTAAAGATCCATTCAGAAATTTGAATCCTGAAAGTATGAATACGGTGTTAAAGAACAAAAGGCCACACCTTCTTCTCATAGATTGCGATCCAGTCTGTCGTAGCAAACCATCTGTGGTTTTTGATGTCACTGACTCCATTTTTCAAATTGCCAAAGCGCTTTGTGAGGTCCACTTGCAGCAGATTGCGCAGAACATCCTTCAGGTCTGAACTGAAGTGTGAGGGGAATCGTACCTGTGCAAAACAAGTATTCACATCTGAATGTTTGATATTTATCCAATAATCTCTAATTATGTTTTCACGCATTGTTGTAGAAGTCAGGAAATGTTGAAAACATCTGTAGAACTTTTGTGTGTCGAATGCCCATGTTAACATGTTTATTTTGGTCCCAAAAATATATGATGACATGATATTATTTATTATTATTATTATTATTATTTATTGAATACTGATGAAGCAATAAATAGTGTGTAAAATAAATAGAAATTGTTATATACTGTAGATGGGGCCAACACTAAGAGGGAATTCCACTGACAACTATGCTGAAAAACAAATTGTGCTAAAAAATGTGCAAACAGCCACTCAGAACATCTTAACAATGAGCAAAGCAAAATCCTGGCAACTACCCAGAATACTCACACATTTTGCCACTCGACGCTCAAATAAAATTTCAATAAAGGAATCCATAAAGTATTATTTAGTAAATTTTCCTCATCCTCTCCTCAGGTCATTTGGAGCCAAAAATCTTTTTTTTATTTTTCATTTTTAAAAATTGAGTGTTCATCAGAGTGGTTCAAGACTTTAGGACAAACTTACTGGTTTTCGAAGAGTTTATGTGGTTGTAATAAAAATAATAACAAATCCTTCCCTTGCGTGCGAATTTGACCACCATAGAAGGATCGAAAATGGATTTTTTTTTTTTAAATTGGTAAAAAATACAAAAAGATGAATTCCCAAGTATTGTTATAATTGCAATACAATTATAACAGCATTTTTTTAAAATAAAATTTAACTTAAATTATCAATATACACTTCAGACATGCACGTCAGTATAAACACTAACCTAAAAGTGCTCAAAATTTACCAAAAAAATAATTTTATTATGTCTAAATTGTAAGTCGCTGAATAAAAAATAAAAACGATCTGCTAAATGACTAAATATATGGTAAATATCTAAATATATACATGAGTGCATACTGAAGAAAAAAAAAACTGAGGAAAAATGACTTGGGGATCCATGGGGAACAGTACATTTGCACCATATATTATAGAGCTATAAGGCCATCTAGTGGCAAGAGTTATGAAATATCATGTAATTTATTTCCCCACAAGAGGTCGGCAGAGGCACCCAATGTTTCAAACCTTTTAGAGAGTTATTTTGTATTTAAAGGCCACATTGGCCACAAAATGTGTACACAATGTTTGTAACATACTTTGGTTACAATTTCTCAATAGTTGTATAAAACACCATTTTTACCTCCTCAAAATAGCTGTAATAGATTGATAATTGCAAGTGGTATAATATTACAATAACAATAAGAACAGCAAATACAATGTAATATCAATTGCAAAATAATATAGACAATATGAAAAAAAAATATGAAACTATAATATTGATCATTAAACTGACATTTAACAAAAATATTTGTGTCATTTTGTGAGTTATTTTATATAGGCCTACAGTGGAGAGAATGTGTATATATAAAATAATTTATATATTTTAAAATATTCCTACATAGGCTATATAAAATAAAATGTCACAACCATGTCTCTTTTTGTGAGACCAAAGATCACCCGTTAGATATACACAAGACGATTTTTTATCTCATGTTTAACCACTAAACTAGAGACATCAGAACCAGCGGCAAAGATGAGCGCATGAGCACCTGGTGAACTTCTGGATATCACAACTCTGAAAACGTCAGATCAAATTTTTAAATAGGCAATATCTTTACAAATAAACCAAAGATTTGAGCTTTAAACAACTACATTGTCGAATGAAAACTATTAAAACTACATTTCGTGACACAGTAGGCTAGTATTTTTAAATTCGCAGCTTTTCTCCTCTGAACGTTACTATTAATGATATCATGACCAAATACAACCAGAAACAAATGTTCAGTCTTGATTGTGAAAGATAATTCCTCGAGACTTGTTTTCATTTGTGTGGCAATTTGGAGCCCCAAGCAGCACACGAAACATGCATTTTTCTCAATTCTCGTTATGAGAAGTATGGGAAAGGGCGGAGATATGCTAATACTGGACAGTCTATTAGAGGTCGTGGACGGAACATGAGCAATATGAAATCATTGAGAGTGTTTAGGCTTTTTGAGGATAAAAAAAGGAGTGAATGATTTTTTTTTTCATTGTATGGTGGGGGTGTGTCCACACACTGCAAAGACCAAACACCATATAAAAGTGAATTTTGCATCCGATGACCACTTTAAAGGAGCAATGTGTGACTTTTAGCGACATCTAGTGGTTCGGTTGCGAGTTTGCACCAGGTTTGCACTAAGGGCTCAGCCCACTGCTCACCCCTCCCTTTCGAAGAAGCTACGGTTGCTAAAACGGGACAAACATCTGGTCGGCTGAGACAGCAGAGAATAGCCAGAGTAAGCCAAGAGTGTGTAACATTGTCACTGTTTCTGTACCACAGTCCATTATAAACCACATCATGAATACTGTTTACAAAGCCATAGTCAGGTGAGGATCAAGGGTTTTAATATATAATTTAATATAATAATAATAATCAGCTGATTGTCTCACAAACGTAACCAGCAGCACATTTCTCCACACATACTGTAGCAAACCCATAATACAGCGAGGGAGCAGCTATATATTTTTTCTAACAGGGTAGTAATAGTTTAGCTGGCTAATATGAGCTGTTACTGTGGCTGAGCTGGGACGCGTCTGCATGAGTCCAAAGGTCGGAAGTGCGCGCGCTGTTACAATCATGTCATCTTCGCATCCCATAGATACTATTTACTACACACAATAGGCTTTTTTCTCTGATTTTGAAAACTCTTCGTGATCGACTTTAGTGATCTAAAAGTCTCTATCGACGGGTTAGTGATTCCTGTAACGTACTGTTTTACGGTCAATGACATGAATACTAATCATCAGCTGTCTCACGAACGTAACAGCACATCTATCCCCAACATAACAAACCCATAACACAGCGAGGGAGAACTAAGTTACATGAAACAATCCCAACTACATATTTTACACCACTCACAAGGGAAAAGTCACTACTCACGGAGTGTAAGGCTAGCTTCCAGCTTTCCGCTACTTCTCTTTCAAGGTAGTGATGAAACGCGTTCTGTAGCGCTGTTTGTTCGCGTTCGGCTACGGTAGGAATATGACGTCACAACATGGCGACCTTCATAGAAGGGGATTCCCTCGGTTATGGAGCTATTAATGTCTCATTCTAAGGTAATAAAAACATTACGGCTAATTAAGTAAGTTCTTTATACACCACTGAAAACATAGTTATGGATGTCATATTGCATTTCTGTTAATAGATACTCAACTTTGTTACACATTGCACCTTTAAATGAAAGAATGTGCAGAATGTGCTTCAATTATTTTACTAAATTAAATTATTGATAAAGTCTAGTAATTTAGAGGTAAATAATAATTATATATATAATTATATTCAAAAAAATGCATTAAATGAAATGAAATTATGAAATGAAATTATAAGCTTTCTGGGCAAAAAAAATAAAAAAATAAAAATAAAAAATGATTAAGTAAAATTTTAGGACCCACGAGGGAAGGAATTGTTGGAGAGGATGAGATTCATTATGTTTTTTTTCTTTTGATGTCTTTAATTCTTCTTACCTTGCCAGATACGATTTTCTCATAGATCTGAATAGGTTGATCAGCGAAGAAAGGTGGATATCCAGCAGCCATTTCATAGATCAGAACACCCAATGCCCACCAGTCAACAGCTTTGTTGTAGCCCTAACAAAGAAAAAGAGCAAACACTGAGACCTCGTTGAACTCCTAAGGAGGAAGAACTACCGGCGTGTTTTCTTACCTTGCTGAGAATGATCTCTGGTGCCAGGTACTCGGGTGTACCGCACAATGTCCAAGTTCTGCCTTTCACTCGTTTGGCAAAGCCGAAGTCTGTTACCTTAATCACGTTCAAACATAAGAATTATGGATGAAGCTAGTTAAAATAATATATAAATTCAAGACCAAAGTGAAAGTAAAATTTTATCGGAAGATCAGCAGCCAAGTGACTGGCACACCTGGATGTATCCCTGATGATCAATGAGCAAGTTTTCAGGTTTCAGGTCCCTGTAGATAAGGTCTAGAGTATGTAGATACTCGAACGTCAGAACAATCTGAGCAGCATAGAAACGTGCATTCTGCTCACTATAAGGAAGAAAAAAAAAACGTTATTTCAAAAGTTATTTCATTGATAAAGAATGGAAGAAGGCTAAAGGCTCATAATAAAGAGTTGTATTAGTTTTTAAGCGGTTCACCTGAATCTTCCAATCCGTCTTAAATGTGAGAACATCTCACCGCCTTGGATATATTCCATGACCATGTACAAATTTGAATTATCCTGTTGATGGAATTGTTTAGAGAAATTATTTCTGTTTCCCCTTTTTTGCAGTACACTTGTCAATGATTCTTCCTACAAAAACACACTTTAACATTGTCTTTCTTCTCAAAATGAATTGCTCCTGTACCTTAAAAGCGCACTCCAGCTTCACAAGGAAAGGAAAGGAAACTGCTTGTAATATTTTCTTCTCATTTAATGTGTGTTCTACCTGTTTGAGCTTCACCACCTGGAAAATAATCAAATGCAGGGATTAAAAAAATAATAATTAATAATATGAAGAAAAACAGGCAACAATTTTAAATGCTAAACAAAATAGATTTCTTTATTTTAATATTTTATGTATTATATGCATATTTCACCTAACAATAGAATAAATAAATATAATAAATACAATACAAGGGGATACATTTCTAGGCCCAAAATATATTGTAAAATTATGTTTTATTTATTTCATATTAATATAAATATTTAATATTAATGCAAATTAAATTTGTGTCAAAATAAATAGTTTGAGAAATAGTGATTTCTCAAACTATTTAGAAATAATTTACAAATATATTGTACAATTCTTTAAATTCTACAATTCTTTATTTTTTATTGATTTAATATTAATAGAAATATTAATATTAATGCGGGAACCGCATTATAAAAGTAAATAGTTCTCTTACGAGAGGTTCTCTCGTATCGCGTAAGCTAGCTTACGCTACGGGAAAGATTCATCTTTGCTGAGAAGTTGAAGCCAAAAAATGATTCCATAATTTTGTAATCATTGTCAACGCAGTATCTCTGAGGCAGACCATGAGCGGGGCTAGCTAGCAGCTCATTGGTTCGCTCAGAGAGAATGCACGAACCTATGGGAGAGCGGCGCTGAGCCCGCGGCCAATGAGCGGACGGCGCTCGCTCATTGCGTCAGAGCCCGCCGAAAGGGGCGTGGCTACAGTGTATAAAAGTAGCTCTCCCAGACTCGTTCGTCGATTCTTCATCATTCAGCGAGCTACACGCATCTGCTGTCCTGGGAAGAAGCCGCCGTCGGCGAGAAGGCATCTTCTAGCGAGCTCCGGAGACTGAGGAAGCCGGCCGTCTGCCACCTTCAGCCGCCCAGCAAGCTAGCGCCATCCGACGCCGTATCCTTTTTCACTTATTCCATTCACAAAAGAGCTCGAGCGTCTTTTTCAAGATGCCTCGAATTTCCTGCGGCTCATGCCGCTCTTCACTCGAGGAAGGAGACCGCCACCCCATCTGCGCTCTCTGTCTCGGAGTGGAACACGCAGAGCTCGCCCTCGCCAAAGGAGGATGCGACCACTGCGAGGACCTGCCTCTGTCCGCCCTGCGGGCACGACTGCAGGCGGTCAAAACCGCTCCCGCGCCGCCTCTCACTTCGCCGCGGAAGAAGAAACGCCGCTCCCAGAGGCTGCCGGAGCCCCCTGCGGATCCATGCGGGCCGCCGCCGCCGCCGCCCACCGACCGCTCTCCCTCTCCGCCCCAGCCGGACTTACAGTTGCCGCCGAGTGGCCGCTCTGTCGCCTCAGACGACACCGCGGATGAGAAGGACTCCTGTTCGCTGCACGCTTCTGACAGCGAAGACTGGTCGTCGATTGGCTTGAACTTTTGCGTCTCCTCTCACAGGCCGTCGACCGCCTGGGTCTCGAGTGGTCTCCTCCCCCCGAGCAAACACCGAACCGTATGGATGGTAAATTCCTGCACCGGCGCCCGGCCCCCGCCTGCAGCCGGCCTGCACCATTCCTGCCTGAGCTACATAACGAGCTCACTAAGTCCTGGAATGCCCCTCTCTCGGCTCGAAACCGCTCCGATGTGTCCGCTTCGCTGCGCTCAGTGGACGGAGCAGCGAGAAGGGTTATACCGCCATGCCGCCCGTCGAGGACCTGGTCGCCGCTCATCTTTGCCCGCCCTCTGCTAGATGGCGTTCTTCCCCTACGCTTCCTTCAAAAGCGTGCAGAGCGACCTCTACCTTTCATGCTCGCGCCTATGCTGCCGCCGGACAGGCCGCTTCAGCGCTGCATTCAATGTCAGGCCTCCAGGTGCTTCAGAACGACATCTTGTGCGAAATGGCGAACAGCGGTAGGAACCCGCCCATCCTCTCGGATCTGAGAAGCGCTACGGACCTTTCCCTTCACGCCACTAAAGCCTCCGCACAAGCCCTGGGGAAATGCATGGCCGCCCTCTGTGTCGCTGAGAGACACTTGTGGCTCACGCTTACCGACAAGGGAGATTCAGAACGCGCCGTGTTCCTCAACGCGCCCATCTCTCCGACCGGCCTCTTCGGATCTGCCGTCACGGGCATCGTTGACCGCTTCTCCGAGGTACAGAAAGCGACCCAGGCCATGAACTTGTTCCTACCCCACCACGCTAGCTCTTCGGCAGGCCGCTCTCACGAGCCCCCTGCCAGAACCCCACATCAGCGCCCGCCTCAGCAAGCTCAGCAGCCCCAGCGTAGACAGGGCGGCCGCCCTCGCTCTCGCTCTGACAGCTGCCGCAGACAGCCTCCCCCCCGGGGGCCTCGACCCAAGATCACGCAGAAGCCTGATCAGCAAAAGTCTGCCTAGCACAGCTGAGAAAAAGACGGCTCTCTCCCGCTGCGGCCGGACCGCCGTCAAAGCTTCGCCCTCTGTTAGTCCCCGTCTCCTCGCCGACTACAGTAGAGTTCACCGCCACAAACAAGCCGGTCTTCCTGCCCGCTTGCGAGAGACAAAAAGCCGTTTTCACGGCTACCCAGAGAGTTCACAAAAAGAGCATGAAAGCCTCAAGTGTAAAAAAAGTGCCCACAAGCATGTGTTCACGTATACACACAAGCACCATATGCCCCGGGTCTCACACAGAGCCCATTCGCACGGAGCGGTCACTAACCGCTCTAGCAGCAGAGAACATAAACACGCCCACGAGCCCATGCGCGTGTCCCCCCTCTGCTCGCTCTGTCACACGGCCCATAAACTCCTCTCTGAGTGTAAGTCCCGTTGCCACTCACATTTTAAGCGCGCCCACACCCAGTGTCCAGCCCGCTATGTGCAGCAACCAGGGCAAAATCGCCATTCAACCGCTAGCCGCATGCTGCGAAGCGTGGGAAGCCATCCCCGGCATCTCCCCGTGGGTCTTAAGCATCATAAAGAATGCCTATCGATTACAGTTTCGTCGCCGCCCGCCACGCTCGCGCGTTCGGCTCGAATCCACTGTCAGCCCAGCTGCTATGAACACGCTTCGCTCAGAAATAGCCAAGCTGCTGCAGAAGGGCGCAATAGAGAGAGTCCCGCCATCTATGACCGAGTCGGGGTTCTACGGCCGTTACTTTCTGGTTCCCAAGAAAGACGGCGGCCTCAGGCCGATCTTAGATCTCAGGGCTTTGAACAAAGCGCTCATGAAGAGACCGTTCAAAATGCTCACAGTCAAGAAACTCCTCGCGCACGTCCGCCAGGGGGACTGGTCCATCTCTCTAGACCTGAAAGACGCCTATTTTCAGATCCAGATAAACCCTCATCACAGGCCATTCCTACGTTTCGCCTTCGAGGGTCAGGTTTACCAATATGCCGTTCTCCCGTTCGGCCTATCCTTAGCACCTCGTACGTTCACGAAGTGCATGGATACAGCGCTCGCTCCCCTGCGGAGTCAGGGGCTGCGCATTCTAAACTATCTGGACGACTGGCTGATTCTAGCAGATTCCCAGACGGAGCTTCTGTCGCACCGCGCAGTTCTCCTCAACCATCTGAAAGCGCTGGGACTCTCTGTCAACTGGACAAAGAGCTCTCTCCAGCCCAGTCAAACTATTTCATTCCTTGGAATAGATTTGAACTCTATCACAATGACGGCTCGCTTATCCACACAGCGTGCGCGCGGTGTTCAGCGTCTAGCCGCCTCTTTTCGGATGGGTACCCACACATCCCTGAAATCTTTTCAGAGGATGCTGGGTTATATGGCCTCAGCCTCCGCTGTGCTACAGCTGGGTCTTCTGCACATGCGCCCCCTTCAATTCTGGTTAAAGAGCCGCGTATCCCACCGCGAGTGGACTACGGGCCGCCAGATTATCAAGATTACTTAGACATGTATCTCTGCACTGCAGCCATGGTCAGTAATCGAGTGGTTTCAGAGGGGCGTTACCATGGGAACCTTTTCTCGCCGAAAAGTCATCTCGACAGACGCATCCAACTCGGGTTGGGGTGCGGTCTGCGAGGGCTCACCGGCCGCCGGCCAGTGGTCGAGCCAGGAGAGTTCCCTACACATAAACTGTCTGGAAATGATTGCGGTCGAGAACGCGCTGCTGTTTTTCCTCCCGCGCATACACGGTCATCAACCGTCAGGGCGGGGTCAGATCCAAGAATCTCTTTCATCTGACGCGCCGCATCCTATTGTGGTCCCAGAGTCACCTGCTTTCGCTCAGAGCCCATCTGAACAACGGCCCAGACATGCTGTCCAGGAACCTTGTCTCCCCCAGAGAATGGTCCCTGCACACTCAAACAGTCCAAACATTGTGGCGCCTATTCGGCAGAGCGGAGATAGATCTTTTCGCGTCAGAAGAGAACGCTCACTGCTCGATATTCTTTTCAAAGAGCGAGGACGCGTTAACCCAGGATTGGCCCCGCCGCCCGCTCTATGCTTTTCCCCCGATTTCTCTGCTACCGCAGGTCATTCAGAGAATCAGGGACTCACGCCACTCGGTGCTCCTCATAGCCCCGCGCTGGGAGAATCAGATTTGGTTCCCGGAGCTTACGCAGCTGTCAGACAGCCCCGTGGCCCATTCCAATCAGAGCAGATCTCCTCACTCAAGCCCGCGGCTCGATCTGGCATCCCCATTCACAGCGCTGGGCGCTTCATGCATGGGTGACCAACGACTATGCGTCGAATTGCCAGAAGGGGTTCTGAACACGATCAAACACGCCAGAGCGGAATCTACAAGAAAGCTCTATGCTGCTAAATGGTCTGTGTTCTCTAGATGGTGCACCGACAAAAATTTGGACCCACGGACGTGCGAGTTTTCGTCTTTGCTCGTGTTCCTTCAGGAGATGCTGGATAAGGGCAGGTCCCCATCCACTCTAAAGGTTTACGTGGCAGCCGTCGCGGCGTTCGTTGAACCCCGGCGCGCCCAGTCGTTGGGCAAAGACGAGCTAATCATCCGCTTCCTCAGGGGAGCCAGAAGGATGAACCCCCCTCGCCCCCCCACGGTGCCGGTCTGGGATCTTTCTATAGTCCTAGAAGCTTTAAAAGCCCCACCGTTTGAACCACTCGAGTCCGTGGAACTAAAATACCTCTCGCTAAAAAACGTTTTTCTGACTGCACTCGCCTCAGTAAAACGTGTGGGGGACATTCACGCGCTGTCTTCAAGCGCCGCGTGCCTTGAGTTTGGACCTAATGACTCCATCGTCATTCTGAAACCTAGACACGGTTATGTTCCGAAAGCGATTGGTACCCCCTTCAGGGTGCAAGTGATCTCTCTATCGGCGCTGCCTGCATCCGATAGCGAACGTGACGCTGATCGCCTCTGCCCGGTTCGGGCTCTCAGAGTGTACACTACACGCGTTGCTGCGTTCAGACGCTCGGAGCAGCTGTTTGTGTCGTTCGGTGGCCGCACCAAGGGATTAGCCGCCTCGAAACAGACACTATCCAGGTGGATAGTAGATGCGATTGCCTCTGCTTATGCCTCAAAAGACCTGCCTTGCCCACTGGGCATCAGGGCTCATTCACCAGAGGCATGGCCTCATCGTGGGCATGCGGCCTCATGTGTGGGCTGCTTCCTCCATTCATTTTTTGACTTTTCTTGCGGGATGAGGCCTCCCCCTCCACTTTTGTCAGATTCTATAACTTGGAAGTTCCCGCCTTACAGGCTAAAATTCTGGCAGTCTAGTACTATACAGCTCTCCTATAGGAAGCCGCACTATTGGGAGTCCTATCACAACCGGCTCGCCCCTTGTGTTTCCCCTATGTGCTTATGCGTTATACGTTCACGGCCCGCTACGCCGGCCGCCTTTAGGGCGTTTTGCACTAGATGATAATGGCCGCTATGCTGGCCGCCTTATTGTCTTCGTCCACTTAAGATTCCCCCGGTGTTTTTTCCCCCTGGGATGTTTAGTGGTTACATAGCGCGCACGGCGTTGACCAGATGTTCCCATAGCGTAAGCTAGCTTACGCAATACGAGAGAACCTCTCGTAAGAGAACGAATCGGTTACCTAACGTAACCTCGGTTCTCTCTAGATGAGGGAACGAGTATTGCGTTCCCGGCCGTGCTTGCGCCACCAGCGTTTCGCTTCATGCTGAAGAATCGACGAACGAGTCTGGGAGAGCTACTTTTATACACTGTAGCCACGCCCCTTTCGGCGGGCTCTGACGCAATGAGCGAGCGCCGTCCGCTCATTGGCCGCGGGCTCAGCGCCGCTCTCCCATAGGTTTGTGCATTCTCTCTGAGCGAACCAATGAGCTGCTAGCTAGCCCCGCTCATTGTCTGCCTCAGAGATACTGCGTTGACAATGATTACAAAATTATGGAATAATTTTTATAAACTTCTCAGCAAAGATGAATCTTTCCCGTAGCGTAAGCTAGCTTACGCAATCTCGTTCCCTCATCTAGAGAGAACCGAGGTTACGTTAGGTAACCGATTCGTTTTCACGGATTTCACGGATTCTCAAGTTACATTCAACCAATTTGCAGCTTTTACGAGGTGTGTTTTGGTATTTATTCAAATAAATTGAAATTATGTTGTATGCAACTTTAGAGACTTAATGTGTGTATGTCCAATGTAAAGCCAATTTTAGACATGTAACTTAGTCATTTAGCAGACGCTTTTATCCAAAGCGATTTACGGTTAAACTAACAATAGGGGATTATCACGCTTCCGGGCGGTATTTGTTAACTTTGTGCATCTCCACTTCCGACGCAGTTCAACAGTGCCTGAGACGAATGCTATTTATGTCACTGCTCTGTTCCACTCTGTAAATCTAACCAACAACGCCAACCCTACTTAAGTTTTCATGGATTCCCGACTGAATTGAGTATAAGGAAGAAGTGGATTAAAACTTTAAAATAAAACAAGGTAGCACGTTTGTTTGGAGCCGGCACTATAGTGAATCAGACTAATTTACCAGGGATGACATATAAATAAACTTAGTGTAGTCCGTCGTCAGTTCGCCAGCGAGATCTGTGATTCAACGGAAGTGGCAGTGCACAAAGATCACTGAATCCGGAAGTACTACGTATCAGCGTGATAATCCCCTATTGGAAAACAATATTCAAGTGCACGTAGTGCACGTATACACAGTGCATGTAGTGACATCATGTCAGAATCACATGTAATAAAAAAATCTAACTTTATCATTATGAAGATAAACAAATAAGATATATTTTAGTACTCACTATCAAGCTATTGGTAAAGTTTAAAATATATAGACCTATTTATTGATTCGCTAACGAGCTAGTTATCTATAAGGCAAAGCTAAAAACAGGTTGCATGATACACTTTTTTTTCTTTGCCATCATTCACACTGTGAGATGAATTTTGTGTAAGATTCATAACATATATGGTGTTCTGCATGTAAGAGTTTCTATGATGAAAGCATTGTTGACTCTGATGAGGACAGTGGGGTTAATAGCATTTATGAGTCTTCCCCTACCATCCTAGGAAAAAAAAGTATCGCTCCCCAGATATAGATCTACATTTTGCTTGGTTTCGCTCGGACATTTAACAACATACACACATACATGCGGATAGCTCAAAATGCGTATTATACAAGACTTGAAAGTGGCGTGTATGTTTACGCAAAAGTCATGTCATGTTACCGCATCGTCAGCTGGAGGACAGATCCGGGGTTGAGGGTGAAGCAGAGGAGGTCGTGCAAGAGGCCGTGCAACTATGGTCCGAGGAAGTAGAGGCCGAGGACAGGGTGATCAAAGTGCAGGGCAGAGCACTTCTTGTACAAGAGGACCTGCGTCGAGTTTTGCATCTTCAAGCTCAAACAAGGGCATGTGAACAGGTATTATCTGGACACGCGCAAGTGGGCAGGCCCTGTGTGGCAAAAGGGTGGTTGCCATGGTTGCGAGAGAGTGACAGCCGCCTAAGCCAATCCTTTGTTTCGTCCCAGTTGGAAATAATGAGCTGTGTTTAGTGCAGATTAAACGGTTTAGAGTCACTCGATTTTTATACTCTTTTTATCAGAGTACTTACAGTTTAATTATGTATTGAAATATATAGAAAGTTTAAAGAGGCTACATGCGTTTTCCTGAAATGTAAACTCGCGACTGACACTTGTGGCCAAAAAACAGAACTGCTCTTCCTTTCTGCTCGCTCTGGCAGCGCGCGCTCGTATGCGCACACTTCACAAGTCATCTGCTGCAAGGAGGTCAACATTATGTTTACAGAGGTAAGAACAGTTAAATACATATATTGTTTGAGATAAGTGTTCTGTTTGCGAGTGTAGGCTACTTGCTGACTAGCAGTGGTGGGCTGGCAGAGTGATCTGAGGATTTTCGTTTTCACCTACGTCACGTTCTGGGTGGTAACCCGGATGAGCGGCCATTATGGAGGCACTCGGATGTAAACAACAGCATCGACTGCACTGTTAATGTACAACTGAACACATTGTTACACTAAAAAAATCCGTGGTTGTCACGGGGTGTGGTGGAAGCAGAAGGAGCAGGATGAGTTCAAATACAAATAAAGATGATTTTTAATTCCACAACACATGCCAGCGAACAGGGAACAGGAGCAAACACCGGGTAACATCAAACATCGACCGACAAAGACTGAATGGAACAGAGGGAACTAAATACATGGAAGAATCAAACATAATGAGGTGCAAACAGGTGAAACAGATGAAACAGGACGCTGAACGGGAGGCTGATGAGGGAGTGAGTTCAGGTGTGCAGACGAGAGGATCATGGGAAGTGTAGTGCAGGAGACGCAGACAGGATGGTGCAGACGCAGACTGTGACAGTGGTAGATGCAAACTCATATAGAGAAGGACCTTATTCATTAACATAAAGATGGGCATCGGCCAGCTTTTTGACGCGCTGCATTTTTTCAAATGTAGCGCCGCCTGGATGCTTTGCGGAAAATACGTAACATGAACGCGCTTGACGTCACATCTGCAGACAGCGCGGGAGAAGTCCGACCCGACAGAAAATAGGAAAAATAGGATACAGGCTTATAGGTGCACCCACTGTGAGCGGACAAGGTGTCAGTATGCTCATCAGGAGATGTTTGAGTCATAAATGGTAAAATAAAAAGGCTATTGTTACGTTTATTTTGGGGAAAAAGCTGCATATAGCCTCTTTAAACAAATTTGGAAAAAAGTTTTTTATTTATAAAATTCTTACCTACAAGACCTTTAACAAGGAAAGTTATTTAATTACACATAACACAAGCTTTTGTGTCTTTATCATCTTTTCCGCATAAATACTGACCCAGATAATCATCACAAAAACTTAAAGCATCCCAGAGCCCGTCTAACGGAGAGCCTTGGCACTTCCTATTAGCCCCATTGTGTATCATCTTGGTTGCAGTTCCATTAGAATTCCACTGGAGGTGATCGCGGGCGAGTGCAGAATGAATGGGAGTCTATGGGGCTAAACGGCTAAATGTGTCCTAAACGGCTAAATGTGTTGATTTAACGACCTGCTTGTCGTTAAATCAAAATAGATTTTATTGTTGATTCCGCAAGTTCAATATAGATTATAGGCCAAAAGTCAAATGAACGAGTACTTATGTCCTTTTGATTTCTTACAGGTTAGGCCATTGTTGGCCGGAACACGCTAGCATTCTGCTATTGTGTGACGTCATCACAGTTTTGAACGGATTTTTAGAACAGATAATTGAACTTAAAAATGCAATTTTCAGCTGAGTGTATTATCTTAGCCCTCCCCTTTGAATGCAACTTTAAAATTACTTGACAAAAAATTACATCCTGAGAAAAGTGGATTTCTGGGGGTGAAACCCCATTGACTCCCATTCATTCTGCACTCGACCGCGAGCGCCCTCGCATGGACAGAGACGTGTTACTGCAGCCAGTCCAGAAACCGGAAGTAACCAGCCAGTGCCAATTCTCTTCAATTAGACTCTCTGTGCATCCTCAATTGCTGTAAATGAGTTTTTATGAATGAATGGCTTGCTCTCTGCTCTTCGTCAACAGCACACACTTTTGCACCTCCTGCTGCTGAGGATGTCGAACATCAGATGGAGAGTATGCTCGGTAATCTACTGCTATTCTTGCAGTTCTTGGATGTCAACGTTGAATTTACTGTTACATTTGAACCACTGAATTTGTGGAAGTGAATTTGAAAGCAGAAAAAAAAAATGGACCGAAAATTGACTGTTGAATTAGGTTTTATTTTTAAACAGTCTGAATATTTTGGAAGTGAAAAGTGAAAGGTGAAAATGGATTATTGAATTTGTAATAATGAAAATTTAAATATTCACTGCTTAAATATTCAACCATATTGAATTTCAGTCCATAAAACTTGAACTAATGCTCCATGCTCGTACCATGATAGCGTTACATTGACTGCATATAGCCGACATGTGGTGTTATCTAGCATAAGGCATTTGATTTCCCCAACTATTTGTGTATCTTTTACAATCAGCAATGTCAACATAGGTGAATGTATAATTTGATAACAAAAACGGTTAGTGAACTAGACTGAACAATTTCAGTGTAACAGTAAGATTGCATGTAGGAAGTAACATTACTGTACTTAAAAAGTCTGAAAAAATTTGTATTATAAACAATTATGATAATAGAAGGAAGAGTGACATTAGACAGTAGATCTAGTACATAAAATAAAAGTAACATCCTAAAGCTCCAACTTTTTTTAGAGACTTCACATAGAAATAGGAATACTGGCCTTCAGAGATTGTCAGCAAAACCTGACAAGTGGATCATTGTAATGTGTGATTACAATCCCTTCACAATCATGCAATAAAAAAGGAATCATATTAGAAGAAAAGTTACATATAGCACCTTTAAACGACTAAAAATACTTAAATACTAAAATACTAAAAATGCTGTGGTATGCATGCCAGAACAGTAGATGCGATGTCACTTTGTGAAGAAACTACACGAGTATAGACTGAAAATAATACACGCATGATGTTGCCGTTTCAAAAATTTGTCAAAAGTTTTCTGTTTTTTGTTGAACAGTGTTGAGTAAGTCTGATTACGTGACAGTCATCAGTGGAAACATCATGGCTCACTGTGGTTTGGTTCTGTCAACAGAGGAAGTTTCAGTTTCCTCTATGCTTAACATTTAACATTACATTCTGATACACGAAACAAGGCCCAGACCAGCCAGACACAATTAAACTGTCACACCTGTCCTGTTTTTAATTATATATATTTTGGTTTTATGTCCTCTGTAGATAATATCTGGACTCAGTGGCCCTCATTTATCATTCTTGCGTAGAAACGGGTGTATATGTTGGCGTAAGATTATGCTTACACTCCTCTCACCGCCTGATTTATGAAGCTGTGCTTACCTTTGAAATCCAGGTGTACTGCCTGCCCTTGATAAATCCCGCGGCAGAAAACGATCGTCATTAGAATAACACGCCCCTAAATATTCAAGTCTCCGCTCCCCCCACGCCCTCATTTTACGCCATGGACACACGGAAGACGGCAAAGAAGAGAAACTTCTCTGACGTGGTGCCGAAATGACCTATCACATTGCATTATTTTACAACACGTCTTTTGAATTAGCATTCAATTTAGAATCACTTCACATGTATTGGGGTGTACAATAGTGATGATGATGATGATGTGATGTGGAGTAGCTACCATTCATTCACACTAATAATTGCATGACAATTTGCAATATTCTTCTTCTTATTAGGCCTATTATGATTTGTATTATTAATGGCGCTTGTTATTTAGAAGAAGAATGTCGTTATTATTATTATTTGTATTATAATTATATGTAAAAGAAGAGGAATGTATTTTTTATTATTTTGTCAGTCTGAATTATTTTTTGGTCATTGAAAGCCTTTCATTACCGAACCGTGTCCGTGCGCACCTGCCGGGATAATCCTGAAACGGCAGAGTAAAGTCCACAGGCTCGCAACTGAAGGAATGCTTACAAATCAAATGCCTTGGTAAAGTCTCACAAATTAAACAATTGAAGTCCATGTTGCACAAAAATAAATACTGAAGTTTATAAATACTATTTTGTTGTTTTTTTACACTGAGTCATAATATATCATATATTTTAGTTTGTCAGTGCCATTTGTGGTGTTAGGAATTTTTTTTCTTGCCGCAGCGCGATTTTATTCTCACTGCTAGGCAGCCTGGACACCATGAACCCAATTTAGGGATAAAATAGGGAACCCATCTCAGAACGGGGAGGGAGCAGCAAGACGATGACGACGTACATGCGACACAATGAAGCAGTTTGTTTATATCTATGGATCCATCTTGGCAGCAGATGCGAAGTTACCTTTTGATTCAGCCTTTGTGTACACATAAATCTCCTAAATCTCTGACCCACCGTCTTTTTCCTCGTCTAATTTTCACTCTACATACATCATCTGGTATCATTGAACGGATTGGCTATGAGCTATGTACAGGCGCATTTGATAGACATTCGTAGCACCTAATAATACGCCTCTGGGCATTCGTAAACCACGCCTCAAATACGAGAAAATGAACAGTTGTTTTCCAGACCACGTCTCATTCTCAATGACACGTGGTCTGGCGTTAGCCAGGCTAGCACTTTATTATAACGATAAAGACGAAAATCCACAAGAGAAACAATGTCGAAGATTACAGGAGAAACACGTGACAGCATTGACAAGACAAAGAACTGAAAAAACTGAGTGCCTTACACAGTGTAATGATGAACAAAACAAGGAGTAGGTGGATGTAATCAATCAAACAATGAGTAATGACAACAAATGAAACAAAAAGAAAACATAGGAAATATGTATGTATTAACTATGCTAGCTGCATCCGAAATCACATACAGTCAGATTAGGTACTACATTTGAATTTGAACTTACTTTGCAACCATTAAACAATATGTTCTATATACATGCTTATACACTACTCTTACATACTGTTTTTCGCATCGATTTTGGATGCAGCATAAGAGATACGAAACTGACACCAAAACCTAAATGTCACAGTTTTAGTAGGCTTGTAGCATAGCCATAATTTGTGCAAACATGCTCAAACATACATTTTAGTGTGGAACCTGGCTAATGTCCTGGCTAATGTCCAATCACTGAAAAATAAGATGGATGAACTACAAGCACGAGTATCTTACACACGGGAGTTCAGAGATGCGTGCGTGTTAGCCTTTACCGAAACTTGGCTGACGGCTGCAGACATGGATTATATTGACGGATTCGGGGTACCAGTACATCTTGATCGTGACCCATGTATGATGGGGAAGCGGCAGGGAGGTGGAGTATGCTTTTATATTAACCCAAGATGGTGTAATAATGTGACGGTACGGGAGAAAATTTGCCTACCTGACATTGAGCTATATTGACAATTTCGGTGAGACCATATTATTTGCCAAGGGAATTTCCTCAAGTGTTTCTGTCAGTTGTGTATATTCACCCCAATGCTAACTCCAAAAAGGCAAACGAGGTGTTATTTTCTGTGTTACAAAGACTTCAGTCCATCGCTGATAAAGTTTGCCATGTGCGTAGTATGACATTAAAGGATGAGAACGGGGTGATCTTGCCTGATGCCCCATGTCTTGTGATGGGTGATTTTAACCACAGTAATTGCAACAAAACACTTAGCCATTTCCATCAGTACATCACTTGTCACACTCGTGGAAATAAGACTCTTGACTTATGTTATGGATCCATACGAGGAGCGTATAGATCTGCTGCTGAGTCCCCATTGGGCACCTCTGACCACAGTGTGGTGCACCTGTTCCCAACATATAAGTCTGTGCTGCGAAGGAGAGGCATAGAATTACGGACAGTCCAGGTATGTAATGAGGATGGTATATCGGCCCTACAAGGGTGCTTCGAGTGCACGGACTGGTCTGTTTTTCACGTATTATCGGACAATATTAATGAGTTGACTGATGCGGTGGGAAGTTACATCTCATTCTGTGTTGATAATGTGATTAATAAGCCTTGGTTTAATGCTGAATTGAAAAATCTTCTTAAAAAGAAAAGTGTTGTTTTTAAAAGTGGTGATAAAGTTGCTTACTCTGCTATTGGGAAGGAAGTAATTGTATGAAGGCAAAACATAATTACAAAGAAAAATAGAACAAAAATATTTAAATGCTGATCAAAGGGCGGTTTAGGATGGAATGGAACTAATGACAGGCATACAGGAAAGCACTAGACCTACATTATCTTTAAATGGGTATACATCTAATGTACTGTATGCTTAGCGAATGAACTTAACAAATTTTATGATGATAATGTGAAATATGACTCTTGGCAAAGTAATACGGTATTTAGTATCGATGCTCCTACGGTGGCTAGGTTTTTTAAAAGGATAAAAATAAATAAAAGTCCTGGACCAGATAATATTAGTGGCAAGGTGTTGAGAGCGTGTAGTGCACAGTTAAGTGGTATATTTTCACAGATTTTTAACATTTCTGTTAAAACGCAAACTGTCCCACAAATCTGGAAACATGCCATAATTGTTCCTTTGGCGAAGTGTAAGAGGCCAAAGGTTTTAAATGATTTTAGACTGGTAGCCCTTACCTCCCTTGTGATGAAAACATTTGAGAAAATTATGAGAATAGAGATACTGAAGCATGTTGAAGATAATTTAGATCCTCTTTAGTTTGCGTACAGAGCGGGGAGGGGTGTTGAGGATGCCGTAATTACTCTTGTACACTTAGTAGCTCAACATCTGGACACTCCAAAAACAAGGGCACAGCTAGCTTTTATTGATTTCTCATCTACATTCAACACAATTAAGCCACATTTGTTAGCCGAGAAACTAGTCCGATTTCTTAACCTTGCTTGATCTTCACCTGGTAGGATGGATTGTAAATTTCTTATCAAACAGAACCCAGGCAGTGTGTGAGAGTCAATGGTTTGCTCTCTACCAAGTTATGTTCTTCTATTGGTTCACCTCAGGGGTGTGTTCTTTCCCCTTTGCTTTTTATTTTGTATACTAATGATTGTAGGAGTATATTTGACAATAGGTATATGTTAAAGTTTGCAGATGATACTGTGATTGTGAGTCTCCTTGCAGATGAGGAGACATCTCATGGTCCAGTGATGGAGGATTTTGTCTCCTGGTGTGCAGAGTGTAACCTAAATCTAAATATAATGAAGAAGACCAAAGACATGATTATTGACTTTGGAAAATCGGTCATCCCTGTCTCTCCTACCGTCATAAACGGAAGGGATATTGAGTTTGTGGACGAATATCGATATCTGGGTACAATTATTGATAATAAATTAAATTTTAATGCCAATACAGATGCCATTTGTAAAAAGGTTCAGCAGCGTATGTTTTTTTCTTGAGAAAAATGAACTCTTTTAAAGTATGTTCTGTGTAATGACACTGTTTTGTAGGAGTTTTATCAAATCCGTAATTTCTTATCGCGACATTGTATGGTTTGAATGTATCAGCCTGTCAAATAGGAACAGAATGATTAAGCTGATTATGACTGCTTCTAAAGTGATTGGAGTTCAACAGATATTGCCTCAGGACATTTTTAAAAAACGAGTTGTCAAAAAAGCTTTTTCAATAATCAATTGCCCATCACATCCATTGCATAATGAGTTTGTTATTCTTCCATCTGGCCGCAGATATAGAGTAATTGGGGGGAAAACTAGTAGGTTTAAGAACTCATTCATACCAACTGCTATTTTAATGCTGAATAGTCTGTAACTATATGTGTTCTTTTGTTTCGTGATAGTCTATGTGAGTTTTGTGATGTGTAGCACCTGTGCAAAACTAATTTTCCTAAGGAATAAATAAACTAAACTGAACTAGGCTAGCCTTGTTTGTGATACCGGCACTAATGCCAAATTTTGCAAGGAGGCTTCTGAGCATGCTCAGTTTGATGATAACTGATCACCCATAACAATCTTGAAAAAACTTGTTAAAGCATGGGGACTTCTGAGCAAATGTAAATATTTGTTATTCAGAATTAATGTATAATAAATCTAATACATTTTTGGTAAAAATGTTTTGTCTCAAGTCACCATTAGGGGGATTAGTGTTGTTCTTCTTTGTGAAGTTTCTTCAATTTTAGTGATTCGATTCTTTTGGTCCATTGAAAAAAACTACACAACCTTTGAATTTGTGCCAATACCTGCAAACTGAGATTGTTTAGTGGAAAGGTTAGTAATATTTGCATTAGTAATGTGCAATATTAATACTCAGCTTGCAGGCAAAATGCAGGTATATTGAACTTGGTTTCACAAGCATAAAGTACACACCAATGATGATCATTATAAATTATAATTATAAAGTTTAATAATTATTCTAATTCAATTTAGAATAGTGAAGTACATATCCCGTTTGAATGATAATGACACAGAGGAGCATACTTTTCCCCACAGCAGCAGACATAACGGTAGGTAGCACACGCTCATCATACTAAAAAGAACATTATCATTCATTGGTATGAACGCTAATATATAGGCTACTGTAATCCCCACTGTCGCCTTTTGGCTTGCTTATGGGGACAATTAATATTCAGCAATTTTATTGATTCGACTGCACTGACACCATTTGGATGAGAACTGAGCTGATGGATGATGACATCACTATATTTTCTTTAGAGCTGATTTATAGATGAATTGAAATAATTTCATAATTGATGAACTTTACACAGTCATTGAACTGAATAAACACTAAACTGATTTCAACTGAATAACAAGTGTTTACAGTACAATTTTTAGAGCTGCATTACACCAGAATTTAATTCTGTTTATATCACTGAATCATCCATTTCCATATAAATGTAAAGCTGCTTTGAAATTATCTGTATTGAAAGTGATTTATTCAGTCACAGACCAAATTTATTGTGTTTTTTTATTTTTTATTTTATTCTTTTATTGTTGGTAGAACACATTTTTAAAAGTTAAAAGTTATTTATTTATTTATTTTTTAGTGGATGTCCTTTTCAGAGGACATCGGATGGATGTCTTCATTGTAAAACCATACTCTTCTTGGAAAATTTAAAAATAAATATTTACAAAATAGTATACATTTTGCTCTGAATAGCTGAGTGCTCTTTAGGAGACCTGTTGTTAAATAATAAGACTCGGAATGAACAAAAACTAATGTCTACAACAGAGGACAAATAGCAATTGCTGTGTCCTGCAAGAGGATATACAGTATGCATACTCACTTTTTGCCTGTCCAGAATCTTCATAGCATAGTATTGTCCCGACTGTCTGTGCTTGACTAGCATTACTCTTCCAAAAGATCCAGTCCCAAGAGTTTTCAGTCTGTCAAAGTCATCAAGACATGATGTGTTCTGCAGATCCAAAAGCAGAGGACAACAATTAGTTCTGCTGGAGAAAAGGGACTGTGACTTTAATGTTTACTGTAATAAAGCTCTCATACCTGTGCCTGACTCTCCCATTTAATCAAAAAATCTTCTTTGGCTTTTGTCAAGACTTCTTTCACTAAACGGAACAGATTAAAGAATTAACATCAGTGGCAAAGGATTGCTCTCTGCTTGTTTTTAATATAAACCATAAATTGCTTTGTTTGGAATAACATTTCAACATTTTATTAACTTAATTTTAATTTGTGCAATCAACTTCAATTTGTAACACACAAGTTAATTCATTTAATTTGGTTCTCTAGCAACTGTATAAATCCTTCTGTCCCTGTTCAGGGTCTTTCTAGCTTCCAGAATGTTTTGCAAGGGATTGGATGGAGAGAATAAATATTGAAATGAAATGTCATTTATGTTTTTGAGCAAGAAAAAAAAAAGAAAGAAAAAAAGCAGGAAACCTGAGTGGAGTCTGTGCACTTCCTGCCAACACCATGTTAGACATAATACAAATTAAAATGGTAACACTTTACAATAAGGTTCATTAGTTAACGTTAGTTCATTACATTAGTTAGCATTAAGGAATCATTTATTTAATCATTTTTGTTAATGTTAATTTCAACATTTACTTTATTAAAATCTAATTAACATTAGTTAATGCATTGTGAACTAACAAAAACCAACAATGAACAGCTGTATTTTTATAAACTAACTTTAACAAAAGATTAACAAATACAAAAACAAATGTATTGCTCATGGTTAGTTCATGTTAGTTATACATTATAATGTTAACTGATGAACCTTAAAAGTGTTACCATTCAAATATTAAGAAAAAGGGTGCTACCTACTGTAGCTAAGGAATGCTTTTTTGGGGATATTCACTTCGGGTTTCTGCTACACAGAGTATTTGAGTTGAGCTCGCATGACAATCTCTCCCCTTGATATTGACAACTTTATAAATGTTTTCATTAAGCCAACTAACACACATTACAATATATATAGGCCTATGGATTTTTGATTGATATCTTTTCTGAGGTGCAGGCTGCCTGCCACCAGATCATGAGATTTGCATCTGTTTGTCAGATGTAACAGGGTATTTGGTTACATTTTATGTTGTTATTTCACTGGAACCAAGAATCCTGTGTCTGTAAATACAGAAATCAAGCAAACTGTGATAGCTGTGTGCAGGGCAACCAATTATCTGGTCTGCTACGAACTAGAAACGATAATATTACATGTCATGCTTTAACAGCCACTGTTCACTTCAGGTTTAAAGTGAAACTTCAGGTTTGTTTGGTGCTGTGAGAAGACTTGTTTCTCTTCCTGTTAAAACCACAAACCGTCTGACAGCAATCAAAGTGTACAGAAATATGCATTTAGACAATTAAGGCTAACACATTTTACTCTGCACTCATCAGATATTTACAATAAAATACCTACATCACATCATATCATTCAATCTGTAATGGTTGAGAAAATAAACCAGTTATACTGCTTTATGCAATGTGTTAAGACTTGCAAAGAGTAAGCCAGTTTAAGAAAGCCGGACTCCAGCGCATTGAAACAACATTCATTAGATTGTTTATTAATTTTAAATATATATCTAAAAAAGGCTTAGACTTACTTGTTGCGTCCCAAAGGCCAGTGTACTCTGACACATGTGGCCCTTCATTCTCTAGTCCTTTCTCCTGGTTTCCTTTCCGGTATTTGTAAAAAAAACGGCTAGCTAAAGTGTCCAGTCTGTGAAGGGCAGAGTTAGTGCCTGACGACTGCCCAAAGTTTTGATCTTTTGTCTGGGCCATCACACACGCACTGTTCATACAGAAGGAAACTCTCTTACTGGTTGATAACCACAAATGCTCTTCAACTAGTCTCTGGAGCACAGAAAAGCCATAGTCATTTCCTGTTTGAGAGTAGATTGATATAGAGTCTTTGTCTTACCACCAACTGAGCTAGTTATACTTCCTGTTAGAATATGTGTTAATGAAGAAGTAAACAGCGGTCATCAGGCCCTTTGCTCAACATCCCAAACAGTGGAGAAAAAAAAAAAATACCCTCTGAGGTTCCAAAGGCCAATACAGGGAGAATGCAGGCTATTGATTCCCACTGACAGATAACTCGTCAATACTAACCTATAATCTTTTACTTATTCTCAGAAAATACAATTTCTTTTTTCTGCTGAACACAAAATATATTTTGAAGAATGTTGGTAGCCAAACAATGGGACCCATTGACTTTCATTGGCTCCCCCACCCACATATATTCTTCAAAATATCGTCTTTTGTGTTCAGCAGAACAAATAAATGATACAGGTTTGGAACAACTTGAGGGTGAGTAAATGATGACAGTATTTACATTTTTTGGTGAACTATCCCTTTTTACAGAAATGATGTGTCAAGATATGCTATTGACCATATTTGATTAATGATAAGAAAAAGGGTGGCTTAACTTTTCAATAAAAATGTGCCTAATGTTGTTGCTGTCATTATGTGCTCTATAAAATAATCACATCAACAGGTTCATCATTGTTACTCAGTCCTGACTGATGGAATTACTCATGTGAAGTGTGACATTATTATTGACTTGTATTGCTAGCCTACTCACTCAAGTTCACAAGTCAAACCAAATTTCCCCTGATAAAACCACTAAGGTAAGTATGGTAACAAACAAACAAACAAACAAACAAACAAACAAACAAACAAACAAACAAACAAACAAACAAACACGTGTGCACCTTTGCAAGCGAGAAGCAATAGTCCACCGCCGTGTCCGAACGGTTATATCGTGGCGCCATCATGTGGAGAACAGATGGAATAAACTTAAGTGATGAAACACTTCTTAGTATTTTTAACATTTTGGCTATCTACATTAATTGGCCAGTTTATTAAAATGCACGAGTAATTGGTAAGATTGAAATATCATTCAAACATA
Source organism: Pimephales promelas (assembly GCF_016745375.1). Next base: position 2,844,050 of record NW_024121677.1, read on the forward strand.
AATGTTACAAAATTACTAATAGACTAGGTTGACAAAAGACATTAAACATCAAACACCAATAGTTGTTGAATAAAAAAAAAATACAAAAAAAAAAGCAAAATCTAGCCGTATTTTATTTACTGTAAATTTTAAGTCACATTTTAGCTTTTAATCTAATGTCACAGTAGCCTAAACTGTGGGAAATGATTGATATTAGTCATCTGAATAAGAACCCGGATGGAAACATTGGTTTGTTGCTAAGAATCCGTGCGCTCCGGAAAAGTCCATGTATTTAGCAGTGGGGAAATATGGTCACTCAACAGTAAACATACACGCTAAAGCATACCCCTTAATCGTGTAGTAATACACAGTCATTTAATATAATTTAATAGCCAATAAAAATGTCCAAACTGTGGTTAAATTATATTCTGTTATTTATACTGTGTAAAGACCATGCAGTCTATGCGCCCCTATCTGAAGAATAGGTCGGTCCATCTTCATCGCACACTTGCGGTAACTGGACAACACACAGAGCAGATTGAGGGCTTCATTCAAAGCCAAACATTTAATTGAAATGTTAAAACGAAATAATATTAATTAAGGTAACAAATAAGAATTACACACAGAGAAACAGAGAAAAGCGAGGAACAGCGACATCATCACAGACAGAGAGACAGAAGCCCGTGTTTAGGTAATTTACTCAAAACCTTCTCATTTAAACCTTCTCATTTTCATTATCAATGATCTGATTACAGTGGTCACAAAGTAATAGACAAAATAATAATGCTGTTGACATATAATTATTCAATTGCTTAGGCTCAGTGTCTGTAAGCTATCTGGCTGTCTTGTGTGTCAAAATGCGGCGCATCTGCATCTCTGGTCGCATCCGCATCTACTGTTTATAAATGATGATCATTTGCACTTTAATAACATGCAATATAACCTAAGCATTGTTGACAAGTTCGCTGTGCAGCTTAGATGAACAGATGCATAAATCCTAGCAATGCATTACCGGTGTTTTATCATCTGGGCCTCCTTGCATCATTGGATCTTGCAGAGAAATCAAAGGCAAATGAATCACATGACAGCGCGAAACACCCTGTATAACTGTGAGTTCGAAGGAGAATGAACGGAGGCACGTGTTTGGATGTAGATCTGGACTTCTGATGGATGTCGTTTATATGTGGCCTACACTACACACAGCACAGGCAGGCCAACACTTCCATCACATAATGATCATGAATTAACCAGTGCACATGAGCCAAGAACAACAAAAGATCAGGATCTATATGTCTATACATTTATCCACCTCATGCCACAGCCTCTATAGCCTCTTAGCAGTACACTTCATAATATAACGTTTGTTGAGAGGGTGCCATGAGCTCAGTGTGGTAACAGACCAGTGATTCAAGTCTAACAGCTGATTACATCACTGATGTCTTCTGTTCATGGGAGAGAATGGCGTCTAGGAGAGGTTGATGTTGTTTGCTCAATGGTTCACTGTTGCAATAAACAAATTTGTAGGAGTAGGAGATTTGAAGATTTCTGCTATTCTATCTGTCTGGCAGAGGCGTGTCTCTTCAAATAACAGGATGAGAAAATAACCCATATTACAAAATGTGACATTAAAACATGTAAGTAAAAAAAAGCAAATAACACTGCCCAATAGTGACATCTGGAGGTGAAGTTACAGTGGGAGGCTCTGATCCCATTGACTTAAATAAGACCCCCTACATGTCTGCGGTGGGTTTAGTGGGGGGTAATTGAGAATGAATGGAGGAGGCAATATCATGTGAGAGGAGGCAATATCTCCATCATGACATGATTGGATATTATTGGTTTGTGCGAATGTTTATGTTCTCATTCTCAAATTGTCCCGAATGAAGACGTGTTTCTCGAATGGAAGGTTGCATCCTACAAAGGCTCTCAGCAGCCATGTATCAAACGTCTCTGAAGGCCGTCTCAATTGGAAGGATCAACGGACACTGAGCTTGACTGAGTTTATTATGAAATGTAAGACAAAAATGATGTTTCGGACATCAGAGCATAGATGTTTTATTTTGTTTAGCTGTAAATGAATCACTTGACACTAAACTGACAAAAATGTAAGCCACTCGGAGAGCTCAGATGGCTGTCATTCACTGTATTGCGTTAATACAGTTAAAGCTATGGTATACGATTTCAAAGATTGTTCAATATTAATATCCTCATTTAGATGCTGGTTATGGTTATATAGTACAATCCTAACAATACACAGCAAATTCTGTTTTTTGGAATAAACTCCCTGTTAGTTAAAATCAACTCAATCTGAGTGTACATGTGAGACCATCAATTAGACTCCAGCGCAGAGTTAAAATAACTCTGCTCTTGGAGTTGAATTTTTAACACTTTTTTCAGGCTTCTTTTTTTCAGGCACTTTTTTCAGTTAAAATGGAGTTAAAATACTAATCCTACAGAGAGTAAATGTAACTCTAAAATTAATTATATGAACTCATTACCAGTGTTACCAGTTTGTTTAACACTTCTTAGAGTTAACATTTATTTAACACAATATAATGTTTTGTGTGGAAATTACTACACTGGACACCATACTCTTGATTTACTGCCTTTATTTGAGCAAATCCATTTGGTTCAGACTTGAGGAGGAGTAACCTTCAACCGCTTGCTGCAGGACAGTCGTCTGAAGATCACAAAAACAACAGCATGAGGCATAATATAATCTAGCACCATTCATTGAGAATGCAAAAATATATAAGCTCAAAATCACGCACATCGTGGGTCACCACTAATATAGCCTAACGTTACATAGCTGTTACAATTCAATTGCCTGTAATGCATTGATGCATCAATTTCACGGCAAAACACTCATTTTCAGAAACACGGTGAATGGAAAGACGGTTAGCTAATGTTAACTCGTTTACATCGACAAAAAACCCACGCAAATAGCCATTTCAAAATTTGAAACAAGTCATTTAAACATGCGTTCAACAGCAAGTTTGTCATGGTCGTTGACGTTAATTAGTAAACAAACTAGCCTGTAACGTAACAGCTACGCGATGACCAAACGTGTTTGTCAGAAAATATATTTTTTAAATAGTTTTATATAAGTTACACTTTTACCTACCTCACGATGAAGCGTAAGTCCATTATTCCTTTGTGCAGCGGCAGTGTCGTGTCGTGGCGCACTTCTCAAAAATAACTCCAGGTGTAGTGTTAAAACACGCTCCTGAACACCAATGAATGAACTCCAAAATACAACACAGCCGGGGAGTATCCAATAACACAAACTGTAGTCAGAGTTAAAAAAATAACTCCAAAAAATGAACTCTTTCACACTTTTTTGCCTAACTCATGATTTTTCAACTCCTGAAATTTGCTGTGTATGAATAGAAAAAAGAATGAAAAAAATCCATTCACTCTATTGGCTGTACAGCCGCAGAGAAGTTGACCAATGTAAGCTGTCCGGCCGGAATCTAATCTTGCATTGACGTGAACTCAAAAGTGACATTGGTCAGGGATCAGGTAGCACAGAGGGGAGGGGTGTGTGTGTGGAGGGGCGGGATGAGTTTTTCAAAACTTCCCTACCGTCTCAGGCTTTCTCGACCGATTTTTAACATCGTATATTATAGCTTTAATATAACGATTTGTAAAATAAAGCATTTATCCAAAATTAAGTTGTAAGAAATAGCCTGAAAACATAATGACTTCGGGGTTTTTAGTGAATAATCAGCTTGGGGAAATTAAAGGTAGAGCTAGATCTTCTCATCTTTGTCCAGTGTGTACAAGCTTAATGACCAAAAACACACCCATTACTCATTAAAGGGACACTTCACCTATTTGCATTAAGCTTTGTATCTTTAGAAACCCAGTCATATTTTTGAATGGTCATGGTTTATTCACTTATTTTCCCCTGAGATGGGGAAAAATAAGGATTTAAGTGTTTTACTTCCTGCTTATTGGGATGTAAAAATCGTCATTTTGCGTCACAATAAGCAGGAAGTCACATTCCATTGTAAAGTTTAGAGACTACAAACTTAGCTCCTCATAACTCAAAGGTGTGAGACTCACCCTACAGGCCTATTACAGATCAATGGGTGGGACTTCACTTGCAGAAACTGAAATCATACCATCTTGTTTGAAAGCTAAGCTAATAAGCACTGTGGAGATGGGAAGTTTGATGCAAACTAAACATGATATGGAAGAAGAGGATTTTGAAATTCTGCTGCTTGAATCCGATGTTCGTGGCTATCTTTACGAGTTGCAGTGTAGTGAATAACAGCTGAGGCTGATGGAGGAACATGAGGCGGCGGCCTGTCGCGGTAGATGAGCCCAGACTGGCTCGAGCTGAGGCGGACTGATTGTGCTTGTGCTATTGCTGGGTGCAACGGACACAGCTAGAGTCCGTCTGCTGCAGAGAATTTCAACGATGGCATTTTTTTTTCCTGGAAGAAATCTCTGAATCAGACGAGCACACAGACGTTTGTGTTGTGATTGTGATGTGAACCAACCTAGTTTCGCCTGTCTGAACATCCAGGTAGGATGCAGTAATTCACCATAGCTGATATAGAAAGGAAAACAAACGGGGATTAATTCACTAATGAGTTTGCCAATGTAACGTTAACAGGGTTCGTTGTTGTGGGAAGAAGGAGGCAGGAACTAGTGAACATTTAAACATTTTAATAGTAAAATGAACAAATACAAAATGAAAGTATAAGCCAGCAGAGCAACCCCTCATTGACGACTGATGTAGAGCCCTGCACGGGCCTCAAATCTAGGCCCTAGCCCGGCCCTGGCCCGAGACGTCTAGGCCCTAGCCCGGCCCGTGTCCGACAGCTCATCAGAATGATCAGCCCGAGTCCGACCCGAGCCCGTTATTTAAAAAAAAAAAAAAAACACCTTACACAGCCTGCCCTGTTGCAGCAGTCATTTAAACAGATATGTTTTGTCCTCAATGGCAAAGTAGTTACCGTTTAGATTATTTTCATTTCTTTATAAAGTTAATTAAGACAAATGTTTCTTTTTATTTATTTATTTATGACGACCAAGCACCCGACAGCGAGTTAAACATGTTTGATCCATTTATAGCCTCTCAAATCAACACTTTACTTGGCTACAATAAAATCCATAGATATAAAACAACTTAAACATATTCACACAGACAGTTAACGTTAGTTTAAACGTTTGTTAAACGTTTATTGTCATTTTTGAAAAGCTGAGGCAAACTGCTCCGCTGCTCGCAACAGCGCTCGTACAATACAATTTACAATACAATACAATACAGAGAATGCAATCTAAACAAATCAAATAAATTACATTAAAAACAAACATGCAGGTTATCTTACCTCAAAAATCAAGTCTTTACTACAGAACATGGCCATTCGTATTTCCAAAAGTTTCCAATAGACTCATGAAACTAAAGTCCAATCAAACAAAAAACAACACGACAACCTTACTAAACAGTCTCTTACAGAGCATTGTGCAGAAAAAGCACCATCCAACGAGGAAAGTTTTAATCCAGTCGTACTTTTTCCAGCTGCGCTGAAGTCACGCTCACTACTTCTGCTGCTGGCGGGACACTAAACAGAGAACGAGCCGGTCACGCAGATCGCGTTGCCGGGAAACCTGTGTGCGCGTGTGCGTGACGTAAGCAGACTGTCAGTCATATATGTCAGTATGATAGGTTATAAAATGTCTTTCTATGTTTGCTTTTCAATAGTCATCTTCTCATATTTTATTTTAAGTAATATCTAAAATAGGCTATAAAAAAGATAAACCTAAAACAGGCCCGAGGCCCGGCCCGCGTGTGAACTATGACGTTAAAATTGGCCCGAAGCCCGGCCCGAGGAGTGTAAATAAGTCGGGGCCCGTCGGGCTCGGGGTGAAATGCAGGCCTCTAGACTGATGTCCACACAGCAGAAACAAAAAATGAATTTCAAACTCTGTCTGCTGGCAGCTAACGTTAGCCTTGTAGACGCAAGGGTGATTTCTCTGATGTTTTGGCGCTGGTTCTGGATTAGTGGGTGTGGCTTTTGGAGCTGTGCAAAGTGGTGCATTGTGGGAGTTGTTGTTTTATATACAAATGCGCCCTTCAGTTATTTTATGTCTTTTCTTGGTTAAGAGGGCACCAAATTCAAAAATTATTTTACATTTCGACTACACATATGATCCACTTTCAATAAAGATTAATGTTGAAATGGGTGAAATGCTCCTTTAAGAGAAAAGGGACAACCCTTTTAGACCATGTGCCGGGTGCGCTGACCATTTAAACTAGCAAAAGTGGATTCGGACATGTCGAATGCGTGGATTCGGACACTCATTCCCCTTTTCCACCAACGCATTTTGAGAGCCGGTGCCTGTGCCCGAACCAGTTCTTTGTGTTTCGACAGCCAAAGAACCGGTTCTTGGACAGGAAAACTGGTTCCAAAGCGGCACCAACTCTTTGCTGGACTTAGAACCGTTCTTTTACCACGTCATGCTTACGTCAGGGGCTGGGGTGGGTTTAGTGTTCTAAACATCTTTTCTGACCATTGCAAAGCCAGGAGAAACATTTGCTGAAACACAATGTCCGCCTTTGTAATTGTTATGGTTGAAGTTGGCGCAAGTGTTTCTGTTATTAGGTGTTCAAGCACGAAGTGCTGAAAACCTATTGTATTTGCTAGAAAGAAAAAAAAAATCCCCTAAAACGCATCGTGTAGCCCAAACCGTAAGGGCTGGAGCTGTGAAACTTTGTCAGATGGTGGGGCCTCGAATTGTGGAGAAGCTATCAGAGTATGACCCCGATTGGCCCATAGGTGGCGCTACAGCAGCCAAAAGTACTAAATTGCTCATAACTCCTAGACCGTTTGACTTCAATGTTTTTACACCACTGTAATCCCTGGCTCAAGACGGACAAGATGTATATCTCGGATTTCCCTTTGGAGCAAAAAAAAAATTTGTTATTTCGGTTTTTGTCCAAAACCCACTTTTGCGAACTAGTCCCTGGTTTTTTGCCCAATCGGGACCAAACCAGTCTAGGCCTATTCTCTGGACTCTCTAGATCAATAATTATCGAAAAAAAGTTGAAATTTTGCATTTGGTTGGCTGTAACAGGCTCATTTAGATAGTGGTCTGTGGCAAAATTCAGTCAAAAGCCCCTAAATCCCCCCCAAAAAGTCACAACTTCACAAAAATCGGTGAGCATATGTGTCCTAACATGGTTAGGAATCATGCAAAGTTTCGTGAGGATCGGATCATAGGTGGCGCTATAATCGCGTAATGTATTGATTGTAAATGGTGTTTTACATCTATTATGTCCGTGCATAAATGCATGTTAAATAAAATTTAATGCCTTTCAATGCTTTTGTGCTTAAAGGCCTGAACTGCTTGAACACCGATAAATGCTGCTTGCAGCTTTAATTATTATTATTATTTTTGTTTTTTTAAACCTTAGGCCTATAAGCAAAGAAGAAAACAGTCACAATATAGAACAAATAAATGGAAATAAAAAAAAAGACACAGCAGGGATACATAACTTATCAGAAAAGATTACATATCAAACGAAAAGATTAAAAGACTTACATATTTCAATTGTTTTTAAAGCCTTCTTGGTACACGAGTTAGAGATAATACGAAAGTAATGTTGTATTTGCAAGCGTTTCTAGCTAAGACGTATGGCGACGTACACAGTGACGTAACGACGTTGTTCCCTGGGCCTCTAGTCAGTGGAAAAACAAATAGGTTCTGAAGCGGTTCCCAAGTTGAACCAACTTTGAACCAGCACCAGTTCCGAACCAGTTCTTTTTTAAGGGGTAAAGTTGAACCAACTTCGAACCAACTTTGAACCAGCACCAGTTCCGAACCAGTTATTTTTTGTTGGAAAAGGGGTATCAGACCGTTAATATAGGGCCTGATGACTGATGAAAATAAGTTCACTATTACAAAGAAAAGCTGAACATTAGTTCACAAATAATATAGTCTACATTGTTAAAATTGTTACTGCCTTTTTATTTTGTTATTTTGTTATGTTAAAGCTATGGTATACGATGTTAAAAATCGGTCGAGACGGTAGGGAAGTTTTAAAAAACTCATCCCGCCCCTCCACACACACCCCCCTCCCCTCTGTGCTACCTGATCCCTGACGTATGTCACGTTTGAGTTCACGTCAACGCAAGATTAGCAACACATGAAATGTTCTAAACTCCCCATCACCATTATAATACTACTAGTATTGCTAAGGTTTTCAGTAATTGTTATTGCAGCACGCAGCGCATCTTGTTTAAATTCCGATCGGCTCGAACAGAAACCTCGAACAAGAAATATAATTACTTTGAACCGCGATCGGCGATGCTAAACGGCTAACATTCCAATGCCGACCGGCAGCATGAGCAAGTTGTCAAACTGATAAAAAGCCACGTAACACGTCACACCATAAAAGAATAAATAAATGTTTACCTGCTCAACAAAAAGTCATCCGTGTCAGCGTCGTTTTCAGCCCCAGATCTCCCTGAAGCTTTCTCCAATGGTCAATGAAGGACGCTATATTTATCCTACTTAGAGTCCGGCGTTCTTCACATTTCTTTTTAATCTCTGATCTTTCCTCCACAGACTTTCTCTTGCGTCCAAACTTTACAGTAGAGGTAAGCAGGGGCCGCTTGCTGTTGTCGTTGATATTTTTATCCATTGCTTTATCCATTGCTGATGTGACGCTACTAGCTAGCTACCATAGACAGTCTGTCAGCTGTTTGCTCACGCACGGAGGGGGGCGGGGGCGGGTGCGGTTGGGTTGGAGACGCGAGCGCCAGGTGGAGTTTCAAGTGGAGCTGGTGATTGGACTAGAGCAGTTGACCAATATAAGCTGTGCGGCCGCACAGCTTACATTGGTCAACTTTTCTGCGGCTGTACAGCCAATAGAGTGAATGGATTTTTTTCGTTCTTTTTTCTATTCATATTGTTAGGATTGTACTATATAACTATAACCAGCATCTAAACGAGGATATTAATAATGAACAATCTTTGAAATCGTATACCCTAGCTTTAAGTGCATAAAAACACTAACTTGATGAAATTTAGGGTATACTTGGTATTAATAAATAGAACATTACATAGTTAGTGTAAAAATACAAAATATAATTTTATTTGGTCTATTTTATTTATGTAATGTTTATTTTAACCAGGAAAATTAAGTGTAAAAGGGACATTTTTTACATTTAACATTTACATTTGAAATATACTGTACACCACTGCTGTGTGGCCAGGCAATTTTATTCTTTCATACTGTACTATAATTAAAACTGTTGTGGGTATGATGTTGCCAAGGGGATATATGTTCAAGTCTAAGAGCTGTGCTCTAATTTTGGAAAATTGCACAAAACTTAACACCCACGCAAGCAGTGTGACCTCACGCATGGTTTTTATCAGAGATTGGAGATTTTTCTTATTGGTTAATCCATGAAAATAGTATTTAACATTATATTAAAACTATACTATACAAAATGTTGCCAGGCACATTACTGTTTATTATCTACCACTAAATGCTGCATATTTGTACCTTAAAGGGAGACAAACCAAAATCAAACTGTTTCAGTTACCATATAATGAGTTTGTAAAGATAAATAAATTAAATTAAATTAAAAAAATAAAAACACTCAAACATTCTCACCACACGACAGGAGGTAACGCACTACACGAGTTAACAACAACTCTGTCTTCCAATGATTCTTGTCTACAAACCACGTTTTGTCATGAAAAATCACGTGATAAAACGGAATGGCACGAAACAGCACGCGTGCCAATATCCAGTGAAATAATATCCACGCGTGCCAATATCCAGTATGAAATAAACCTGACGAAGAACACAACACGCGAATATGGACGTCAGACTACTAGTCCTGCAAACTGTTTGTGCAAAGATTTGCTCTGAGAAAAAATGCAAAAAAAGAAAAAAATAAGATTTACCCGGTGACCTCAACCCATGCCTTGCTCTGATTGGCTGTAGCTCATGACATCACGTGAGGTTGAGTCATGTGACAGCTCTGGATATCTAGCATGCTATATATTTTTCTGGACTCGGTGACACATCTGTGAGTGGCTTTGATGCGTTGTTGGCTCTTTCATACTAATAGATTGGCGATCTATTAATCATCGCCTAGTAATCCCCCCGCAATTTGCACACGAAAACATCCCACGATTTGCAAATCAGGCTTAAAATCATGTAGTGTGCACTAGGCTTTTAAGGGGTGGTAAAACACGATTTCACTTTTCTAACTTTAGCTAGTGTGTAATGTTGCTGTTTAAACATAAACAACATCTGCTGAGTTACAACGCTCAAAGTTTAAAGCAAACCTTGAGATATTTGCTTTTAAAGAAATCAATTTCTAAGAATTACAGCAAACGGCCGATAAGGACTACACAACATTTCTCCAGGGTTGCTGACATCTGTAACTCCAATATTTACATAAACCCCTCCTCCGAGAATACTAAATAAAGTAGGTGAGTCCATTTTATATTGCTTTGGAGATGAGTTGTTGTGGTAGGCTATGGTAGGCTGGAGTGTTGTTGCCGTAATGCCGTCAGTTTCATACGGATTGCAGGTCCACTTTGTTCAGCCTTCCTGGGGACGGGGGAGTTAAGGCGGGCATACACAGTGCGATTTTCTCAGATTTTTCTCTGAACTCTGACTCGTGCGACTCTTTTTTGTTTCTGACCGATTTTCAGCTTTGTCGTGCGTCATTTGTCGTGCAGTGTACAGGGAGAAACGAGAGGCGATTAACCTCTCACGATCGACAATCGGATGGTCGGATGAATTTCTGGCATGTCAGAAATTTTGGTCACTCCTCGTGACTATATCGCACAGTTGAAGCAAAGCTACGAACCGATTGCCCTAAACTCAGTGCTTTTTCCTTCACTGCACCTGTGCGAAAACAGAAGTTAAACCATTTCATCTGAAGCAAAAATAAAATTAAAATAAAAACGAAAAGAGGGAGAGCTTTAAGTTCTGTAGTTCAAACTAGCTACAAATTACTGTTGCTTACCTCCTCCAGTTCGTGTTGCAAAATGGATAATATTACCCACATCTTCCAAGCCACCTGCGATGTAACACCTTATTAATTTGCAGTCAAACAATGTTTTTGAAATAAACCTGTTTTTAATTTTCATTGATGATTAATTATGGCTATGTTCGGACATATTATAGACTGTTAATAGTTATTTTATATGCCTATAATTCATTGTAATCGACCTAAATGTTTCAGACAATTTTTAATGAGGAGTAAGATTATGTAATATTTTATTATCCTCACAGCACGTTGTTTATGTGGTGTGAAAATATCGCGTGGCAAATAAATTATAATAGCGGATCAATTTAATAATAAAATGAGCCTATAGGCCTCCCCTTATAATGATAATACAATAATACTAATGATAATTAAATGCAAAAATTGAAAATGCTAAATCATCTTGATACTGATAGCAGATGCTTGTTTTGACAATATCTCTGGATACATACACGTAAATAGGCGCAATCCAGGGGGTTATCACAGATATTACACGTATAGTGTGAGACAGAGGAAAGACATTTTACAGAGGAAAGCTTCAACAATCTTTGCAAGTTCAATGCAGTATTCGCACAACGGCTTGTCCTAAAAGATGGAGCAGTTCCAACTTTAAGAACAGAAGTTTTTGTTTACGGGCCATTTTTCGTCATTGTGTTTTCCTGTAATAGTTTGTATTGTTAATTGTATATTGTAGCAAGGAAGTAAACAAATGAAAATGCTGTTTGGCTCTGCGAACCAGTTTGTTAAATGCTCATTCATACTTAATGTTATCTGACTTAAAGGGTTAGTTCACCCAAAAATGAAAACTATGTCATTAATGACTCACCCTCATGTCGTTCCAAGCCTGTAAGACCTCCGTTCATCTTCGGAACACAGTTTAAGAAATTTTAGATTTAGTCGGCGAGCTTTCTGTTCCTCCATTGAAAATGTATGTACCTTATACTGTCCTTGTCCAGAAAGGCAATTGACATCATCAAAGTAGTCCATGTGACATCAGTGGGTTAGTTCGAATTTTTTGAAGCATCGAAAATACTTTTTGGTCCAAAACATAGCAAAAACAACGACTTTATTCAGCATTGTATTCTCTTCCGGTTTTGTTGTCATTGCTCGTTCACGATTCCAATGACGCTGTTGACGTGTTATCTTGTGCGCCCAGTTAGGACATCCCAACATCCCATGCACACTTACGAACCATTTTTAAAAAATATTGCAATACCAAAATACAAACAATGTAGAAAAGCTTGAATACAGCGCGTGTCTCCATCAGACTGTAAACGAAGCTCGGGCGCACAAGATAACACGTCAGCAGCATCATTGAAATCGTGAACGAGCAATGACAACAGAACCGGAAGAGAATACAATGCTAAATAAAGTCGTTGTTTTTGCTATGTTTGGACCAAAAAGTATTTTCGATGCTTCAAGAAATTCGAACTAACCCACTCATGTCACATTGACTACTTTGATGATGTCTGTATTGCCTTTATGGACAAGGAGAGTATAAGGTACATACATTTTCAATGGAAGAACAGAAAGCTTGCCAACTAAATCTAAAATATCTTAAACTGTATTCCGAAGATGAACGGAGGTCTTACGGGCTTGGAACGACATGAGGGTGAGTCATTAATGACATCATTTTCATTTTTAGGTGAACTAACCCTTTAACACCTAATGTTACAAACTTTTTTTTAAAATCTCAACAGCGAACTTGGAACATTCTCTGAGTTCGATTCGGGCTCAAATTGATATGGTTTTATTGACACCATTGTTTATAATACACAAAACTACCGGTAGATGTAAGGTGCGTGACATTTCCGAAAAACGTGCACCAGGTGTTAGCAAATCCAGAGCCGTATAGAGAGATCTGAGCGAATCACAACACACTGGGCCAGCGGACCAATCTGAGTCCATTGCGTATTTTTGAGGGAATGGTTTCATAGAACCCAGAAACCATCAGACCGTTTTTACAAGAAGGGACAGAGCAGTGTAGAATAAAGGTAAAATATATGAAAAATAATGACATTTCTTAAAAATTAAGCATGAACAGTTTACAGTGCACCCCACAAACACAACCAAGCTTTCGAAAAAATGTGTTTTACCACACCTTTAACAAAACAAAATTGCATTACATATAACTGTCCTAAAATGTAGGGCTGTCACTATCAATTAGGGCTGGACGATTAACCGAAAAATAATCGAAACCGAAATTCAGAGCCTATAACCGACGTAATTTTACCATGTATGTTATTTCGGTTATTGAATACTATTAATATTTCCGCCCACTGTGTGTTAACGTACTTTCCCCTTAAAACATAGTAGTCTCATACAAGGTGCGATTTGTGAGAAAAACCGAGGGGGGGATGTTTTGAAAAAAAAAAAAATTCACAAATATAAATCATGAGAACATGAACTTCATCACTGCACATGTAGGAAAAACGCAATATTTTTACTCTAATAGCTTCCCACACATATATGATCATGCACAACGAAAAAACATGCAAATCAATAGGGTAGGCTAATTTATATCAGCCTCTCCTGAACCACGGATTGATTGCAATTTGCAAAGTTAAACCATCATAGAAACAGTTTTACTGCTGCTGTTAAGGTAAAGTAATAATGTTAACGTTACATCGCGATGCTGAGATGCAGTTAAATGATAGGTGCATTATCTATGTTAGTCAATTCGCCTCGTTCGCGCCGCAGAACCTCTAGATGCGCGTAAACGCGTCTTTACATTGAATTAACATTGAAATCACTCGCGCCAGAGGTTCAAGAGTGAGTGACTAATCAAAAAACCTTTTCTTTAGTTTCAGTTGAGTGAAACACCTTGTGTATAACTTCGGCCATTCTCCGTGACTGGGACACTACCTCTGCTTGTCATCATAGAAACATATAATCAGGTTGTGATGTTTATTCTGAATAGCTATGCTGCCTTCCTTTCTACAAACAGCTCCACAGCCCAGCGCGGACCTGCTGCAACCGTCTCGCGAGTGTTGATAGGCTATTATCCGTGAGGTGTAACCAATCAGAAAGCGCCGTGGGCAGGACATTGAGCAAGTCTGCAGACTCGTGCAGAGCGACAGCAATGAGAGTCAGCCAAAGAAGCGCATTTAAAAATAAAATTGACTTTAATCAAACCACGGATCCGTGATAAGTTTTCTGATCCGTCTCACCACTAGTGTAGTAGCACTGATCACTTTGAGGGGGGGATAAAAATAATTAAGCAGAGGCAGGGATACATTGACCAGAAAGGGGGAAATCCCATGCATCCCTCTTGGCAAATCGCACCCTGGTCTCGTAACTCCACCCCATCCAGTCTGCGACATTGAAACAACATGAGCCCCTTTCACACAGCGCGTTGATCCCAGGAAATTGCCTGAACAAACACCCTCTGTGTGAACGCAAACACGGCCCGAGATTGGTGCTGCCAGGTTGGGGACAGAGTAACAATTGCCGTGTTCTGTCCATGGTTCAGTCACGGAGCACGCGCTGTGTGAACAAAAGCTGTAATCAATGCCGTGTCGTAATGATCGCGCTTAAGCCGGGATCATTTGCCAGCATGAAACAGTACATAATACACTAGTTTATGATCGAATTAGAGAAAAAAAATGCATTAGTGTGGTTTCACGAGAAAGAAATCGCAGCTCATAAGCAAACTATAGACGCTGCTGAGACATGTCATGCAGGGGCGGCTCGCCCATAGAGGGCGCTGGGGCGCCGCACTCCCTCCGACCTGTCTGTCTGTTTTTTTAATATATATTATAATTTATCATTTTGAAAAATAATCTGTGTTCATTATATGCTAATAATGGTTTTACTTTGAAAAGTGTTTTGAACTCACCAGAATGATATTTGCATTCACTTTCGTTACTTTTATCATGTTGGTGTAGTAGTATAGCCAATAGGCTGTTTTCTCAGGGCGCCAGTTCGCTCAGCCCCACAGTGCTGGAATTTAAGCCAATGGTTCCCCGGTTGCTATGCAAAAAAGTTTATATTTCGCCAATCAGCGCCGTCAAATTTTATGGTTTGGGGGCGCTGAAAATATCGCCCACAGTATCAGATTAGGGGAGTGCACCGTGCACGCGCACCACGGGACATTTTTTTACCTCAGATGAGAGCAGAATGGCAGCGCCAGTGACGTCGAGTGGAAATAATGTAAAGTTAGTCGTGGGAATTGACCTGTCTGTCTCTGTCACTTACTCACTCACTCACTCACACACACATAAACACTGTTTCACACACATTTGAAATTAAAATAGTTATAGGAATAATAATACCTGTGTGTTTGCTTTGTTTTTTGATGTTTTTAAGTTCTGAGCTAGATTACTGTGTTTCATACTAGTTAAAATCAACTTTCTTCTTATACTTGGGTGTTACAATCAAGAATGTGTTGTCCCACCCTCTCTTTCAAAGCCTTTTCTCTCTCTCTTTCTCTAGTATCAACACATTGTTATCCATTATCCAATTGTCAATTTGTCAAAAATATGTAGTCTACAGCTGGGGATTGATTAAACTAGATTGTTGTATTACCTATTATTTTTTGTATTACCTATATTATAATTTATCAATATTATGCGTTTGCACTTTTTCTGTCAGCACACAGAGCATAATAAACATGCAACTTGTTCATTATCATTAACTGTCAAACTGTTATTATTATTATTGTATTATTTGACCATTGTTATTGACTGGTTTAAGTTATTTTATTGGTATAGGTAAGGGCATGGCCTAAGGCCTAAAATGCACCAGAATGCAGGAAATCACATCTACTAAATTCAAAATTTTCTGGGGGGGAACCCCCAGACCCACCTCTTATTCAGCACCCCCTACAATAATTTTCACCAGCCGCCACTGATGTCATGTGTCTTTGCTGGTTGTGTGTGAACACACTGTCTGATTCCTCAAACACTGAGTCAACTCAGTTACAGGAGCGCGTGCACCAAAGAAACACACGAAAAAGAGAGAGACTGACAAACGCCCAGCAACAAGTGCCTCCACTCCACACAGCAGCTTTCGATAAGACAAGCATTTACAAATGCTATACAATATGAAAAGGATTAGTTCCCTTACGAGAGGTTCTCTCGTATTGCGTAAGCTAGCTTACGCTATGGGAAAGATTCATCTTTTCTGAGAAGTTGAAGCCAAAAAATGATTCCATAATTTGTATTCAATGTCAATGCAGTTCACCTGCAGCAGACCATGAGCGGGCTAGCTAGCAGCTCATTGGTTCGCTCAGTGAGAACTCAGAGAGATGCCTCGTATTTCCTGCGTTTCTTGCCACGCTCCTCTCGAGGACGGAGATCGCCATGTCATCTGCGCCCTCTGCCTCGGATTGGAGCACGCAGAGCTCGCCCTCGCTAACGGAGGATGCGACTACTGTGAGGACCTGTCGTTGTCATCCTTGCTGGCTCGACTGCTCCCGCGCCGCCTCTCACTTCACGCGGAAGAAGAAACGCCGCTCCCAGAGGCCGCCGGAGCCACCTGCAGAACCATGTGGGCCGCCGCCGCCTCCCGCTTCCCGCTCTCCCTCCCCGCCCCAGCCGGACATGCAGTTGCCGCAGAGTGGCCGCTCTGTCGCCTCCGATGACGCTGCGGAGGAGAAGGATTCCTGCTCACCGCTCGCTTCCGACAGTGAGGAATGGTCCTCTCTCGGTTCTTCCACGAGAGAGTCTGCTGGGAATCAAGGAGGAATTCATGCGCCTCCTCTCACAGGCCGTCGAACGCCTCGGTCTTGAGTGGTCGCCACCACCAGAGCAGGCCCTGAACTGGATGGACGGCAGCTATTTTCACCGGCACTCGGCTCCTGCTTGTAACCGGACCGCCCCATTCCTGCCTGAACTTCATGCCGAGCTCACAAAATCCTGAAATGCCCCACTCTCGGCTAGAAACCGCTCCGATGTTTCCGCCTCGCTGCGCTCGGAGAAAGAATATACAGCCGTGCCGCCCGTCGAGGACTTGGTCGCTGCACACCTCTGCCCACCCTCTGCTAGATGGCTTCCTTCGAAAGCCTGCAGAGTGACCTCGAGCTTCCATGCTCGCGCCTATGCCACCGCCGGTCAGGCCGCCTCGGCGCTCCACTCCATGTCAGTCTTTCAAATTCTCCAGAGCGACATTCTCCGTGAGTGGGCTGAGAGCAGTAGAAACCCCCCACTGTTACGGATCTGAGAAGTGCTACGGACCTGGCCTTTCGCGCCACTAAAGCCTCCGCACAAGCTCTGGGGAGATGCATGGCCCTCTGTGTGTCTGAGAGACACTTGTGGCTCACACTCGCCGACATAGGAGATTCTGAACGCGCCGCGTTTCTCAACGCGCCTCTCTCCCCGACCGGCCTCTTTGGATCTGCCGTCACGGTTCTCCGAAGTTCAAAAAGCCACCCAGGCCATGGAACTGTTTCTACCCTGGCACGCTAGCTCTTCTCCAGGCCGCTCTCGTGACCAGCCCCCTGCTAGAGCCCCACCCCAGCATCCTTCTCAGCAGGCTCAACCATCCCAGCGCAGACAGGGCGGCCGCCCTCGCTCTTGCTCTGACAGCTGCCGCAGACAGGCGCCTCCCCGGGGGCCTCGACCCAAGACCACGCTGAAGCCTGATCATCAGAAGTCTGCCTAGCACAGCTGAGGAAAACACTGCTCTCTCCCGCCGTTCCCCCCGTTGCTTCGCCGACTGCAGTAGTGTTCACAGCCACAAACAAGCCGGCCTCCCTGCCCGCTTGCGAGCAGGGAGGCCGGGAGCAGGGAGCGACAAAAAGCCGTTTTCACGGCTACCCAGAGAAATCTCGAAAAGAGCATAAATTTCTCTTGTGTAAAAAATGTGCCCACAATCATGTGTTCACCCATACACACAAGCACCACAAGTCCCGTGTCACAGAGCCCATCCCCACAGAGCAGGCACTGTAGTATCAGAGAGCATAAGCACGCCCACGAGCTTGTGCGCGTGTCCCCTCTCTGTTCGCTCTGTCTCACGGCCCATAAACTCCTCTCTGAGTGTAAGTCCCGTTGCCACATACAGCTTAAGCGTGCCCACACCCCGTGTTCAGCCCGCTATGTGCAGCAATCAGGGCGATATAGCCATCCAACCGCTAGCCGCGTGCTCCGAAGCGTGGGAAGCCATCCCGGACATCTCCCCGTGGGTACTGAGCATTATAAAGACGGTTATCTGCTACAGTTTTGACGCCGCCCGCCACGCTTCCGCGCTCGGCTCGAAACCACTGTCAGCCCGGTGGCTATCAACACGCTCCGCTCAGAGATAGCGAAGCTGTTGCAAAAGGGCACCATAGAGAGAGTTCCGCCATCAATGACCGAGTCGGGGTTTTACGCCTGTTATTTTCTTGTTCCCAAGAAAGACAGCATTCTCTGGCCGATCTTAGATCTCAGGTTTTTGAAGGCATGGACGTTTCAAAATATTGGTATTAAATCCATTTTCTGAGAATTAATCAGTCAACTTGTTGATTAAAACCATTGATTAAAATGAAATTTATAAAATCGAAATTCTTTTAAAAAACATAATAAGTCAGAATTACTGTGGGCTATGTCTGACCCATTCCAAATGTTTTCCGATATATGGTGAGTCTACTGATGGACCGCTCCTTGATCCATCAGTGCTTGAGTCACCATATATCGGAACATAAAACGTTTTAAACATCAATAAAACATATTCTGTTAAGCAGAGCATTAATTTAGTTCGTTTAAATAAGAGATCTAGCGCTAAAATGTTTTGTTTTTGAAATCAAGAGGAACGCTTGTTGCCGCTGCTGTCAGTTAACTTGTAGGCTATGTTCTCTGTGGCGCGCAGTCTTCACTCGGACGCACACTTTAATCGCCTTTACGTCGGAGACTCTATTCATTCCGGTAAAATCACAAACTAAACGTGTCCTATGCTTGATATTGACTGTAACCACAGATGGACATATTCTGTTTTGATGAGAGAGAGAAAAAACCGTACCTAGGGCGGATTAGAACCCGTAACCTCTGGCACTCTGGGCAAAAGAGCTACCACTAGACCATTGAAACGGTCAAATGAATATTGGCGGATCGATGTATTTATTTATGGGTTGAGTAGAAAGGCTGCACAGTTTGACAAGTTTGTACCCAGTACTTACGAATGTGTCTCTGTGCCCAGCAAATTTCAAACTGACGCCCGTGCTTAGGTGAATTTAGGGGCCGGCCGGGGGAGGGGGGCGGCCGTAGGAGGGGGGGCGGCCGCCCCTCCCGCCCCCCCTGTTCCAACGTCTATGGAGCGGAGGAGACTAGGGACAAAGCATGCAAATGACGTAAGTGTTGTTATCTTGTTACCAAACTTTTCCCAGGTCTGCTCTCATCAGCATAACCGTTATTCAGGGCATTGAGGCTAATCCCATCAGCCTGACTAGATTGCTCAACTATTATCATTATCATAGAGACAAAAGCAGAGCTGTATCTTGAACATAATGGTCAGGAAGTGCATAAAGACAAAAGCTAATGTCCGACACCTGGAATGCTTGGCTTAATCAAGCTTAATGCTTGGCCTCAAAATAGTAAACACTATGCATTTTTTCAGTTAAAATACTGTGGAATCTAAATTACACATTCACTTCAGTCAGTAACGTCTCTTGCTGTGGTATGAAAAGGCCTGGTGGGGGAACATACCAATACAATGCTAAATCAGATATTTACAATATTCGTACAAGTCAAGTATATTTATATAGCGCTTTTTCACAATATAGATTGCACCAAAGCAGCTTCACAGTATCAATCAAAACTAGGGCTGTCAGTTAAACGTGTTATTAAAGGGTTAGTTCACCCAAAAATGAAAATTAAGTCATTAATTACTCACCCCCATGCTGTACCAACCCCGTAAGACCTTCGTTCATCTTCGGAACACAAATGAAGATATTTTTTATTAAATTTGAGAGCTGGATAACTCCTCCATAGGCTTCCTAACGGACTAGCACTTGACGGCCCATAAAGTCATTAAAGAAAATGTTTAAATATTCCATGTGCCTACAGCGGCTCAATTATAAGTTTATCAAGCGACGAGAATACTTTTTGTGCGAAAAAAAACAACATAAATAAGGACTTTATTCGACTATTCCATTACTTCCTTATGGGCCTTGAGACGAGAATTAAAGAGATTTCCAGAACGCATGCGCGAGAACTGAGAGGAGGACGTTATTCTTCGACTACTTCTTGTTACCGGCTGCTCACCGCTAGTATTTTCCGCGCCCTACCGTATAAGATGACGTGCTGATATAGCTGGAAGCGCAAAACTTTCTGTTTACAAGCAGAGGAAGACGTGCGCTCTAAATACGCGTTTCAATTACCGTATTTTCCGCACTATAAGGCGCACTTAAAAGCCTTTAATCTTCTCAAATACGACAGTGCTGTGCACCTTACAATCCGGAGCGCCTTATATATGGATCATCATCTTATACGGTAGGTGGCGGTAATACTCCTAAGCGGTGAGCAGCCGGTAACAAGAAGTGGTCGAAGGAGAACGTCCTCCTCTCAGTTCTCGCGCATGCGTTCTGGAAATCTCTTCAATTTTTCTCAAAAATGAAATGCAGCCAATTTTCTCAAAAATGAAATGCAGCCAATATAAAATTAGTTTTCACACAATCATAAGAGAACGATGCTGAGAGAACACTCGGCAAGTGTGCAATCTAATCCATAGATTCTTATTGTAGAGATGCACACTCATAATCTATGTGCTACCTCGACAAACACGGGATCTGAGCCAATAGATTCTTATTGCGCACCTGTAATCTAAGCGCTGCCTCGGCAAACGAAAGATCCGAACCACGACTGTAATGCAGCCCCTTCACTCCGAGCACTTGTTGAAGGTACAGAAGCTAGCGCTGTTTGTTTTCAGGTGTGGTTAATAGTTTCTTGGTTGACGCCACCCGCCTATGACGTCTCATCTCTCCATTGGATCAATTATACACGGGCTTCACAACGCAATCACACAGGGGCGTTTCCACAGCGTATCGGCGAAGTGTGAGTTCCCTTGAAAGGGAACTAGGGAATCTCAGAAGAAACAATATGACACAACAACTAAACATGACTAATACCAGAACAAAGAATAAGGGGAAACAGAGAGTATAAATAGAGACACCAAATTAGGGAACTTAATGCTCACTTGAACTTTGAAATCTAATTAATGTGTAACTATGGTGACAAACATGTACAGAACATACAGTAGAACGTTCTTCTGTTACCATAGTTTCAGGCACCCAAAACACCATTGTTGTGTAAATGAACGACCAAAATGCATCAATCATACACGGGCTTCACAACACAATCACACAGGGGCGTTCCCACAGCTTCTCAACGAAGCGTAATGACTTTTACGTTTTTAGTTGAAAAAGGTGTTGTGTAAACAGACCTTTAGTTTCATTGTGAGTTTTAACATGGTGAGTTTGAGCCGTTCATTTATGCAACAATGGCGTTTGGGTGCCTGAAAATGCAAACTTTTAAAAATGGGCTTCAAAGTGCAAGTTTTTGAAAATTGTCTTTGTGTAAACAACAAAAATTTGAGTCTTTGAAAACAATTACGACGATCAGCTATTTTGCTGTCAGGTCCGCAATCTTGGATACAGCTTTTTGGGTCTGGCAAAAGTTTTTTTTTTTTAATTTAACCTTTATTTTACCAGGAAAGTTATTCTGACTTCGTCATACTCATATTCTTGTCAGAATGTGAGTCTGAAACTGCTCCATAGGGCTTTGATTATGAGGCGTGTCTTAACCGAACCAGGAAAAAACAAACAAAAAAACTCTGCACTCAATTGGATAGTTGATAGACCTACAACCAATCAGAGCAACGCAGTAAGTCAATTACTTTGCATAGCACAGTTTTCAACTATATAGCTTACTTATTTTAGAAGTAAAATAATGAGTGTTGCTTCTTTTACTTGGTCCTTCATGAGTGCGACCAAAGGAGAAACCACAACGACCACAGGCTTTTAATGAAAAAGCCCTCCTTTGGTCGTAATGACGCTCCTTTGGTCGTAATGACGCTCCTTTGGTCGTAATGACGTCCCATCTTCTTAGCGACCATCGGAGCCAGCTGATAAGTTACACTTTTGCCGAATCATGTAGGAAGGACGGCAAAATCTTTCAAAATCTATCTTTCTGATCGACAAATGCCTTGATTGCAGTTTTCTGTTTGTCCAATAAAATTAATGTGCTGTCGATTTATTTTACAACAGACGCGACAGCGGAATCTACACACCTCAATTCTCCAGCTGCAGTCATCTCTGAGGGAAACCAGTTAAGCACTCTTTGATAATGTGATGATTACGTCCTTGCAGATCATCTGTCCATCATCGTTTAAAGCCCACCCTGGCAATTTGATTGGCCCGTTAATTTTTTGACTGATCATAAATTCTCCTCAATGGATCGAGTCCAGACCTAACTTCCTGACCAAAAAATGTTGTGGACGGGGTTCGGGCTGCCATCCAGGCTACAGGAAAGTCCCATTGAGGTTAAAAACCTCTTTTTCAAGGGAGTCCTTGCCAAGAGGCAGCAAAAACACAATCAATTACATTTATAAAGGTTATACAACACAAATAATAAAAAACATTTACAATTTAAACAGCTCATTTCAGGTTCTCTCAATCTGGACATAAAAGCATTTAAGGAAATAAGTTCAGATATTTTCAAGTCTTTTTGCAAAAAAATCCATGCAGAAGAGTAAACAAAAGCCCTTTTTCCCCAGTTCATACGGGCAAATGGAACAAAGATCAGCAAGTGACCATTTGATCGTAATGAATAAGAACTGACACTTCTCCATTTGATTAAACTACTGATGTAGGATGGCAACAGACCAAGCATGGCCTTATAGATAAAAATATGCCAATGCCCTGATCAGTGGCGCAAAAAGTGGGTATGCGCTATATGCGGCGCATAGGGGCGCAGCACAATGGGGGGCGCCAAAGCGATGGTAAAAAAAAAAAAAAAAAAAAATTATATATAGGCTACAACGGCAGCTATTTCTATATGTAGCTGCCGTTGTGCGTTTCTAAATCATTTCTGCATTCCTTCAATGTTATATAAAATTTTAGAGGACTAACAGCCAGGCTAGAGTAGGCGCCCTCATGGAGAAGGGGGCGGGTAATATCGCGAGCGGGCGGGGGCGCCGTGAGCGCTGAGCGAGCAAGTACGAGTAGTTAGTTGTCGTCGAAAAAGATGGATAAAACAAAATGCTGTGGTGCTCAAAATAGAAAAAGAAAGAGAGAAATGGAGATGGCATGTCAATTGATGCGACAGCACCTAAATAACTGCATGCATTTCTGAAATCCAACAGGTAGGATTTAAAATGTGACATCCAGGCATGGCTATCTATAGCCTATCTCGGTGGCCATCGGAACTGAGATTCCCGCTGGGCTGACGTGCTTTTCAGACAATACATTTCATCCTTTTTTAATTTATTTGTCTTAACGGCCCACAAAACTCATACATCGGCGGCCCATTTGTTTGTTTGTTGTTTGTTTTTGTTTTGTTTTTTGCTTAATTGGCGGCGCTGTGCTGGTGTAATGCATTGGTCAAAAAAAGTCAGCTTTAGTTTTTTTTTTCTGACACACTGGCCCATGAAATATGTCATTATGCGCAAGTATCTTTCAAGTATAGAAATTAGTGCAAAACTAATTATGAAAGTTTCCTTTATTTTTCTGTGCATTTGTTTTACAATAGCCTTTATGGCAATTACTATCATGGGATTAATATTATAACTATTATTTTGTAGTAGTGTAATTTATACAGACACTAAAAGAGGATCAAAATTTTCTCTGTTTAATTTGCACCCTGAATATGGGTTGGAGCTTTTTATTTTGAACTCTCAAAGTGCACCAGTCTGCTGAATTTAACATTACAGAACACAAAATTTTCTTACGGGGGAGCATACCCCCGAACCCCCCTAGAGAAACAGAGGTCCACCTACCACAGTTTTACCTAAAATCCTGTGAGAAACACTGGTATTGCTGTTACAATGGAGTTTATAGTTTTCTTTGCGGGGGTTCATCAAGTAGCTATAGTTGGAGTAGCTATAGTTTAATTGTGTTAATAAACGACAATTTTGCACTTATTTTTTTCTGTTAGCTCTCATTTCTTCCTACTCACTTATTACACAGCACACTTACATTACATTTATTTTATTATTTTATTTTTATTTATTTTAAAAAATTTTTAAAATTTGCAGTCTCTCTTTTTTTTTTTCCACTCCAAACAGTCTTTTGCATTTAACGGGTGAATTCTTTGTCACTGTTGATTGTCGTTTAAACCTTTCTGGAACCGCTATCAAATTGATAAGTTATATATTATATCTAGTGCTGTGAGAAAAGACTGTAAATCTCCACCTCCAACATCCTCACACGCAATACAGCCTACTAGCCGAGACACTTTCTTGATGTGTACAGATGTGACGTAATGCAAAGACATAATCAAATTTCCTATGGAAATCCACTAGTACCACTGGAATTAAAAACATTATTACAAGTTTACCGTTTTAAATCGAGCTAAGGCAAGCAGAAAGTTTTGAACACTGGCTGGTTGTATTTTCTCAAATATGTATTTTGGATAATTTTTAATCCCAAAAAAGCTACGGTATTACGGTATCTATCTGACAAACTTATTTGGCAAAAGGCAAACTACAGCTACAGGTTTTATTTTACTATGCAAAAAAAAAAAAGCTCACAGGAAAAAGAATATATCTGTCACAGTCCTCCGTCTGCACCAGTCTGTCTCGTCATCTGCACTACACTTCCCAGGATCCTCTTGTCTCTACTCCCGAACTCACTCCCTCATCAGCCATCTGTTCCTCGTCTGTTCATCATTTTCACCTGTTGTGCACATCATTATGTTTGATTCCCCTGTGTATTTAGTTCCCTCAGTTTCCTTCAGTCCTTGTCGATCGTTGTACTTATGTTGCTGGATGTTCCTGAACCTATGTTCGTGTTTTGAGTATATTCCTTTCTGTTCCGTTCCATTGGATGTTTGAAATTGAAGTAAAGTGTTTGCATTGAACTATCTGGCTCATCTGTCTTCCTCATCCACCTGCACTTCCTCCACACCCGTGACAGAACGATCGACCTCAACAGTGACAACATGGGACTTCTCCTAACCCCGGCTCTCACCACCATCAACCTTTTCCAGGACGGACGAACTTGTGAGGAGTACGTCGTCAGGTTCCTGGAGCTCTCTGCTGGGGTAAGTTGGTCAGATGACGTTCTAAAGTCAGTCTTTTGGCTGGGTTTGGACGATCATCTGTACCGGCAAGCCCCAGCAGCAGCGTTTCCAGGAACCTTTGCCGGATACCTGGATCATGTGTTGTGGTTGAGTGGGTCAGCCTTCACCGTTGGTGAGGCTGAAGATGACAGCACCACTCAACCACACACACCCACCATCATCCCCACCCCTGCCGTCATCACCTACCGGTCAGAGCCCTCTTCACCGCTGGTTCCGTCCAGCCCCATCCAGCCCGCGCCAGTGACCGCCCAGCCAGCGCCAGTGACCAACCAGCCAGAGACCGTCCAGACCGTCCAGCCAGAGACCGTCGAGACCGTCCAGCGAGAGACCGTCCAGACCGTCCAGCCAGAGACCGTCCAGACCGTCCCGCCAGAGACCGTCCAGTCTGAGCCCTCTTCACTGCTGGTTCCGTCCAGCCCTCCTGAGTCAGATCTCCCCTCTCCGCTGGTTCCGCCCAGCCCTTCCGAGCCTGAACTCTCTCCCCTGCTGGTTCCGTCCAGCCCTCCCGAGTCAGATCTCCCCTCTCCGCTGGTTCCGTCCAGCCCTTCTGAGCCTGAACTCTCTCCCCCGCTGGTTCCGTCCAGCCCTCCCGAGTCTGATCTCCCCTCTCCGCTGGTTCCGTCCAGCCCTCTCGAGTCAGATCTCCCCTCTCCGCTGGTTCCGTCCAGCCCTATCGAGCCTGAACTCTCTCCACCGCTGGTTCCGTCCAGCCCACCCGAGTCAGATCTCCCCTCATCGCTGGTCCTGTCCAGCCCTCCCGAACCTGAGCTCCCCACACCGCTGGTTCCTACCAGCCCCGTCCAGCCCTCGCCGGAGGCCGTCCAGCCATCGCCGGAGGCCGTCCAGCCATCGCCCGAGACTGTCCACTCCCCGTCTGCCTCTAGTCCAGGGACTCAACCCAAATATTTTTTTGGGGGGGGCCCAGTGTCTCAGCCACGGCCGCCCGAAGGGCCCTCACCGCCGCGGCCGCCCGAAGGGTCCTCACCGCCCTGGCCACGCCCTCAGCCTGCTCCGCCCTGGCCACGCCCTCAGCCTGCTCCGCCCTGGCCACGCCCTCAGCCTGCTCCGCCCTGGCAACGCCTTCAGCCTGCTCCGCCACACCCTCAGCCTGCTCCGCCCTGGCCACGCCTTCAGCCTGCTCCGCCACGCCCTCAGCCTGCTCCGCCCTGGCCACGCCCTCGTCCTGCTCCGCCCTGGCCACACCCTCGTCCTGCTCCGCCCTGGAGGCTTCCTCCTCCAGTCCACGCCCTCCACAGCCTCCAGGGCACCCACCCCCCCTCCCCATTGATGTTACGGCGTGAAGTCACGCCTACCGGGAGGGGGGAGTGATGTCACAGTCCTCCGTCTGCACCAGTCTGTCTCGTCATCTGCACTACACTTCCCAGGATCCTCTTGTCTCTACTCTCGAACTCACTCCCTCATCAGCCACCTGTTCCTCGTCTGCTCATCATTTTCACCTGTTGTGCACATCATTATGTTTGATTGCCCTGTGTATTTAGTTCCCTCAGTTTCCTTCAGTCCTTGTCGATCGTTGTACTTATGTTGCTGGATGTTCCTGAACCTATGTTCGTGTTTTGAGTATATTCCTTTCTGTTCCGTTCCATTGGATGTTTGAAATTGAAGTAAAGTGTTTGCATTGAAGTATCTGGCTCATCTGTCTTCCTCATCCACCTGCACTTCCTCCACACCCGTGACAATATCGACTACAGCATAATCAGTTATTAAGATTTTTGTTGGTTCTGTTTTGTATTTGTTTTCGTAATTTATTTGTATGACAGCCTGACCAAAAGCGATGTAGTTTCGATGACATGAGTCTCTGCAACCCCTGGAGGATCCACCTAGCTCCTGGTACCGCCGTTGTTGTCACTGTGAGGTCGTCCATGAATGCTCTTATGGGAAGTTGCCTTACTCCAGCCGTGCTGAGGGGGCCTCTGCACTCTGTTTCAGCTGCCTTGACCAATATGTTCATTTCTAGTGCAAAGAGTGTCACTGAGATAGTACACCCAGTGATAATCCCCACCTCCAGCTGGTGCCAGTCAGATGTTAGCTGGCCAGTGGAGACTCTCAAGCTAAACTTACTGTAATAGTCCAGGATGAGATATTTCACCTTCTGTGGTGCATGGTGCTTCTCCAGTGCAACCTCCAGCAGCACCAAAGGCTCAATAACCCACACTACTGTTGTAGTGTGTACACAGGTACACAGTACACAGTACACAGGTTGCACTGTGGCTGGAGTGAGGTCCAGCCACACAGTACAAACAGGTCCCCTCTGCGTTCTCTTTCTTCCCTGATAAGCTGGGTTACCACACCTGTGTGTTCCAGACAAGCAGGAACTCCTGGTATTTTAAGATCAGCAAAGTGCACCAGCGACTCCACTTTCTGCGTCAGCTTAAAAAGTTTAGAGTCAGCCGTACTGCCATGATCCACTTTTATAGGTCAACTATTGAAAGCGTCCTTACTTTTTCCATGCTTGTCTAGTTTGGTCACACAACTGCTCAGGACAAAGCTAGGTTAGAAAGAGTCGTATGCAGAGCATCAGATATCATAGGCTGTAGCCTCCCTTCTCTTTCTTCACTCTTCTCCACTAGAATTATCAGAAAGTCTAAAAAAACATCATAGCGGAACACTCTCATCCTGCTCACCATCTCTTTAAACTACTCCCATCAGGAAGGAGATATAGGAGCATTAAGACTTCTACATCACGTTTTAGAGATAGCACTTTCCCTCTGGCTATCAGATATCTGAATTGTACTGACGGCTAGCAGCACCTCATTAACTGTATGTACTGTGCACTTTCTCTGCCATGGGGTATAAGGGTTTTGGTCCTTTGCCCTAGGGTTGCTGGGGATTGTTGGGTTCATTGTTGGTGTATTTATGATGTCTGTTTGTTTTGGTTATTTATGTCTGAGAGTTGTACAAAGACAAATTCCTATCAACTTTGTTGACATGGTAATAAATTATTGAAACTTGAAACTATTCCTCCCTTCTGCACAGACGTATCGATGTACTTATTTATCAACGGGAAGTTGGAGACGTCTCTTGGTCGCGATGCTAAAGAAGATTTTGCTCTCCACACTGAGCAAGGAGATGACCCGGAACTGGTCGATGTTCTCAGACTTCTCTTCTTTTGGTATACACACTCCTTCCGCATTCCTCCAAGGCTGGGCGATCTTCCCTCTCCTCCCGATCACCTTCAGAGCCCTCCAAAGCCAATGTAATAGCTTTGGGAAGTTCTTGTACACCTTGTAGGGAACTCCACTTGGGCCTGGTGCTGAGCTCGACCTTGCTCTCCTCACCACTTCCTCAACTTCCCTTAGGCGGGGCTGCTTCAGGTCGAAGTCTGATGCAGGCTCTGGTTGTGTTATCAGTGCATTGCATGGTCCCAGCGTTTGTTCTCTGATGGAGTCACTATAGGTGGCCTTGAGGTAGGGCTGGGTATTGTTAGGTATTTCACAATTCGATTCGATTTCAATTCTTGAGGCTTCGATTCGATTTCGATTCGATTCAATATTGACTTATTAGCTTCGATATCGATTCAATAATAAGTAAATACACACGTAATTAAGTGCCTGAGTATATTTTTAAGTAATGTGCGCAGTTTTACCAATGTTAAAGAACAAATTGACCCCAGCATGTTTGTTTCCTGTCATGGTTTATTCAGCAGAATAAAAATGTACAATATTGTATGTGTTGAATTAAAACACAACTGTGACAAGCACTGTACAGTGCTTTAACAACACCTCTAAAATGCATGTAACTAAGTAGTAGAAAGTATATTTCTTTCTTCCTATACATTCAAGTTATAAAAGAAATGTAAACAGAAGCACAAAATGTGCATACTCAAAAAAGTGCAATATTATATTCTAATTATAATTTTGTAAACAATAACACTTAATAGCTGATCACACTTAACAGCAATTGCGAGTTATCAGGCCAATTCTAAGGGGGAAAAAATACTAACCTTTTTCCCTCTCAGAAGTTTATATCTCATAGACTTTATATCACGCAATTCTGACTTTATATCATGCATTTCTGACTTTATATCATGCATTTCTGACTTTATAACACCCAATTGCGACTTTATATCACACAATTGTGACTTTATATCTCTCAATTCTGACTTTATATCTTGCAATTCTGAGAAATAAAGTCAGAATTGAGAGAGATAAACTCACAATTGTGAGAAAAAAAAAGTCAGAATTGTGAGATAAAAAGTCGCAATTACCTTTTTTATTTTCCATTCTGTGGCGGAAACAAGCTTCCATAGTTCCCGGCTTACAGTGGAATCCAAAATGAGCCCAAACGTCGGCTTTTAATGTTGGCGGTGCAGGCTTGAATCAGGCTTTAACGGAGTGCAGCTGCTGTCCGTCATCGCGCTGTTTTGCTAAGGGCTAAAGCGTGACTTGTACAACGCTGAACGCTCTCACTAGAGTGTAGCCCACAGCGCCGCCACTGGCCTGGATGGCTGAATCGATTCATAGGATTTGATGAATCGATATTGAATTGAAAAGCAAAAAATTGCAATGCATTGATGAATCGATATTTTTACCCAGCCCTACCTTGAGGTGGTCGTTTATGGCATCCTTGGAGCAGGTGAGGCGGCCAGCCCTCTTTTGGCCAAGAAGCTGTTCGAACCCAAACATAAATGAGTTGGCCAAGAATGCTGCCCTCTTTCCTTCCGTCTCCTTCTGTGGAACTCTGTCCTCCGTAAGGTTAACAGTTTTTTTCTTAGGATTGCTCTCAGGTCTGCTAGGCCGGCTCTCTTGACTTCCCCCGCTGCAGTGTATTGCCTCTTTAGCAGCCTGAGTTCATCCCTGAGGCACTGAATCTATTGAATCGTATCGATTTGCAGGAAATTCCAAACCAAGCAGGACATCCCAAAATCTCTGGCATCTTGGTCCATGACTGGCCACCAAAAACGTTAATGGGAAGAAGCCAATGTTCTCTGCAATGTTCTCCTGGATGGGAGGCCAGCCTCAATGAGTGACTCCACTTCAACACAGCTGCACGCAATGGCTCCCCCACCGGAACAGCCATCCCTCGCAGAGCCTCCCAAAGGGCAACACCCTATATTCAAAGGGCCCAGTGGGGGTGTTGAACGTTTTCTTCCACTCATCACCCTCCCTGATCTGAACCAGGTGGTAGGAATTGCCGTGATTCAAATTCGTGAAGACCCGAGCTCCCTGCAAAAGCTCTTGAGCAGTTGACAATGGCAGGGGCTACCAATTCTTAATCAGTCCCTCCAGAAAAAAAGCGATTTTGCGATCGCTGAATTCAATGCATAATCAGCCAAAGTCCGCATTTCATGCGGGGGGCCGCATTTTTTCAAATACGCCGCACTTTCGCCACATAAATTGCCGATTTCCGTGCAAAATATGCGGGGTTTGCATGATTTCATAAACCTCGCATTTTCGTTGCAAAAAAGTCACATATATTTTAGCAGAAAGTTGAAAAATGTTGCCTTTGCTTCACACAAGAGTAGCCATTTCCCCCTGTTTCCATGGGAAATTATGAAGTGACGCAATTACGCGAAGGGATAGCTCACAGCTGAAGTTATTGCAGAGGCCAGACAGACTCACAGAGGCATTTGATATCTCCACAAATCGATCTCGTATAACTGTCTGTCACACGTTCTACCGTCACATCGTTACTTAATAAACAACATAAGATAAAAGAAGTAGCATCAAACAGAAATTACCCGCACACAGTCTGTTTTTGTGTTCGAGGCGCACATATAACACTGCAGACAGTTCAACTCGTTACAGTCTGAAATAAAACAAGATGAGAAATTAAATATTCCCAGCACTTTCTATGATGTAGTATGCTTGTTTATCAAAGGAAGTAATAAAAAATGACTCTTTACATTAAGGTAGTAGCCTAGTGAGAACAGGGTGTTGGGGGAATCACTTTTTTTCTCTCTTTTTCATCAAACCACAGTTTTTCAAGTTCCCGCAATTTTTGCAAGTTCCCGCAATTTCATCGCATAAAATTGCATAAATATCCCGTATATTCCATCGCAATTTTAAAGAAAACGGGCCGCGTAATCAAGGATTTTTGCCCGTAACAATCACAAAAAAAAAATTTTCTGGAAGGACTGGTGGTGATGTCAATTCAACCCATGATAATTCATGCAGGGCGAAGTGAGCCATCCTTCTTGCCCACGAAGAAGAACCCCACACCTGCTGGAGAAAAGGAGGGTCTGATGAGGCCAGCCGCCAATGATTCATGTATATATTTATTGATCTAGTGCTTTGGGTTTGAGAAAAGTGCAATATAAATAAAATGTTTTATTATTATTATCCAGTACCTCCCTCTCTGCTCCAGAAGATGGTGAGTCATGAATGGGAATTTCATCCTGTAGGTCATCGTTAATGAATACCTCCCGGAAGCAGTCCCAGCAAGCTTCCTCATTCCAGCTAGTTAAGGCAGCAAGAGTGGAGTAGGATGGAAGAGGATGGAGTAATCTGTCACAGACTGCCCCCGCTGTCTCATCCTGGCGAGCTGGCTAGTGGCCTTCTTACCGGCCAATGCATGGTCGAATGTCTTCAACATCTCCTTCTTGAACAGCTCCAAAGAGCCACAGAACCGCGCCCCATTCTCACGCCTTGAATGTGAGCAGAGTGATGACGAATGCTAACTAGGTGATCTCTTAAGCATAGGTGGTAGGTTGCGAGGCAAAGATGATGGAAAAATGAGCAAGGAATGATTGACAAGACATGGGGCTGTATCATAGGGGGCCGGTGTTGGCACTCTGGGTTTTGGAGTTAAACTGGAGTGAACAAGTACAGAAGATGAAGTAGCCGCAACTGTCCTGATGGAATCCTGGTCTCTCTGCAATTCTCTATGCTATGCGGTGCTGTCTGCCATCTGGTCAGCCATTTCCTCTACATCACGGGTGGTGATTGTAATCTGTGAGGCATATTGTCCAAGCAAAATCTCCTGCTTGGCAACAGCTGACTGGACCGCGTCTGACCCTGCTCAATCTATTGCTGGCCAGATCGTACTGACAGGGTTCAGAAAGAAGATGGTTCAATTTGTAGGGTAATGCACAGTTTATTGGAAAACAGGAGTTCAAGGGTAACAGAGAAGCAAGGGCTAAACTGTAAGGGCCACATTCAATGACAGCCTCAGATTGCAAAGGCAATGTCTATGGAACCATATCGCCCAGCCAAGAGCAGTCCGCACAGGTCAAGGATGATGGCAAATGAGACTGGGAGTAACAGGCAGTGGTGACAGGTGAGGCGGAAAAAAGGGGAAGGAAGATGGCGGTGAAGCTGGAGATGGAGGGAAGATACGCCCAGTCCAGCAGTCTAGATAAAGGGGTAGACTGAAGAGAGAAATAAAAGGAAAAAAAAACCCAAGACAAATCTGATCTGAAGGCAAGCCACAGGAGAAAAGATAAACAAGAAAAAAAAACATTTTTTTAAGAAACTATTAATTATGCCAAGAAAGAATTTAATACACTTAAAAAGAAAATTAAATACGAAAAAGAAATTAATACAATTAACCTGATGTCAGCATACTCAGATTCTAGTAAGAATGTGAGTCTGATTCTGCTCCATTGGGCTGTGATTATGGGGCGTGTTTCAACCGAACCAGGAAAGAAAATGCCTCTGGACTCAATTGGATCGACAAATGCCTTGATCATGGTTCCCTGTTTCTCTTTTAAAATGATTTCGCTGTCTACGTCTTCTTTCACAGAAGCGATAGCTGAATCTACACATTTAATTCTCCAGCAGTAGCCGTTCTTTGTTGTAAACAAATTCATCCCAAGCACTATTTGCCAGAGATGGGGGACTATAGCCATGTTTCCATCGACACTTTTTTATCCGAATTAAGTGATATCGAATGAAAAATGCCTTATGGAAACAGTAAAATTCGATGAAATTTCATGAAAATCGACTAAAATGAAATGCGTTCGGTCTCATCGGATGTTCTCTTGATCGATATACGGCTAATGCGATAAAAGCTGATGGAAACGTTATTTGCCGAATAAATAATGAATTGCGATTAAGTTTTATGCCCTTTTATGGTTGCAACACGCCAGAAGACGAGTTCATTTCCGGCCAGTCTGTTTGCGCACACATGGCGGATGTCAACAAAGACAGATGTAAGTGGACAAAGCAAAAAAAAAAAAAAGCTTCAACTAAGGGTTTCCGTAAACCATGATCTCCCAGAACTGATGGAGCGCTCATTCCCACACCATAGTCACCTCCGCTGTCGTCGGGCATTTACGTGCATCGGCATCATCATAGCAATGTTTATAGTGTCGTTGTTTTCTAATGTTAGTTTTGCTTGTTTTACGTGGCTTGGTTGAATTCTAATGTAGAATGTGGTCTGTTATTTCTTGTTAACAGACTGCGGCGTTGCTATAACACACCGTTGCTATGGACGCAGTTCAGAGACAGGAACAGACTATTTTCTTTAGCAGAAGCAATACTCGTTTTTAAATCAATAAACTCGTTTTTAAGTCAATATTTTGTGTCAAATAATTGATTTATTTATTTATTTGGTTGATGAGCAGGATAATATATAGCAAGGCGGTTGTTTTAGCGAATACAACCGCTTCAACAACCGCCTCGCATACATTATCCCACACATATGTCGCTATCAACTGGCACATAATAAGCATTTTTAGGCTTCAACTTGTGAATTTGTTGGTAGATGGTAGATCCGTTTTGTCTAACAAAACTTTGTTCGCAAAAGTTTGCTTGAATTCGATTCATTGCGAAAATGAATGGAAACATCTTAAAATGTCTCAAATCAATTCGATATACCAATTTGATAGCAAAACAGCATGTGACGTCATTACGTACAGGTTTTTATTCGCTTTAAAGCCATTTGATGGAAACACACTTTCACCAGCTTTATTCGCATGTGTTTTTTTTACCGAACTTCAGATAATTCGATTGACAAGTGGATGGAAACATGGCTTATGACTTGACATGACTTGACTACACATGACTTGACTCGAGTGGCACATTTAAGG
The DNA here is from genome assembly GCF_016745375.1 of Pimephales promelas. Next base: position 2,878,258 of record NW_024121677.1, read on the forward strand.
ACTTGAGATTTAATTGACTAAATTAAGAAAATGACACTGCCTTGACTTTGACTTGAGATCCATTGACTCAAGACTTGACTTGAACTGTATGACTCGAGAATGACTTTATATATTTTTTATATAAATCATTGCAACATCAATTGATGAACAAAATGAAAGCAACGCAACCATTGGCACAGTCATCAGATTCTGCGCGATTGCGTGACGCTGCCCAAGCACAGGAGCGATGAGCATGCTAAATACAAAAAACGTCTCCCAGCATTGTTTCTTTTTGGATATAATCACGAGAAATGGACCATTTTCCTCCACGAAAATTGCTGTACACATAATAACTGGTAAGGGACACGACCATCACAACCTCGAACTTCATTCACCTCAAACTTCATTCACCAGCTATAAGCTATAGTTTGTTTAATCTGTTTGTTGTAGTTAATTTGACTAACGTTTAATCTAGAGAGAACAGTGCTCAAAACAGCATGCCTCTTTATACAAAATTATGTTTTCAAATGAAGCTTAAGGCTGTCAATAGATTAAAATGATAATTAGTAATGGCATATGTTTGGTATTACATGCATAAATTCACACAGACATTTGCAACTGTTTCTTCCAAATCATGCTTTAAAGCCAAATGTCGCTTTTCCAATGACAAAACCCAACATTAAAAACTGTTAATCATTTTTTGTGTTTTTTTATGTTTCTCTTGAAGCAGGGTCAGATGTTATCAGGGGGTTGAGGGGGTAAATAGACCTTTCTCACAACTTCCGTATTTGGGACCGGAAATACGCAATTGTCGTGGTAATCTTCTTCCGCTCCATTCATAACAGATAGCGCCGCAGGCAGCTGGTGAGAGTTGATGCGTACAGATCTTTTTTGTTATTCCCAAAAGCAGCCACACCTGTCGTTTTCATTCCTTCCCTCGTCAGTTCCCTGTCGATGAAGTTCGACGGAAATGGATTCAGGCAATCTGGCGAGATGTTATTGATCCTGTGATCTTCTGTACTTCTCTCATGTCACCATTCACTAAGCCGTCATTGTTTATGTTTATTTTTTATGTTTTATGATTTGTGTATTTTGAAGTTACGTTAGTTCATGCTCAACTTTATTAAGATATTTGTATCCAGCGGAATAAGCACATAAAAATATACACCACAATATAAAACAAGATAAATAAGAACACACAACAGTGGGCTACATATAAATTTAAAATATTAATATATACCATTCTGAGTATTTAACAATCTGAGTGTACAAGGGATAAATTAATATTTGTATAAATTGTTCTTCGTCTTTGATCGTTCTATAGCAAGAGCAGTGCAAAAAATTCATTACCCCTAGAGGATAACTGTTGAATAAAACTGACAGACTTCTTTCTGGTATTCACATCAAAATGCAGTTTATTGTAAATAATACTCCCTAAATATTAATAACTTTCCACACATTCCACCTTCTTACCTTTAATGAACGTATATTGGGAAGAATGAGCTTCAGTTCTGAAATCAATGTCATATCTTTGGTCTTAGATACATCAGCTGCAGACAAGCATCACCACAGCATTTTACAAAGTCATCAACAACTGGACCATGACAAGTTTACATTTTTTTTAAGTTTTGAAGACTCTCTGATCAATTTTCTCCTCCCAGAGTAGGTTTTTCTGATGTGTCGACAGTTGACCGGAACTCCGTTTCCACAACGATTACGTATTTCCGGTTTTTGTGAAAAAGGTCTATTGCCAGCAGAATTAATATGCACCCAAAATTCAAGATGTGGTGGAAAAAAAATGGCCCTAGTATGTGTTATTTTTATATTTATAACATATTATATTTAGTAAACAGTTCAGTAAACAAAGAATGGCTTAGTTTCAGAATGAATCTGCCATTTTGAACAAATTAATTGAAAGAATGCTTCTATAACTCGCACATTAAGACTGCGATTTGTCGCCACCTATTGGCGTTTTTAATTTAATAATTTAAATATATAATTTATTATTTTTTACCATCTAATTTTCTCTATATTAAAATTATTATATTTTAATCATTAAGGAAAAAAATAGTTAAAACAGTTAGAAAAAAATGCCTGTTGGCTCTTAATGGGAAGGTTAATGTCTGCCAGTTATATTCTATAAAAAAAAACGAGAAACGAGACTTCCTTAGATTTCCACGACGCATGTGCGAGAACTGAACTGAAGTGGTTGAAGGAGATCACAATTCTCGCGCATGTGTCGTGGAAATCTAAGGAAGTCTCGTTTCAGGCCAACAAGGAAGAAAAGGAATAGTCGAATAAAGTCGTTATTTTTGTTTGTTTTTCGCACAAAAAGTATTCTCGTCGCTTGATAAACTTATAGTTGAGCCACAGTAGTCACTTGGGATATTTAAACATTTTCTTCATTGACTTTCTGTGCCGTCAAGAGCCAGTCCCTTAGGCAGCCAATGTGGTAGTGAGACAGCTCTCAAATTTAATAAAAAATATCTTCATTTGTGTTCCGAAGATGAACGAAAGTCTTACGGGGTTGGTACAGCATGGGGGTGAGTAATTAATGACTTAATTTTCATTTTTGGGTGAACTAACCCTTTAAAGTAATATTTCATTAAAAATTGCAATTACAGTGCACATACATACTAAATACTGCTTCAGATGCAGCATCTGTGCTGATTATAATGACAAACAGATTCTTTAATACTGATTTCATTTGGTTGGTAACATCTTATGTTTATTTAATAGTTTATTAATCTTATTATTTTAATTTAATTTAATGATTAAATGTAAGTTTTTTACAAAAGATAATGCATATATTATAATAGGTTTATTCCTTTATTCCTACCTTAGTTACATGTGTACACGAGTTTTGATTAGATATATATGTTTTAAAGGTGTACATGTGGTAACTGTGACAAAATGCCAACGGAGGTTGAAAACATTTGCTGAAAAGAAAAACAAAAATTACTGTAACACCTCCTAATTAATTTTTTGTTGTTGTGTATAATTCTTATGAAATTTTTATATAAATACTTCATTTTTACCATAAATATAGCTTTACACAAGCTCCATGTTGTGTAAAAGAAATCGTTGCCATGCATTACAATAATTTATTTATTCAAAGTTGATTGTTGCGTGACTGCACATTAAATTATTGCTTGTCGCAATTTATGGTTAAATTATGGTTTGTCGGCGAATTATCGACGAGCGATACTATTCCTCGTCTCCGTGGGAGCCCCCTTTTTTGTGTATTCCTCTGGGTGGAGTTTAGTAAAAAAAAAAAACTGTTCTAATTACATGATTAAAAAGGAAGTAGAGGAATGTAGTCCAAACCAGACGTTCGCTGTAGGCGTTGAAAGTGGACTTCTGTTAAATAAAATATCTCGCTAGGCATTGAACTTTATAATTTTACAGGTATTATTTATGCTCTAACAGCAATATTACACGCTAACTAAAGTTTGAAAAATGGAATCGCAAAGAATGGGACCTTTAAGTGTGGAAGGACATAGACCTGCAGAAACTTTTCCCTTTTTTTTGCAGAAACTCGAATACTGTGTTTACTGAACAGTTAACCGGATCACACTGACACTGGTAACAGCAAGAAGTGAAAAACTTTCCAAATAGTGAATATAGTTTCCTCGTAGCAGGAGCTCTGGAGCTTAGAATGATCTCAACCTCGGTTGAGAGACCACTTTCTATGAGTTGGGCCCTGATAGAGGCCAAACCCACAGTTTCCAAATCCCATGCCAGGGGTGCAATATTGCATCCCCTGCCTGAGACGGAAGGTCTCTCCTGATCGGGATCTCCAATGGAGGGCCGTCGAAGAGAAGAATTAGGTCTGCAAACCCTGCAAACGGCTCGGCCAGGGTGGTGCGACTTAGAAGTAGGCTTATTCCATCCTGGCGGATTCACTCCAGAACTCTTGGGAGCAGAACAACACGGGGGAATGCGTACAGGCGCGGGGATACTGTGGCGTGATCTTGATCGTACGGAGTAGGTTTCCCCACAGGGAGAACCCTTTGGTCCTGAGTGACCACTGTTCACATGATGGCCCCTCAGGTCTGAGAGGAGATGTCTCGAAGCATTGAAGACGACCATCATCTCTTGGCAATTCCTGACTGTGCCAAGAGATGATGACTTGCTGAGCGGCCTTCCAATACTGCTCCCCAGCTGGCGCAGGAAGCATTTGTCGAGATAGTAACTCAAGAACCAGGGTTTCCTCTATATAACCAAGGCGCGGGGATACTGCCACGTGATCTCGATCATACAGAGTGGGTTTCCCCTCGGGGAAAACCCTATGGTCCTGAACCACCACTGCTTAGGTCTCACATACAGCAGACCAAAGGGTATCACAATGCCAGTTGCACAGGATGCGCTCTTATCGCTTCCTGGTCATGACGTCACCCACCCGTGATGTTCATTCCTTCCATTGGACTAGTTGACATAGATGCTTCAGACGCATTCACGCTGGAAGCGTTACCTAAGTGTTATCGACACATTGCGAGTTCCCTTGAAAGGGAGCAAAACCATTGCAACACAATGTTTTTTCGTCTCTCTACAAACAGCTACATGCCGAGAAGCATGAACAAGATCTGCTGTATGTCCTCCCTTGTTGTTTACTGTAGCTTTCTTCTTTGCATGTGAATGACGTCGATTGCTACTTTCCGGCATACTTTTGGCGGTGTAAATCAGCAGGATCAGGGTTTACCATCCTGAATAATACTCTATTGTACTGTGCTGCACTGTGCTGTACTGTAGTGTACTTTGGTCAAATATTGAAGCTGGCATCTTAAATCTTTCTAATGATACATAGTTTGTTTTCGATCAAGTAAGAGTGTGATGTGTGAAGTCATTTAAAGCACAGTGTGTGCTCTCTGACTCCCTCTACCGCTGAGGGAGGTGTTAGCAGGGACTAAAGCAACGTCTCTAAGGAAATAAGGTGTGAGTGGATTGTGGGTGGTGGAGCTGTCAGGGTGATGCATGATAGTATGAGATTACTCAAGCACTCATTCATCATTTACACGCCTGCCTGTCATTGTGTTGCTGTCTTGTGTAACAGATTGACTGTGCCTTCATAAGTGGCTTGAACGTCTCTTTTAGCGATTGTTCTAATTGCAGTATGACTTCATAATTTAGAAATTGTATTGATAAAGCAGATGCTTTTATGCATATATTTCATTGCAGTGTAATCTATTGAGCTAATTGCAATAACACAATGGTGACAGGATTTTTTCTTAGAGGTTTTGCAGTTTATGGGTCATCCCTTTGTGGTGACAACAATTTTGAGTCAGAGCCCTAGAGACCTTTTTGAATGAAGCACTGAAGCAAATAAATGGATAACTTTGACATATGACAGAGATAAAACAATGTTTGAGATTTATTAATCTGTAGAAAATTCTTTATCATCTGGTTTCAACAAAGTAATTAATTTAAGAAAACCTATAGAGATAATTAATTTAAGATTATAAGGGTTTTCTTACAGTAGATTTAATGGTTTCTTGCAAGCATTTCCAGAGCCGTAAAATAAAACATTCATAATCAGTCTGGGGTGCGTTTCCTAAAAGCATTGTTAGGCAACTATGCTCCCAAGGTCCATCATTATCAGCATAGTTCAAATTGTAGTTCCAATGAACATTCCCAAACTGCTTTGAAGTTGTGTAGTTGGAATGACAGCTCTCAAGCTGTGGTTAGAAGCATATTTTGCATGACATGTGGACATTATAGACAAACAAGATAGCTAACATTCAGTACAATGATTTCTGATTTTGACAAGACATAAAGTGGTTATATCTGAGTTGTACTTTTAATTAGTCTTCCCATTAATGCCATCTTTGTCTTTATTCAGCCCAATTCGAGATGTCACACAAAGAGGCGAGATTTTTTGCACAAACAATCATATGCAATCATGAACAATCACATCATATGCATTGCCTCCTCTCACACGACTTTCCCCCCACCAAACTTTACACTGTAATCTTTGCATTGTTTTATTTTTTAAATATCGATTATTTTCTCATCAAGTTTTTTGAGGAGACACTGCCTCCATTGCTCCCCCAGAGGAAACACACCTGATTAGATTTAGTCATTTATATTCATGAAGATGCTGAATTCAATTTACTTGTTTTAGAAAACTTCATAGAATCAAAACAAAACATAAAATTAATAAAATTCTATAAATGTGTCTAGAGGACCACAGAGTTGTCCTCTATTGACCTATCAATCAATCATTACAAGTTTTTATCTGATTACATGCGATCGGAAAAACTTGCACACGACTTCACAGAATATATCTGGTTTGCCTGCCATCAACATGGAGTAACAGATCATACATTTTATACAGATTCTCGAGTAAAAACACTAAACACATCTGAAGTGACGTAAAATTTGAAACTATATTCGGTATATTTGCTTAATCAATAGACATTATATATATGATCTTTGTAGTAAAAAATAAAAATAAATGAAAATAAGAGACCATCTCAAAATCATTTGAGACACAAAAAATATGACCATATGGTTGTCATTCCCTTATAATTTTTATTTATCATTTGAATATGTAAATCAGCCATTTTTTTTTTTTTTGGTCTTTGTTTCATTCTTGATCAGTGATCTGTTTGTATGTCCTTTATTTGTGTGAAATCAGGATGTGCAACTGTGCTTTACAAATTTACCACTAGAAGTCAGTGTTGTGTTAGACTTTGCAATTTGGGTTGCCATAAAGTAACAGTTATTTAGGCATTAAAGTTAGAACACATTTAATTAACATTTATGTATTTGGTAGATGTTTTTATCCAAATTGACTTAGATTGCATTTAGTTTTATCAGTTCAAAGCACACTTTCACAAGCATAAAACAGATGTTTTAAGAATGTTTTAAGGATATTGTCATTTTGAAATATTTTTAATCTCTAAACTATTGTTATAAAATAATAGTTCTATATAGGAAAGCTGAATATTGCTTTTTTTAGGCTGGGGAATGTCATTTTGTATAACAGTTTTTTTTTTTGGGGGGGGGGGGGGTTTAACAATCTTTAACATATGAGATACCATTGCAAATCAGGTTTATTTGCAAAATGTACAGACTTTCAGCTGTTTGCAATGTAATTGAAATATCTCACCACAACAAATGTTTTACGCGGTTTCCCCAAATTCATCTGAAAATGCAACTTTTAATGACTTCTGCAGTCAATTATTCACCCCCTTGAATAGAATTCTTCACAACAGCACACATCTGCAAAACAGGTGTTGTCTCAAGCAGCACCTGATGCAACTAATTAAAGGGCTTCATCAGTTGTGCTTGAGCTAGAACACATAATGCATTTGAACTGGCTAGGCTTGTTGAGCGTCACATTTGACTGCATGTTAGAAATATGACTTCAAATGAGTGGTCCAAAAACTTAAAGAGTAAATGTCATCACCCTTCACAAACAAGGATCAGGATACAAAAATATTGCGAAGGCACTGAATGCTCCTAGAGACACTGTTGTAAGCATAGCTCGCAAGTTCAAAGTTAAAGGAACACTGGTTACACTACCTGGATGGTGCAGGAAAAGGAAGCTATCAATGGCTAGCAACCAGATTTCTGACAAGGCAAGTTCAGAAAAACCCTTGAGTGGTAAAAGACAGCAAGTCACTACTGACCACCACCACTGCTGACCCAAAAGCACAAGGAAAGTCAGTTCCAATTTGCATAAAATCATTTAAATTGGCCTCAGAAGTTTTGGGATTCTGTTCTGTGGAGCGATGAAAAACAAAGCTGGAACTTTTTAGCCCTATGGATCAGTGGTATATGTTTGGAAGAAAGAAAAATGAATCTTATGCTAAAAAGAACACTTTGCCTACAGTTAAGCATGGTGGTGGTTTGGTGATGCTCTGGGGCCGCTTTGCATCCTCTGGCACTGAAAACCTGCAGCGTGTTGAAGGCAAGATGGATTAATTTTTGCATATCAGGAAATCCTAGGAGAAAACATGCCGTCAGTGAGGAAGCTAAAAAGCATGGGCGCCATTGGACCTTCCAACAGGACAATGATCCCAAGCATACCTCAAATTCCACTAAGGCTTGGTTCCAGAAGAACTCCTTGTAATATTCTACAATGGCCATCACAGTCGCCTGACTTGAACCCCGTAGAAAATCTCTGGTTGGATTTGATAAGGCCGTTGTAGCACGCAAACCCAAGAATATTACTGAACTAGAGGCCATTGCTCATGAGGGCCCATCCCTCATGAGATGAATGGGCCCTAAGATTCCTCAGAAACACTGCCAGAAGCTGGTGTCTGGTTATACATCTCGTTTGCAGCAGGTCATAACAACACAAGGGTGTTCTACTGAGTACTAAAGATGTTCTTAATCAAGGGGCTCATTAATTTTGAGACTGCAGAAATCATTAAAAGTTGCATTTTCAGTTGAATTTGGGAAAACCTTTTGAAACATTTGTTGTGTTGAGCTATTTCAATTGCTTTTGTCTGATTTGTTTATTGCAAACAGCTGAAAGTCTATCAATTGAGCTATGGGGGTTGAATAATTTTGATTACAACTGTATGTTGAATATTGTCAATATATTTGTGAAAAATATGTATGCATTTCCTCTAAGCTATCATCCCACCCACCTGCTAAAATTTAAATTCAGATTCATATTTTTTAAATGGGACCTATTATGCAAAATTGACTTTTAGATTGTCTTTAAACATTATTATGTGTGTACACATCCATCCTATTGTGGTAAAAATTCATCCACACCATTTGTTATTTTAAGTCGCTGCGCCTTAAATCGCGTGCTGTCTAAGTAGGTACTACTTTTTACTTTACTACTTTTTACTAATTTACTTTGCGACCATTAAAAAAGTACTATATAGTTGGGAGTACTATATATATTCTATATAGTATGAAAATGGGTAGTATGAATGAAATTCGGATGTACTGTACTACAGCCACCACTGTTGTTACTATCATGTGACCTACTAGCTCAGTTGCATCGTTTCACTGCCATTCACAAATCCCCTCCAGTCCATCGAGTGTCCATGGAATTATCCAGTTACTTTTCTCCTACTGTTTTTCAAATACTATGTAATCGGATGTACTACTCTTTTGACATGATGTTTTTCACATATTTTACAGTAGGGCAGTATTTGATTTTGCCTGCAGGGAATCAGACAGTTTGAACTGGTTCATATAATAAACAATTAATATATCATCCATATTTAGTCATCATTTGTCATCCTTGTGTCAAAAGAAAACGTTGCTTTGTTGTTGAGTTTGATGTTAGTGTAGAGCTGTTGTGCAGTTAGACGTGTGCTTTGCTGCGTGACAGATTAAAGACATGTAAAGTGAACATTAGAATGTTAAACATGGAAAATCTCACAGGCTGATGATCCAGTGGCGCTAATGTTGCGTTTGCTTGACAAGACGCAGACAGACCCTCATCTGCTGAAGCCCCCGTCAGGCAGCAAGAGCTGATCAGTGAGGTGAAACCTGCTGTCAACGGCGCTGATGGGTTTGAGTGACACTGCAAACGTTTGGCCAGACTGTGCAGTTCCCTCGCTTTTCTTCTTCATCTGACATTACCAATCTTCTGCTTTCTCTCTCTCTCTTCCTCAGACACCTTGTCTATCTACCCATCTGTGGGTGAAGAAGCCTCGACCTCTTTCCTTATAGATATCCTGTCTACAACCAACCTTCACCCGCCCCCTGCCTCATTGATCTAAGTGGACAGATGATATTGCCACCTCCTAAAACTGTTGTCACAAAGACAGTGAAGAGGAAGTAGACTGGTGCCAAACTGTGCCTCAAAAGTCTCTGAGGCAGCGAGAGATCAGCTGTTGGAGATATGCCCTCACCCCCCAATGATGGAGGTAAGTTGGATACAATTAAGTCAAGTCAAGTCACATTTATTTATATAGCGCTTTTCACAATACAGATTGTATCAAAGCAGCTTCACAGTGATAACATGAATTCCCGATACGGTCCGAGGCTCTGACTCGCTGACACAGTTTAAAACTAGATTAAAGACGCATATCTTTAGTCAAGCATTCACATAATGCTTACCTTTTAGTCCTCTGTCATGCCATACGGAAACGTTTTGCCGCTTCTCTAGTGAGGCAGCAGGTCTGAGCAGACCATCTACCAGACAAAGTGTACGTGCATTGTGGACCCGCCTATAGGTACACATTACTAACACGCTCTTTAAATAACCACAGAAAAATTGTGCCATTGACCAACTGAAACCTGGTCTTAAGTGAATGGCACAATTTTTTTTTAGGTTATTTTAAGAGCGCGTTAGTAATGTGTGCCTATAGGCAGGTCCAAAATACACATACTGTACACTTTGTCCAGTCTATTTCAGTTGCCTCAAAATAGCAACGCGCCAACAATGTGCCTGAACACACTTCGTTTTCAGACCAGTATGCCCATGGGTGCACAAATGGGGGCTAAAAAAAATTTGCTATTTAAACAACATGGCACTATATATATATATAGCAAAAAACACTTGCGTCATGCCTGGCACCAAGTGAATGATAGGGCCCAAAGAGACAGATTTTAAATAGTCTTGTAAGTTGTAAGTCTATGAGAGTTTTTAATACTCTTTTTTAGGAAAAACGTAAACAGTTAATCAGTTAGAAAAGATAATAACAATAACAAAATTAGTCAGATCAGCCTCAAGGTCTGTGCTGAGTTTGGTAGTTGTACAGTAGCTTTAAAACTCTAGGGGCCAGTTGTTCAAAATTTCCAATTCTGGATCAAAATGATCCAGATTTGGAAATCCCATTATTTCCTATCCATGATCAGGTAATCCGTCTTACTTCTATGCCGGTTTTTCAAAGCAACACTGTAAAGAACAGGTAGAAGAGCCAACATGCGGTGTAAGTGTTTCTTATTTTGAGACAAAACACAAATGGGGGCGATCATTTTTATTTTATTTTTACTTTATTATACTGAATAGCTTAATTATTAGCCTATGTCTACTTTATCACTGTTACAACGGTTACACAAGTCAAGTGCAAAATATAAACAAAAGTATATACACTAAATGATACAAATTTATTATTTGACCAATTTTAAAGTTTTACTACATTTTCTTCCTGAAATCCACCTTGAAATCCTACCCCTTGTTGGGATCAGGATAATCCTGTTTTTTGGATCAAAGTTATCCAAATCCCACTGACAAGTTTTGAACAACACAAACTGAAGGTTTGATCCAGATTAAAACTAGGATTGGATTCCCTGATCAAATCTGATTTCAGATTCCTTCTTTCCCTTTTGAACAACCCATTTTCAAGATTTGATCCAATCCGATAACCAAAATCCGATCAGCTTTCCTTTGAACAACTGGCCCAAGGAGACATCACAATCAGAAATTTTACAATAATTTGTTTAAATGGAATATCAGTATATCAGTAGCCAAAAACTTAATGAACTGTCAGTCACTAAATGTTCTTCATGTTCCACAGACGATCACAGAACGTCCCCCATGAACATACCACAGGCATTATCCAATCAGAATGGAGTAAAGAGGAAGGTCCACACCAAGAAGAAGAAGAAGGGTTTCATCACAGCCAACGTTGCTGGAACAAAATATGAGATCGGTAGGAAAAACGATTTGTTCATTATGTCAAACTTGTTGATGAAAGGGGACATTAACATATTTAAAAATGTGAGATGCAGGTCAGTGGAACTAACAAAAATTCAAGACTTCAAAATATTTGCTTCAAATATTCATTTAACAGCAATATGATAAATGGACTGCATTTAAATAGCGCTTTCACAAACCCAATGGCCACCAAAGTGCTTTACATTTTTGCCTCACATTCACCCATTCACTCACTCACTCATTCACCGACAGCAGTGTCAGCCACACAAGGCGCATTTATTTCTGAAACACAATAGATCTATTCCTCATTGAATTTGGAAAATATTTTAGTAATTGTATTTCATTACTACTATTTGAGGAGTGATTTTGATGTAATTTTACGTAATTACATCAAAATCGTCACATCAAAAATTACATCAAAACTATTGATGTAATTTTACGTAAATGTATCTGCCAAAAGCATACATGTTAATAAAAGTTGATTTTTTTAAGGAGATCATAGAGTTTACGCTTTACAAAGAACAAAGTAGTTTTTTTCTACTATTTCTTACTATTAAAGGGATAGTTCACTTTGAAATTAATTTTTGATGTGTTTTAGCTTACTTCAAGGGCATCCAAGATGTAGGCGTCTTTGTTTCCACAGTATTTTCAATTTTTATATTTTTAGGTCAAACCGTTCTTATCTGTCAGTCATATAATGGAGTTATATGGGGTCCACCTCAAAAAGCATGCACTGAGAAGTCCAAAGTAAACACAATTTAATGACTCGTAAATGTAAGTACACATTGATGGCCTAAGACACGAAACGAGCGGTTTGTGTGAGAAAATTAACAGTATTTATATTATTTTTTACCTCTTGTAACCACAGCCATGTCCAAGTGATCTAAAGTCACGGGCGCTTCGGTTTGTGCAAGCACCGTAAAGTGCCAGAAGTGATCCCATGCGCGGTTGCGAAAAAAATAAAATCAACGTTGTCTGTTGTGTTGATATATCGAAATCGTCTTCCATTGCAATTTCCTGTATATCTAAATATGTTTACATCTTCACAGTGAAGAGTAACACTGAAATCTCTGTGTAAACAACAAGTGACGTACACTCGTGAGAGATCACTTCCAGGGCTTTCTGGCTCTTGCGCAGACAGAAGCGCCCTCGCCCTCAAAGTACTTGGATGTGACTGTTATTACAAGAGGTAAAAACAATATAAATACTGTTAATTTTCTCACACAAACCTCGTTTCGTGTCTTTCTTAGGCCATCAATGTGTACTTAAATTTACGAGTCATTAAATCATGTTTAATTTGGAATTCTCTGTGCATGCTCTTTAAGTGGACCCCATATACCTCCATTATATGACTGACCGACAAGAACGGTTTGACCTAAAACTGAAAAATTTAAAATACTGTGGAAACAAAGTCACCTACATCTTGGATGCCTTTGAGGTAAGCTAAAACATATCAAAAATTAATTTCAAAGTGAACTATCCCATTAACTTCTATATCTTACTATTAATTCAGACTAAATTAAGTATTCAGATCTGTATTAAATCCAGTTAAAACAAAGCTTAAAAAACTTGCTATACCTGTTTAAAACAATCATTGCGTTCAATTTCAGTTTCAATTTCAGTCATTTGGCTATAACTAGGTAATTTGCTTTACAACGTTTGTACATCAGAGTTACTTTAATGTAGATATTCTAATTAATTAACCAATCAGTAATAACCTTGATCAGCTCTATCAAACGTGGATATTTTTCCACCAAAGAAACGAACATTGTTATTGTGTTTTGATTGATACTGTGAAGCTGCTTTGATGCAATCTATATTGTGAACAGCGCTATATACATATACTTGACTTGACTTTTTTACTGAAAGTTTACTTCAAAGTTTACTGAAGTGAAGTAATCTAGTTGGCTAGATACTTTAAAAAAATTGGCCACATTATGTATATTTAACTTACAAGTACAATTCTTTACAGTAAATCTCCCAACTAACAGTCATATAATTACTTAAAAAGCATGTCAAGATTTCTAGCTGATCTCAGGATAAGCCACACCAATTTTGATTTTATCCAGTAATGCTGATGTTTATAGAAAAACAGCATCACAATTATCATATTGCCAATTGCTACAGCTATGTATTTTTTTTTTTTTTGGAAAGATAATGATATGCAGACAAAACATTTTTAAAGCACTTGGGTTGATGCAAATTCATATTCATGATCATTATTAAAGTTTGATGAAAATAAAAGTAAATGAGTTTTTATTTAAAGTTGAGAACAAAATTTCTGTGGATGAATTCTACTAGTGAGGTCAGTTGTTTGTGCCCATTGAAAAAGAAAGATGATCCAGTCAATGCATATCAATGGAATCTAATTTGATTTATTTGCAGTTCGTATCGTCATTGAGGAGATGGCCTTTCATAAAGCCAGGGATGAGGATGAAATGGCCAATCTTATCTGGAACGACTCTGCCGTGCAACATGAGAAAATCGCTGAGCTCAGGAACTATCAGGTACTCTGATTTTCCGTTCAGTTCAAAGAATGTTTAAAACAAAGGTTTCCTCTTATTTTCCATGGATTAAGAGTTGTGACCTTTGGCTTAAACTCATTTTCCCATCATCCTTCACAGGCTTTTGCAGTTTAATCAACAGAAGTCATTTAATGTACTGTATATAAGCTTTATGGCTAAAGTACTATACAGTAGTAAAGCATCAATTGAGGTCGCCTGAGGTCAGCAAATTTGTCAGGAACAGATTTGAACTTTTAGGGCAAGTCAGTTCATTGAGGAGCCATTGAACCGTGGCTGCTTTCAAAAGATAAGCAATTGTTCAACTTGTTCCCTTGCTACAGGCACATAAACTGATTTCAGACAGGCATCTCTCGGCGGCTTAAAGGTCTAATGATCTACAACAAAATAGAGAGACTATTGTGATAACCAAAGCGAACATTTACCTAAAGGGCACCTATTATCCCCCTTTTTACAAGATGTAATATTGGTCTCGGATGTCCCCAGAATGTATTTGTGAAGTTTCAGCACAACATACCCCACAGTTAATTTATTATAACCATTTGAATAATGTCGTTTTTGGGGCCTGTTTTAAAAAGAGCTGTTTTGGTGTGTACCACCTTAAATGTAAATGAGCTGCATATCCCCGCCCTGCCTTTGGATGAGCGCGTAACTTTCATACCTATGGCAGTCGGTCTAAGCAGAATGGCTGAGAGTGAGAGACCCGCTGTTTTGTATGTCGTTCAGCCGTACATGTTTGAATCGGAATACATAAATAGTCTCTGATCAGACCCAGATGATGAAGAGACTCCGGCAGAATAAACAAAAAATGAGAATGGACCAGGACGTCTCGGTATGGTTATTTGATACATTTATGTACTTATAGAGTCATAATCGCGTCCCCTTTGCAATTATGGATGTGCAACACACACAGACACACACAAACACTGACGTTGGCGCAATTTTTTGAAACTACAAACACTTACTGTGATAAAGTTTGCTACATACAAGCGAAATTACATTTATGTGAGGGACATGTTGCGTCATGTTTACATTCTTCTGTGGCAAATGTGAGAGGATGGTTACAGAACAAGAAAATATATGCAGTTTTTAATACAATATCTTTAAAAATCTATAAATGTGTGGTTACACACTATACAAACAAGGTTGAAATTATATACACAGACATCCTACGACAACAACAACTTTAGACGCATTTGTTGTTGTTGAATTGGCTGACATCGACGGAAATGACTATTTGCTCAAAAATCATAAAATACACTTACTGGAGGTGACGTTGGATCGCAAACAGTAGAGGACGATCCACACTTGAGGATTAACTTTGAAGCAAGATCTGCTTTGAATTGACCCTCGTTCACAAAACAGTCAGTCAGAAAATTATTCGCTCAAACATAAACTTATTTACAAAGGAGAGGTGCCACTTAAACTTCCAAAATACAATACATCCACTGTGTTTTCAGTGGCTCTGATATCGGAAGAAAGTGAAAACGTCTCGGTTACGGATGTAACCCTCGTTCCCTGAGTAGGGAACGGAGACGTTACGTCAGAAGTGACGGAGATTGGGGGTTTCGCATAGAAAGCCAATCCTCTTCGAGTATTTAAAAACGAGCCAATGGCGTGCAATGCCTTGGGGCTGTGGAAATTTGCATAGCGTACTCCGCCCTACTCCGTGAGTATAAAAGGAGGAAGTGAACGTAACCGCAGTATGTCTTCGCTGAGGAGCCAAGATTGAACTCGGCGTCTACCCAGCGATACAGCAGAAGTGGCAGGGAGACGTAACGAGGGTTACATCCGTAACCGAGACGTTCCCTTTCGTAGTCACTTCGAGTTACGTCAGAAGTGACGGAGATTGGGGGTCTGTGCCATCACGCCATCTTCAAGCTGTCCACCAGTGCCCTGCGAAAGTCTGGACCCCTCTCTCTCTCTTTTTTTTTTGTAGGGATCCCACTTTAACACAGGATTACCAAGGTACACTGGGAAACATATCCCGGGAGGGACATGCTACCAGCTGCCTACCAAGGGGAGGACTTACAAATACACATATGGCCGCATAGGAACGCATATGGAAACACTGGAGCACCAACCGAGGTGGCTACTAAAATTTAACTCCAGGGGTGGCAGATGGCTTGCCAAGGGAAGACACATGCTCAGAGAGGCTTACAGTGGAAAATACACATGAGACGGTTACCATGGGGAACCGTGCACATGGAGGCACCTAGCCAGCATCCAGAGCAACAGCAGTGGTGCCCGCATCGTCGGTGCTGGAGGACTCAAGACTTCAATGGAAGAACTGAGGAAATATCGCACTTATCCAGTCCAGGGTGTGGAGTGGCGAGCAAGCGAAGACACCTGAGCGGGTCCAGTACTGGCGGAAGCGAGTACGTGAGAGGACACCGGCTCAATTCGCAGATTATAGAATCTGGCGAAGGTGTTGGGTGTCGCCCAACCTGCAGCTCTGCAGATGTCTGTCAGCGAGGCGCCGTGCGCTAGAGCCCAAGAGGAGGCCACACTCCGAGTGGAATGGGCCGTCACACCAAGGGGGCACGGACGGCTTTGCTGCTGGTAAGACAAAGCAATGGCGTCCACTATCCAGTGGGACAGCCGTTGCTTTGAGAGAGCCCTTCCCTTCTGGCTCCCCCCATGACAGACAAAGAGCTGGTCTGAGGTCCTGAAACACCGCGTTCTGTCGACATAGGTGCGGAGAGCACGTACCGGACAGAGCAGTGCCAAGGCTGGGTCTGCCTCCTCCAGGGGCAGCGCTTGCAGGTTCACCACCTGGTCCCGGAAGGGAGTGGTGGGAACCTTGGGCACATATCCAGGCCGGGGTCTCAGGATCACGTGAGAGTAAGCCGGCCCGAACTCCAGGCACGCTTCGTCAACGGAGAATGCGTGCAGGTCCCCCACCCTCTTGATGGAGGCCAATGCAACCAGGAGTGCTGTCTTCATGGACAGAAACTTTAACTCTACCGATTGCAAAGGCTCAAAGGGATGCCTCTGCAGTGCACTTAAAACTACCGAGAGGTCCCAAGAGGGTACGAGGGGAGGACGAGGCGGATGTAGCCTCCTCGCTCCCCTCGGGAACCTGATGACCAGGTCGTGCTTCCCTAAGGACTTACCTTCCACTGCTTCATGAGAAGCGGCAATGGCCGCGACGTAAACCTTAAGGGTGGAGGGCGACAGCCTGCGCTCCAACCCTTCTTGCAGGAAGGAAAGCACGACCGCGATCGAACATCTCCGGGGGTCTTTTCCGCGAGAAGAACACCAATTGACGAAGAGGTTCCACTTCAACGCATAAAGGTGTCTCGTGGACGACGCTCTTGCGGAAGTGATGGTTGCCGCCACCGCAGGTGGCAGTGAACTCAAACCTGCCTCGTCCCGTCCAGGAGCCACACGTGCAGCCTCCAAAGATCGGGACGAGGGTGCCACAGAGTGCCCCGTCTCTGAGAGAGTAGGTCCCGTCTCAGAGGAATAGGTCAAGGAGGTGCTGTCACGAGGAGCATGAGTTCGGAGAACCACGTCTTGGTGGGCCAATAGGGGGCTACCAGCAAGACCTGCTCCTCGTCCTCCTTGATCTTGCACAACACCCGTGCAAGGAGGCTCACTGGCGGAAATGCATACTTGCGTGGGCCCCGTGGCCAGCTGTGCGCCAGTGCATCTGAGCCGAGCGTACCCTCGGTCAGGGAATAAAACTGGGCGCAGTGGGATGAGTCCCGAGAGGCGAACAGATCTATCTGTGCCTCCCCGAACTGGTCCCAAATCAGCCTGACCGACTGGGGATGGAGTCGCCATTCGCCGGAGATGGGACGGACCCGTGACAGTTCGTCGGCTGCCAGGTTCCGGTCTCCAGGAATGTATACTGCACGAAGGGACCTCAGGTGCTTCTGACTCCATAACAAGAGGTGGCGGGCGAGCTGCGACAACCAGCGTGAGCGTAGACCCCCTTGGTGGTTGATGTACGCTACTGCCGTAGTGTTGTCTGAGCGGACAAGCACATGCTGGCCCGTGAGCAACGCTCGGAAGCGGTGCAGGGCGAGCCGTACTGCCAGCAGCTCGAGGCAATTGATGTGCATGAGGCGCTGGGTTCCTGTCCAGGAACCCGCGGCTGCATGCCCATTGCACATGGCACCCCAACCCGTGGTAGACGCATCCGTGGAGACAATGAGATGCCTGGAAACTCGCTGAATAGGTACGCCGGTCCGTAAGAAGCTGAGGTTCGACCACGGGAAGAAGGTTCGGCGGCATGTTGGAGTCACTGGAACTCGGAGCGAACCGCGATGCCATGCCCACCTCAGGACTCGATCGCGAAGCCACAGCTGAAGCGGTCTCATATGAAACAAACCGAGCGGCGTTGCCGCGGCCGCGGATGCCATATGCCCCAGGAGCCTCTGAAATAGTTTCAGTGGAACCGCACTCTTGCCCTCGAACTGTCGAAGACAAGTCAGCAGTGAGTGCGCGCGCTCGTTCGTGAGCTGCGCGGACATGGCGACCGAGTCTATCTCCATGCCGAGAAAAGAGATCCTCTGCACGGGGCAAAGTTTGCTCTTTTCCCGGTTGACCCGAAGGCCCAGACGGGCTAGGTGCCGGAGCACCGGGTCTCTGTGTTCGCAAACCTGAGCTCGAGAGTGTGCCAGTATCAGCCAGTCGTCGAGATAGTTCAGGATGCGAACCCCGTGCTCGCGAAGGGGAACAAGGGCTGCCTCGACGATCTTCGTGAAGACGCGAGGGGACAGAGCTAACCCGAATGGGAGAACCGTGTACTGATATGCCTGGCCCTCGAAAGCAAACCGAAGAAACGGTCTGTGTCGAGGCAAAATGGAGACATGAAAGTACGCGTCCTTCAGGTCGATCGCTGAAAACCAATCCTCAAACCGAACGCATTCGAGAATGCGTTTAGCTGTGAGCATTTTGAACGGTAGTCGATGGAGAGAACGGTTCAAAATGCGCAGGTCCAGGATCGGTCGTAACCCACCGGTCTTTTTGGGGACAATGAAGTAGGGGCTGTAAAACCCGGACCTCATCTCGGCTGGAGGGACCGTGTCGATTGCACCCTTCGCCAGCAGGGTCGCAATCTCCGTTCTCATGACCGGGGCATTGCCACCGACCATCGTGGAGCGAACTCCCCCGAAACGGGGAGGAGACCGTGCGAACTGAATCGCGTAGCCGAATCTGATCGTTCTGATTACCCAGCGGGACAGCCCGGGCAGCTCTAGCCAGGCTTCCAGGAAGTGAACCAGCGGCGTCATCCGAACCACAGACGTCCCCCCGGAGGGGCAGCGAGGCGGGTCGACTGGCATGCGCGCAGGAGTTACCCCGCCCGGATGCACCGTCGAAGCCCGCTCCCCGACAGAAGAGACCAGGGAAGGCAGAGCGTTCCACGGGGGTCTGTTCTGCCGGGGGTCTGGCGATAGAGGGGGAAGGGAGGGGCGTAGCCCGGGGACGACACACGCTCCCTTCCGCGCCCTCAGAGACAGAGAGGAATGAGTGGGCTGACGCACTGGGACGTCGAGCGCACCCAATCCTGTCTGTGTGCTCAGTGATGATGTCAAGTCTTTCTTTAACCAACTCAGGGTGCTGCCCACCCGTGGGTGAGCAGCGGGGAGCTGAGAACAAAAGATTCTCCCCCGGCCTTCCACCGGGGGAAGGAGGGGGCCTGCTACCGCCTCCTGGGAAAAACTCAACTTCATCACTGAGCAGCCCGTCTCAGGAACGTCGCTTAGCCTGGCGTTTAGCGGGGCGTGCGGCCTGAGGGGGCTGTGACGCCTGCCTGCGGCCTCCTCCACGCCGTGGCCCGGATGAAGGCTGCTGCTGGGGCCGGGTAGGAGGGAGGGGAGCCGCGGGGGGGCGTCCTCGGCGGCGAGCAGCGGGAGGCATCTGTGCCGACGACTGGGTGGAGACAGCAGCTGGTCGTCAGGGCAGAATATGTTTGATTGCCTCCGTCTGCTTCTGGGCAGTGGAGAACTGCTGGGCAAAGTCCTCGACTGCACCGCCGAAAAGGCCAACCTGGGAGAGTGGGGCGTCGAGCAGACGAGTCCGCTCAGCGCTCCGAGTGTCTGAGCCAGAGATGACGCTCCTGGACCACACTGGTGGCCATCACCTGACCAACGGCGCGAGCGGCCACTTTCGTCGCCCGGAGAGCAAGGTCAGTGGCGGACCGCAAATCTTTGAATGCCGTTGGATCAGTCCCGCCCTCGTGCATATCTCTGAGCAGCTTCGCTTGGAAGACCTGCAAAGTGCTCATCGCATGCAAAGCGGTGGTCCCGCCGCTCTATAGGAACGCGCCGCCATAGCAGACGAGAACCTACAGGCTTTGACTGGGTGCTTAGGAGGACCCCGGGAGGAGGCGCTCTGTGGACACAGCCGCATCGCAACAGAGCGCTCCAGCGGGGGCATCCCAGTGTACCCACGGGCGGCCCCACCATCGAGGGGGGGAAAGGCGGGGGAGAGATCGCGCTCTCGAGTGGACAGCGGAGCCCCCCAAGAGCGCGATAACTCCACATGCAGCTCGGGGAAGAAAGGCAATGGAGTTGGCCGTGGCCTTGCGGCGGCAGCTTTGTCCAAAAACCAATCATCCATCCGTGAGAGATCGGGGCAGGGCGGAGGGTTCCACTCTAACCCGATAGTCCCAGCGGCTCGAGACAGCATGGCCGTCAGCTCGGGATCCGACACGGGCAACGCTGGCACTCCCGAAGGAGGCAACGCAGCCGCATCCTCATCTCCCGAGGACTCTAGCCCGCCTAGTGATGCTGTGATCGGCATCGCATCATCATCTGGAGCGCTGCCCGAAGCAGACGGTACCACCGAAGAAGCGGACGACTGAATCGAACTAACGCTCGCTGGCTCTCGCACTGAGGCGGGAGGTGTGGCCCGAGGAATCTTCGGGGCTTTGTTCCACACCGTCACCGTGAAATCACCAGGTCCCTGGGTCGACGGGCCCCCTGTGAGGGAAGCCGATCGAGTAGGGGGGACCGGGACTCTCACTTTAGTCAGATCATTGAGTCTCGACCTCAGTGTAGAGATGGTCATGTTCCCACAGAAGGAACATGAGTCATCCACGAACGCTGCTGCTGCATACTGAATGCCCAGGCATACAAAGCAGCGATCGTGACCATCAGATGACGATAGAAATCGACCACACCCAGAAGAACACGGGCGAACCATCTTTAAAAAGACGTGCCACGTGCAGCTCTTTCAATGAGAGGAGGAAATTCACTCTTTTCAGCGCTGAGGCGACCAGGGAGAAGCGCAAAGTCTGGCAGACCACTGCTCAGATCGCAGGCGATGCAGAATCTCGCTGGGTACCGCCGTCACACCAACACTGAAGAGGACGCTCGTCTCGAAGAGTCTTGAACAGTGAGAATGGCTTTCAGGAGTGAAGAGGTTCTCTTGGCTCCGAAGCGAAAACATACTGCGGTTGCGTTCACTTCCTCCTTTTATACTCACGGAGTAGGGCGGAGTACGCTATGCAAATTTCCGCAGCCCCAAGGCATTGCACGCCATTGGCTCGTTTTTAAATACTCGAAGAGGATTGGCTTTCTATGCGAAACCCCCAATCTCCGTCACTTCTGACGTAACTCGAACTGACTACGAAAGGGAACTACTATTTATGTCATTATTAAATCCCATCCCACAATAGAACACTTATGTTTCTAGGAGACATCACCGGCTGTCATTGAAACAATGAAGGATGGTGTACAGATCAATAATACACTGTCAATAAAACCCCTGCCTTGCTCAATTCTATGTCACAAAGCGCTGAATCTTAGAACAGCTCGTTCTGAGACAGTGATTTATTGAGATTGTAATTTTTTTTTTATCATTCTAGGGTGGTTTTGCTCACACACTGTCAACACACATTTATGTTCCAACACCATGTAAAACTGAATTTTCCATAATAGGTGCTCTAAATATTTTCACGTTTCGATCTATGATATAAAACACACCAGTTATAATCTGCTTGTGTTTTTTTTTTAACTTTATATAGGCTTCAAAATGTATACATTTTGGATTAACTTGTAAAGATTATCTTGATAGACAAAATGGGTCAACTTTGTTGAACACAGATCTTATGTTTTGCATAGCTTTTCTATCGAGGGAACCCATGCGCCTCTAACCTCTGAGTTGTCCTACAAAGTGACGTCATCTTGTACAAACAGATGCTGTATTTAGCAGTACATAAATTATTAAATGGAAATGTATCTGAAATGTCTGTGTATTTGACAAATGTTGCATTTATTTCAAACACAGTGTCCCTAATTTATCAAAAGTGCATACACCAAATTTCCAGCGTACACCTGTACACCCAAAACCACGGTGACTTTGAGATTTATCAATATGGACGTTGGCGTACGGCACGCTCAAATCCTACACCAGCTCAGGAGGTGGTGTACGCACGTTTTGAGTTAGTGAGGAAATGCGCAGAAAAATTCCTAACGCCACAAAACACACTGACAAACTAAAAGATGATATATTATGACCCACTGTAAAAAATAAAACAAACAAACAAACAAAAAAAACGACAACTTTATTATAAAAAAAACAACAAAATTATAAACTTCAGTGTTTATTTTTGACTTCAATGTTTAATTTGTGTGACTTTACCAAAGCATCTGATTTGTAAGTGTCACAGTCCGTCGTCTGCACCAGTCTGTCTTGTCATCAGCACTACACTCCCCAGGATCCTCTTGTCTCTACTCCCGTACTCACTCCCTCGTCAGCCACCTGTTCCTCGTCTGTTCATCATTTTCACCTGTTTGCACCTCATTGTGTTTGATTCCCCTGTGTATTTAGTTCCCTCAGTTTCATTCAGTCTTGGTCGGTCGTTGAACTTATGTTACAGTGTTTGAGTGTGATTCCTGTCTGTTCCTGTTCCATTGGATGTTTGAAGTTTAACCCTCTGAGACCTAAGGGTATTTTTACAATAAATTTTCCGTCTGGTGTCATTTACTAAAAAAGCTTGTAAAATATCAACCCTTTGGTGCACAGACAATTGACACACCTCTTTTTTTTCAGGACAAATTGAACTTTCAGCATATTTGTGTTACATTGATGTCACCTGAATGTAAAATAAGTTATGGGACCATAAAGACAAATGAAAAAATAAATCGGAAATGGAATCACTCAATTATTTATTGAAATCACACACAAATAAATAAAAGCTAAGCAATTTTCCTCTGGAAAATAGTTTGTTCATGTCTTTGGAGTCCTGGAGCACAGGAATAAACATTATAACTTGTACAGAACAAAAACTATTGACATTTTTCCAAAAGAAGTCCAGGCGTTTGGGGCCTCAATGAAATTCACTGGTGCCAAGCCTCAAAACAGTTCCTATCAGCAATCACACAGAGGGCCACATCACAGGTTTTGCATTTCTATTTTATTTATTCTTTTATTTATTATGTTCTTTTTATTCTTTTATAATACATTTATACTACTATAATACTTTTTTACAGTAAATAAATAAATGGCACTCCAGCTGGGTCTATCCTGGTAATCTAGTTCCTCATCTGTCAAAAAGCTCTGTTCTCCTGAAAATCCTTCATCCTGCAATGCACCAAAATAGACCAGCGCTTTATTTACGTCCATTTCGCTGTGTTTCTCTGTGAATCGCGCGTCTCCGTGAGTCTCTCTATCTCTCTACACTATATCAGTGCTTGGTTCATGCGTAATGACGCACACCAATGTTTACAACGGATCAGCCTGTAATTGGTCAAAAACCATCACGTGAAAACATCACGTGATATCCAGGATGTCCGCTAGCATCGAGCTAGCGGCAAAAATGACCGAATATTTATGAATTATGGGCTTCAAGATTATCAAAGTTTGACATAAAGCGTTTGGATTTATTGCTGAAAACCTCTGAAAGGAAGCACAAGTTCCAGGCTGAATAGAAAACCTTCTGTAAAGGCTAGAAAGACCCGAAAGACACCCCCGTGATGGCTAGCTCGTTAGCTTTCTGCTGGAAAAAACGGTAAGAAAATCGATAAATCTGTCATCGAGTTATGTAAACATTTATCGGAGGTGACGTGTGGCATCGTCGACGACGCCGTCGGGCTCAGGGGGTTAAGTAAAGTATTGAATTGGAGCTTTGCCTCTTCGGTTTCCTTCTTCCTCTGCCTGCACTCAACACTCACCTCGTGACAGAACGACCGACCTACCTAAAGAAATGGATTCCTTTGCGGCGGTTCAACTACTCTGCCTTGAGCAGGAAGATCAGTCCCTGGAGGATAATTTAATGGATTTCCTCTCCCTCGTTCCAGCCACAACCTTCAGCCACCTGTTGGACGACAGCCTCTGCAGCTTTCTATATGCTGGCCTCAACACCGCCACCAGAGAGCAGTTGTCCGGGAACGGTCCCCCGGGGAGTTTCGCGGCATATGTGGAGTGGCTGCTGGTGTTCTGCGGATCTCCCTTCACCATCGATGACTGCACCAGCCCCACTCCAATGCCCGAGCCCTCCTTATCACTGGTTCCGTCCAGCCTCGTCGAACCTGAACTCTCCTCATCGCTGGTTCCGTCCAGCCCTCCTGAGCCTGAACTCTCCTCATCGCTGGTTCCGTCCAGCCCTCCCGAGCCTGAACTCTCCTCTCCGCTGATTCCGTCCAGCCCCGTCCAGCCAGCGCCAGAGACCGTCCAGCCAGCGCTGGAGACCGTCCAGCCAGCGCCGGAGACCGTCCAGCCAGCGCCGGAGACCGTCCGGCCACCGTCCAGCCAGCGCCGGAGACCGTCCAGCCAGCGCCGGAGACCGTCCAGCCAGCGTCCAGCCAGCGCCGCAAAGACCGTCCAGCCAGCGTCCAGCCAGCGCCGGAGACCGTCCAGCCAGCGTCCAGCCAGCGCCGGAGACCGTCCAGCCAGCGTCCAGCCAGCGCCGGAGACCGTCCAGCCAGCGTCCAGCCAGCGCCGGAGACCGTCCAGCCAGCGCTGGAGACCGTCCAGCCAGCGTCCAGCCAGCGCCGGAGCCCGTCCAGCCATCGCCAGAGCCCGTCCAGCCCGCGACCGTCCAGCCCGAGACCGGCCCTTCTGTCCAGCAAGAGACGGTCCACTCCCCGTCTGCCCCAGTGTCCCAGCCACGGCCGCCCGTAGGGTCCTCACCGCCGTGGCCGCCTGAAGGGTCCTCACCCCCGTGGCCGCCCGAAGGGTCCTCACCGCCGCGGCCGCCCGAAGGGTCCTCACAGCCTGCTCCGCCCTGGCCACGCCTTCAGCATGCTCCGCCCTGGCCACGCCTTCAGCCTGCTCCGCCCTGGCCACGCCTTCAGCCTGCTCCGCCCTGGCCACGCCTTCAGCCTGCTCCACCATGTCCTGCTCCGCCCTGGCCACACCCTCATCCTGCTCCGCCCTGGGGGCTTCCTCCTCCAGACCACGCCCTCCACAGCCTCCAGGGCGCCCATTGTAGCAAACCCCCAGCCAGACAATGGTGAAGCGTACTGATGTTTCCAGAAGCCTTTATTTGTATTTAGCCGTCAGCCTTGCTTAAACACAAATCTACTTTCGTTTCCATATTTCTCCTTGAAACAACGTAAGAGCTACAGGACAGATAAATAACATAAAATGAGCTCTTACAAACATAAACATTACCCGACTATTATTAACAATGCTAAAAACGTACATTAGCTTGCCACGAGAGAAAATAATACATTTAAACACTTTTTCACAGATAAATGAATTAACCTTCATATTACTGCACATAACCATAAAACAAGATAAACACACAATACCTTGTTCCCGTTCCAGCTAGGTGCTTAAATTATCCCTTTTGAGCTTTATAAAACCTCAGACCAAATTGTGTCTTTCCTTCTTCCCTCCGTGGATGCGTCTGACTAACTAGTCTCACCCTTATAGACGCGAAATTAACGTTCCACTAGGAAGCGCCAAAATAAAAGTCTCTTAACATTAACAGAGAAAATAATAAAATAAAGCTCTGAAATTATTATTTTCAATTTCCTTAGAGTTAGTTACACTCCCACCAATCATGAGTAAATAATGGAACTCTACACAGTCTGCATTAGACACGAATGATTTTAACAAAAAATTGCCTTCCCAGAACCTGTATAAGAACTAAACCAACTTATGATAATATATAACTATGAAATATTATGCGCTATGAAGTGGAGGGAGCAGATTTAGCTAGTCTCCAGCAGCAGGACAAGCTTCTGGATAGGGCGCTCAACTTCGGACACCTTGTGAAGACGCTCTCCCTTCTTGCCAAGCTTACGGTCACCAAGCCAGACTTTAACTCTCCTTACAAGTCCATCTTCATCAACAGTTCTTTCTGAAACTCTACCCAATCTCCACTCGTTCCTGTGCACATCCTCTCCCTTCATGATTACAATGTCTCCCAATTGTAAATTTCTCCTTGGAGCATGCCAGCGCTGTCTGAGAGCAATATTGGCAAGGTATTCCTTTCGCCAGCGACTCCAAAACTGTTCCGCAAGGTATTGGACATGTCTCCACCTTTTCTTGCCATACACATCTTCTCTGACGAACTCACCTGGGGGGGTAAGGCCTGAACAGATTTCATTGTCAGAAGATGGTTAGGGGTGAGTGGTTCAAGGCTACGAGGGTCGCTGAGGTTGTCAACAGTCAGAGGACGACTGTTTACTATAGCCATGGCTTCATAGAAAAAGGCCCGTAGTGAAGCATCATTTAGTCTACCAGAGGAAAGGGCAAGAGTGGACCTTAGAACACTTCTCACTGTCCTTATTTGTCTTTCCCACACCCCTCCGGCATGACTGGAATGGGGTGCATTCATGCAGAAATCACATTGCTTCTCTGCAAGAAATACAGCCAGACGGTCTGAATCGACTTCCTTTAAAGCTTCTCTGAGCTCATTTTTGGCACCGACAAAGTTGCTTCCTTGATCAGACTTAATCTGACGAACAGCACCACGTATGGCGATGAAACATCGGAGGCCGTTTATGAAGGCATCTGTCGACATGTCTTCAAGGAACTCAATATGAACAGCACGGGAGCTAAGGCAAGTGAAAAGAAGGCCGTACCTCTTGTTCTCCTTTCTTCCTTGTCTTGTAAGGAATGGCCCGAAGCAGTCCATGCCACAGAAGGTGAAGGGGGGTGATGGTTCCAACCGTTCAGGGGGTAGATCAGCCATCCTTTGCTCTTCCATAGGTTTGCGTTGCCGTCTACAGGTGACACATTGACGAATGTAGGAAGCGACCGCCCGGTTGATTCCTTTAATCCAGTAGCCGCTGTGCCTTATTTCATTAATGGTAAGACCTTTACCTTGATGTTTCATCCTTTCATGGTGATAGGCAATAATCATCCTTGTTATGTGATGGTCTTTGGGAATGATTGCAGGGTGCTTGACAAAGTAAGGAAGAGAGGAGTTGCACAGTCTTCCTCCCACCCTGAGAACACCGTCGTCGTGGAGAAAGGCGTCGAGAGCATGTAACGGATTGTGAGATGGTAGAGGAATCCCTTTACTCAGCAGTTTCAACTCTTCTTGATACACATTTTTCTGCAGATCTTTGATAATGCAATGTTCCGCCTGTGCTCGTTCCGTGACAGAGGTGAGATCATTTGATCTGTTCTTGCTTATGCGCCTGAGAATACGTGCAACTGCCCGCGTAGCTAGCGACCAAGATGAGAACTTGGACAAGCGATCAACGATGCTCACATGTTCAGTGGTCTTTGTACTGAGCACTAGAGCACTCCTGACCTCTGGATCTCCGACTGTTAACTCTGGTACCTCATCTGTAGCCAGCTTTATTTCCTTGTTCCATAAGAACTTGGGCCCAGTCAGCCAGGTAGATGACAAGAGCTCACTAGCAGTTAAGCCCCGAGAAGCATGGTCAGCAGGATTCTCATTTGTTGGGACATATCGCCACTGTTGTGGGGCTGTGCTGAGCTGAATCTTCTGAACGCGGTTAGCCACAAACGTGTGGAATCGTCGTGCTTCATTTCTTATATAACCTAAGACCACTTTAGAGTCGGTCCAGAAGAACTCTTCAACGTTAATAAATCCCATTTCCTCCTTAAGCATGTTACTTATCTTCACGGAAACGACTGCTGCCGTCAGTTCTAATCTTGGAATCGTTGTGACCTTGGTAGGAGAGACACGTGATTTTCCTACAACTAAGGCACAATGAATATCTCCCTCTTCGTTTTGGAGTCGTAGGTAAGAACACTGACCGTAACCCTTCATACTGGCATCAGAGAAGTGATGCAACTCTGTCTTTGAGACCCTTCCAAATCCAGCAGGTGAGTAGGTACGGGATATGGTGAAATTATCCAAGTGGGTCAGATCACTTCTCCATTTTTCCCATTTTGGGCGAAGCTCATCAGTGAGAGGATCATCCCAGCCAGTACCCCGTCTGCACATCTCCTGAAGAATGATCTTCGCTTTGAGGACGACTGGCGCCACAAACCCAAGAGGATCATACAGAGAAGCCACTGTAGATAAAATGCCGCGTCGTGTTGCAGGCTGCTCCTTAAGGCTGACGTTAATCCTGAAGTGGTCAGAATCCACATCCCATTGAATCCCGAGAGCTCTCTCAAGTGGCAAATCATCAAATGCGAGGTCCATATCCTTCACGTTGATAGCTCGCTCGGAGGGTGGTATAGTCTCTAATACCTCTCT
This sequence comes from Pimephales promelas, assembly GCF_016745375.1. The sequence continues at coordinate 2,906,927 of NW_024121677.1, forward strand.
GTCGTTAGACACGAACTTATGTAGTCGGAGACCACCCATGGCGCAGAGTTCACGAGCTTCCCTGGCAAGCTTAATAGCATCTTCAGTGTTTACAACACTCACGAGCCCATCGTCTACATAAAAGTCCCTCATAACAAATCTCGAGCCTTGAGTGTAGGTGTCGCGATTCTCCTTAGCTAGATGTTTCATCCCATAGTTTGCACATCCCGGAGAGGAAGCTGCACCGAACAGATGTACTTTCATGCGAAACTCGCTGGGCGGTGAGTTCAAATCTCCTTGCTTCCACCAGAGAAAGCGCAGGTAGTCACGATCAGCTTCGTCCACATGAAACTGATGGAACATCTTCTGAATGTCACACATCAATGCTACGGGGTGCTGTCGGAAACGGATGAGAACTCCACTTAAGTTGTTCAACATGTCAGGTCCAGAGAGGAGGTGATCATTCAGGCTTGTTCCTTTGTATCTGGCTGAGCAATCGAAAACCACGCGAAGTTTATCTGGCTTCTTTGCATGATGCACACCATGATGGGGAATGTACCATCTCTCACCTTCTCTCCCACCTTCCTTGACCTGCTCAGCATCTCCCTTTCCGATGACCTCCTCCATAAATTCAACATAATGCTCCTTATACCTTTCATCACGTTGCAATTTCCTTTTAAGGTGAAGGAGACGTGTCATAGCTGAGCCTTTGTTGTCAGGTAAGCTGGGTCTGGTTTTGAAGGGCAGAGGCATTTCATAATGGCCATGTATGTTTTTCCTTATTCCCTTATCCAGTATGTTGAGGAATGTGATGTCGTCTTGTGACACAATTTTGCTGTCGTCACTGCCATCTTTGAAGTCAGACTCTAAAATGCGGATGACGTCGGTAGGAGTTACCGGAGGTAGCTCCTTAACTGTAATTCTGTGACACAGATGACGTGTGCTCAGCGCATCATGGGTTTGTAATGAGCGTCCTACAATACTCCATCCTAAGTCCGTCCTTACAGCGTAGGGTTCCTCATCTCCTCCTAAAAGGACTTGTCTTGGTGCCATGGCTCTTGAGCAGTTGTAGCCGATTAAAAGGCCTACTACACAGTCCTTCAGTGGTTGGATTTCATCCACTAATTCCGCAAGATGACTCCATTGTTTAGCTGTCTCACAAGTGGGGATGTGAGAGCGGTTTACAGGTATGCAGTCCTTTGTATAGGCGACCGGAAGATCGACTTGAATTGAAGAACTATATCCTCTAACACGAAGCCCAGAAACACTTTCGCTTGTGAGAACTGTATCCTTACCACTCATAGTCGTCAATTTCAGTTTCACTGGATACTTGTCAGCATTAAGTTCATCACTCACTTCTTGATCAATAAACGTAGTATCGCTTTGAGTGTCAAGCAACGCATAGACAAGTTTCTCAGTACTTGGATCTTTTTTAGATGAAACCCAGACTGGTATCACCATGGATGTGTTGGATGACCCTTCACCTGCTACACTGAGTGACGTTGCAGCAGCACGTCGATTTGTCTCTGGTTCTGATGTAGACCTTTCCCTTTTGTAATTGTCATCATGTAGAGCTGTAGGATGCTTTCCTTTGCAGTGGTCGCAGTAATGACGGTGACGGCAGTCTCTCACGCTGTGGCCGGGTTTCAAGCATCCATAGCAGAGTTTCTTCTCTTTTATGTAGTTGCGTCGCTCAACCAACACCATCTCAGTGAACTTGGAGCATGCATGAAGCTGGTGTCTATTATCTTGACAAAGGATACATGAAGTCTTAACTTTCCTCTGTTCTGACTTGTGGTTTTCATTGTCAGGAACTGTTTGAGTGGAAAGAACACTGGCTTTGTTTTTCTTCACGTCTCTGAGATTTCTCTTCTCAGCACTAGAATCTGATGAACGAAGGGCATGAAAGGACGTAATGGGGTTGCAAGCAATCTCAGCTTCAGTCGATGTGAATTTTGCAAACTCCTTGAAACTTGGGAATTCTTGATTTTCATTTAGGCTTTGCGTGACTTGTCGATTCCATCGCAAAGCTGCCCAGTCTGGTAGTTTGTGAACGAGCTTCTGGTTCTCCTCACAGTCATTTAATATGTCGAGACCCTTGACATAAGGCATGGCATCTTGGCAAGCATTCAGAAAATCTGCGAAGCGTCTAAGTCCTTCAGCATCCTTTGATGGTATTCTCGGCCAGTTGGTTAGCTTTTCTCTGAATGCTCTCTGAATGGCGAATGGCTGGCCAAAGCGACGATTTAGTTTGTCCCAGGCATCTTGGTAGGCTTCATTGTCATTTCGATAGAAGTTGCCATCTAAAACCTGCCGTGCTGGACCACCAACATATTTTTTCAGGTAGTATAGTTTTTCAGCTGGTGTGATTGCCCTTTGATCAATGAGTGAGGTGAATGCTGCCTTCCATTCAATGAATTGTATGGGATTGCCATTGAAGACAAATGGCTCAGGAACAGGAAGCCTATTTAAGGCTATGTTGTCTTGAAGAATCTGAGCGAGAGAGGGAACGTCTGTATAACGGGGCGATGCGACTTGAGACAGGGGCAATGCAGTTACAGGCACATTCTTTGCTTCCATGTTCCTTTCCCTTTTAGCATAGTTAGCATCCTTGTGTTCTGTTTCCTTATCGTAGATCTTCAACTTGGCTTGGGCTGCCCGTATCTCTTTCTCTGCCTGCAATCGCTCCAACTCACGCCTTTGTGCCTCTAAAGCTTTGCGTTGTTGTTCCTCCAACTCTCTTATAGATTCCTTTTGCCTTTCTTCCTCTAGCAGCATCTGATAATTTGACTCTTTTACTGCTAGTTCAGCTGCAGCATCCACACGTTTTGCTTTCATGGATGTAGTTATGGAGCTGTGGCTGTCAGACTGGCTGTGACTTAACGAAGAAGCTGCGGATCCATAGACAGACTTTGCATAGTCATGGCGGAGCAGTTCATGAAGGCGATGTCTTTCCTGCTGTTCATTGAACTCGCTTTCATTATCTATAGCTCTGCTGTAGGCAATGTTGGTGATTTCTGTAGTCACCGATTCACATGTATCAACTCTTCTTCTAATGTCGGTAGAGGGTGTGGTGAGATTTCGAATTTCAAAATAAATGGTCATTATGTCTTCCTTTTCTTTCTTAAGCTCTTCAATGAGAGGCCAGAGTTGACTCTCTGACATAAAAGACTTTAGCTGATCTCTTGCCTTGCGTGTGTGGAGCTTCCACTGCTCGTACATGGCATACAGCCTTTTCTCTTTTTTCTTGGCCTCTTCGAGTTGATGTGCGCGCATCTTCTCTGTGGGATAGCGCGTGCGTTCAGAGCGTCTAGGGCCTTCAAGAGCATTATCATCATTAAGCTTGCCTTGGAAGTCAGTTAGACCTTGTTGTTTAGCTTCATTTGTTTCCTTCAGACAGTACTTGGTGAGAACTAGCCATCTGCTCCACCACCTCCTTCTCATTACCTGACTCTGACATTATTATCCAATTTTAAACTCTAATGGCAGAAGAAGATCCCTTTAGAAGATATAATCAATCCCTTGTTATAGAACAGCAAATATGAAATATCACAACATCAGATAATAGCTAGCACATATGCATTTACATATAGACATTCAAATAACTGTAAATGTCAATGTAATATCACAATAAACAAAACGTTATTAGATCCAAAATGTGAGAAATGTAAATGCAACAGCTTCAATAACCACAGTTAAGAAATGAAACAGATGCGAAGTCCAAAAAACGTATGTGTCCTTAATTAGAAAGAGTCCATGGAATGTATGCAGGTATGGGTGTAAAATGCAACAAGAGTTTATTTTGATGCTCTCCTTACTGAGCCGTTGAGTATTAAATGTTCAGTCCAAGAAGCAAATCATCTGTTGTTCGCCTTATATGCTGTACTACAGACAGTATAATAATGGGTTAATACTCACAATCCTGCATCAATGTCCGTGCGTGTGACTGTACTTGACCATTGCACCGAATACGTGAGACCGCTGTCCAAAGTAGGTCAGGCGCGAAGCGCGCGGATGCAACTCGATGAGTCCACGCTGACACCTCGTGGCGATATCGCGGAAGCTAGCCGGCGCCGTGAAGACCCTCCGTAGTCCGTCGTAGACAACGAGTCGTCGTCGGTATCGATGCGGGTCAAGCTCTTACTGTAGCAAACCCCCAGCCAGACAATGGTGAAGCGTACTGATGTTTTCAGAAGCCTTTATTTGTATTTAGCCGTCAGCCTTGATTAAACACAAATCTACTTTCGTTTCCATATTTCTCCTTGAAACAACGTAAGAGCTACAGGACAGATAAATAACATAAAATGAGCTCTTACAAACATAAACATTACCCGACTATTATTAACAATGCTAAAAACGTACATTAGCTTGCCACGAGAGAAAATAATACATTTAAACACTTTTTCACAGATAAATGAATTAACCTTCATATTACTGCACATAACCATAAAACAAGATAAACACACAATACCTTGTTCCCGTTCCAGCTAGGTGCTTAAATTATCCCTTTTGAGCTTTATAAAACCTCAGACCAAATTGTGTCTTTCCTTCTTCCCTCCGTGGATGCGTCTGACTAACTAGTCTCACCCTTATAGACGCGAAATTAACGTTCCACTAGGAAGCGCCAAAATAAAAGTCTCTTAACATTAACAGAGAAAATAATAAAATAAAGCTCTGAAATTATTATTTTCAATTTCCTTAGAGTTAGTTACACCCATCCTCCCTCCCCATTGATGTTACGGCGTGAGGTCACGCCTACCGGGAGGGGGGAGTGATGTCACAGTCGGTCGTCTGCACCAGTCTGTCTTGTCATCAGCACTATACTCCCCAGGATCCTCTTGTCTCTACTCCCGTACTCACTCCCTCGTCAGCCACCTGTTCCTCGTCTGTTCATCATTTTCACCTGTCTGCACCTCATTATGTTTGATTCCCCTGTGTATTTAGTTCCCTCAGTTTCATTCAGTCTTGGTCGGTCGTTGAACTTATGTTACAGTGTTTGAGTGTGATTCCTGTCTGTTCCATTGGATGTTTGAAGTTTAAGTAAAGTATTGAATTGGAGCTTTGCCTCTTCGGTTTCCTTCTTCCTCTGCCTGCACACAACACTCACCTCGTGACAGTAAGCATATGTATTCCTTCAGTTGCGAGAATGTGGACCCTGCCGTTTCAGGATTAGCTATCCCCACGGACTCGGTTCGGTAATGAAAGGGTTTCAATGACCAAAAAATAATTCAGACTGACAAAATAATAAAAAAATACATTCTTCTTCTTTTAAATGACAATAATAATACAATACAAATAATAATAACGACATCCTTCTTCTAAATAATTCATTGTTAACACTAATATCCTCCTAATCCCACCAAAACCACACTAATATACATACGCCCCCGCGCGCACACACACCTACGATGCTTTTGGGAAACGCTGACCCAGTTATTAGTGTGATATGGTGAGTAAAGTTACAAAATCTTATTGTTATACCACTTCATTGTATCATCACACTAAACGCCACTTCAGAATTAAAAATTGTAAATAAAATCAGAGGAAAAAAAGAAGAGTAGCCTGTACTCACCATGCAAGCGATGAACAGCGGAAATGAAAACAAGCTAGAAAGCGACGTCATGAGTTTACGGCGCGGCCCCACCTCGATCGACGTCATCACTTTGCCCCTAACCAATGAGCAGTGGTGGAATGTAACGAAGTACAAATACTTCGTTACTTTACTTAAGTACATTTTTCACGTATCTTTACTTTACTTAAGTACAATAAATAGTGCATACTTTTTACTTTTACTTCGTTACATTTTGCAGCAATTATTCTACTTTCTACTCCACTACATTTCTACAACTTCTGTTACATTTTCGTTACATTTTCTGATCAGTTTTTCCCCTGCCAAAACGCAATCTGACCGTCCGTTCGTTGCACGTTTGTCTCACCAGTGACGTTTGGTTGCCATAGATACAGTATATCAACCCGGTCACACTAAATGCGTCTCACAGGCAGACAGTGTGTTTATCGTGCAACTCATACGCGAAAATTTGTTTTTACGTGCATAGGAAACACACCGTGTGTAGTATATGTTTGGTTTGGTTAGGATTATGGCAAGCCAAGAGGTTCATAATTACACCATGAATTAATCTTGTTTACTGCCAAACATAGTTATTATATAGTAAGGATAAGCATGATGTGTATATTGCCTAATTGCAAGCTTGTTTCAGAAATGGTGACATTTTTTTCCATCATTATTGAACATCATTACAGGAGTAGGCTATTAGGTTGAATGAGTTAGAATTAAATGTTTTATTAATCATTACAAAATAGACATTAAGATAATAAATTGTTATACTTTTACTTTTAATACTTAAAGTACGTTTAAAATAAAGTACTTTTTACTTTTTACTGAAGTATGGTTGTCATTGTGTTACTTCTACTTTTACTAAAGTAAATATTTATCTGGGTATTTGTACTTTTACTTAAGTACTGAGATTCAGTACTTCCTCCACCACTGCCAATGAGAAGCATTGTGGGCGGGGCTACACGTGTACCCCAGCCCCAGGTGTAGCCCCAGCCCCACACTTGTAGGCAGGTATATTGATCATTAAATCATAGTTTTGTTGTCTTGAATGATTCATTCAGTCATATTCATTCATTCATTGATTTATATCACTTGTTTAGTGTAAGCATAATCTTACGCCAAAATATACGCCCGTTTCTACGCAACAATGATAAATGAGGGCCAGTGTGAGCTGTCACTATGGGATGCAGAAAGTTTCTCTCTGTCTGTTTTCAGCTCCTCCCCGCCTACACATGGCAACTCCTGCCGATCGGTTACATACAGCCGCAGCCGATGTCCAACACACCTAATGTCACACAGGCAAACCAGAACAAAGAACAATGAAAACTAAATCAAAATAGAGCACACACGTTACACCTATCCAAAGGCTAGTTGTTCACTTGTTCTCATTATACACTTTTTTCCAATCTGTATCTATTCACACACACACAAAAAAAGCATCGCAGCCTGGCATAGAGTTATAGGATTGGGTCTCTGATACTTCTACTAGCATCATATTCAAAGCTCTGTCAGAGGTCAAAGCAGTTTGATGTTATCATTTTGATAAGCTAAACGCACAATACTATAATATGTTTTTTATGCATATCACAAAAACATAATGGGTAATCTGTTTTAAATGACACTGAATATTTTTACTAATCCATTTCAGAAGTGAAACAAATAGTTATTCTCTACGGAAGCACTGAACCACACCGTCCACCATTTTCGATTTAGTTTCTCTAGAGCTTACATTGCATTCTGGAATCGTTTTCTCTGTAAACGATATACACATTTGAATACAAATCAGAATCAATTGCATTTACTTGGAAAAGAGCAGCTTCTAAATTTGTCCTTTTGTTTTCTGGAAAGTAATAGGGCATATTTTATGTTTTCTTGTCTTTCATATTGATAATAAACATTATAAATGGTCTATGAAACAATAGTGTATTGTGTTAGTGTGAAAAAAAATCAACTCTCCATGTTGGTCTAATATTATATACACAATATAAATAATTGGCTTTGATCCATGAAACACTTTTCTTACAGTTGTGTTCTGTGTTATTTTCTTTTTTGGGAAAAGCATGTTGTGCTTTCATACTTAATAAAATGTTTGTTCTTTAGTCCTCCACCCTGCTTTCCCGTGATTGGCTTAGCTGCCAATCTACAGGTCATATGAGTCAAATTAATGGCCTTGTTCAGCCTCATTTGCTCAAATACAGAAAAACTCACCAGCCCCCATCCCTTCCTCTTTGCATTCAAAGCAATTCATTCATCTGTCAGTACCTACAACTACATGGGCTCTGATGCAGAACCAATTACCTTGGCCCTTAGAGTCAAAATTGATCGTCTTTTTTTAGTTTTAAATTAAAAACAATGTGGGGAACTAAATAGGGGTTAAGAAAGGTCTGACAACCACCTTTTGTTTTGAGTCTGTAATTGGACATAAATGTCAAAATATTATAGTCTCAGTTCAAGACTTGGGCTCTAATGTTGTGTTTTTCCTCTAAGAGGTGAATAACCGAGTGCCCTCTAACAGTGTGATTATTTTCCTCAGAGGATAAACCATTTTCCGGGAATGGGTGAGATCTGTCGTAAGGACTGCTTGGCAAGGAACATGGCCAAGTGAGTTGAAAACATGATACCATATCAGAAACATGACTGATTACATCTGCCTTCCAGCCAAGGAACATTGACTTTACTCTTCGTTTTCATTCATTTTAATACCCTCTTGTTTTCCTTAGAATGATTAAAAGTCAGCCTCAGGAATATAGCTTCATCCCCAAAACCTGGATCTTCCCAGCCGAGTACACACAGTTCCAGAACTATGTAAAGGAGTTGAAAAGAAAACGCAAGCAGAAAACATTTATCGTTAAGCCTGCAAATGGAGCCATGGGCCATGGGTAAGTTCCACAGACTGGAAGTTTTGCATCCTGTTGAGTATGAATAAATAAATTATAAAAATAACTAGATTATTTATTATTTTCCTTATGAACAGCATATTGCTACAAAAGTGGCAAACATTTTTTGTTCAACCTAGCATTCTCCGAGAAGCTTAAAATGCAGTAGAACAGTTTGTAGGATACCCTTATTAACACAGCATACTTTATTGGCTCTGGAACAGTATCCTAATTAATCAGTCATTGTTAAATATACCTACCTGCATGAAGCTGCTTTCGTTGTGTTATTTTATAAAATATTTTAAATTTTGTGTAACTTTAACTTTTGACCGCAATTTCCAATATTATTCTATTAAAGGGACACTATGCAGTTATTTTAGCTTAATTTAATAGCTTCGAAGTAATTGAAATGGTTATATGACTTCTTTTGGGTTGAATGGTGGGCGTCTCGACCCCCCCTGGTGCCTGTGAGCGGAAAAATCTCACTTGCAACTTCGGTGCGGCGAGCTTCCGGCCTCAGCATCAGGAAGTATCGCGTGATATCAGCTCTCGCAATGTAACATATTCCTTTACGGCAACACTGCACATATCCAGGAACAAGGTCGAGAGATGGAGTTTGTCACACTATCGTCATGGCTGAGCCGGCATATAAGATACAGAAAGCTAGGAAAGCATTGTCGGAGGAACAGAGAAAGAGGAAACAGCAGACTGACCGAGCGAGGAGTCAGACACAAGCATAGGCGTAATTTGCGTGATATGTCCCCATTGAAACATCTCGCAGCATGGATGTACCAATAATAACAAATAAAACATCTCCAGGTAACTAGTAGAGCATTCATTTAGTTTGTTTGTTAAATAAGAGGTGATCTGAAATGTGTTGTTTTTGAAATCAAGTGACCAAAGTGCTCTTTGCCGCTGCGATCAGTTTCAGTGGATTCAGTGTTCTGTTATGACCGGTTGCACTGTCTTCAAAAGGACACGCGCTCAATCCGTTGCGGGGACTGAGAGACTCGGTGAAATCACAAAACCCAAAGCACAAAAAACATGTCCCTGCTTGAAATACAGCCACTAATAAACAATCTGTTTTGATGAGGAAAATAAACTATACTATTAGTAGGGATTAGAAGAACCCAGAACCTGTGACACACATGGCAAAATTTCGTCCTCTGGACCATTATAGTTCATGGGGATATGTATTTAATCACGTGAAAATTATCACCACTAACAACATATATTAGATCTCATTAAACGACAAATTAAACACAATGTACTATTGTATACTATGTTACACGTCACGCTCTCCGTGAGTGGTAACGTTACGACACTAACGTTAAAAACAAGTACTCCACAGTTACTCTAGAGGTCGCTGTTTGACAAAAACAGCATTCCTGCCTGGTGTCCCTTTAAAATGTTTTTCTGTAAAAAACAAAAACAAAAAAAAACACACACACACACACACACACATATATATATATATATATATATATATATATATATATATATAATTTAAAAAGCAGAGGGTAATGGCTGGTTTATGTCCAATTTGAAAGACCAGTACAGCTGCCATTAGGGGGGAAATGTGACAATATTGTCTGATAATGTCTGATATTATGAAAACACAGATGGAAGTTAAGAGTAATACTGAATAGCTGGGTTAGGATTGTAAAGGGCTGATAGGAGTGTTGCTCCATGTTTTACTTATATGTTTTATCATGTTTTAAGTTTTTAGTTGAAAACAGTGTTGTGTAAACAGCCCCTTAGTTAAGGGGACACTTAATTTTCAGCAGTATTATTGATTTGACCACTGAAAATGTTTTCTACAGAGCTGCTTTACAGCTGAATTGGACTCATTTTATTTTTTATGATCTTTACACAGCTATTGAACAAAACTGAATCCACACTGAACTGACCTCAACTCAATAATGGCACTATTTTCTTTTTAAGAGCTGCTTTACAATTGAATTTAACTGTTTGCATCATTGAACTATTATTTTCCTGTATATCCCTTCAAAGCTGCTTTGAACCAATCTCTGTTTCATAAAGTGCTATTTGAGTAAAGGTGACTTGACTTGGATTTTATTGTGCCACCACAAGCATTCATTCGAATGGCAAACTTGAAACTGAACTCTAACCCTAATATTACACCTAACCCCAGTCCTTTATCCTAATGCTGAAACCTCATACCTAGGCCTATGCTTAAAGTGTACAGCAGCAGATGGGGCACCTGATTTATTTATGACGGTCTTTCATCTGTTTGTAAATTAATATTTCTATGGTCATACGCTACAGCAAGCCGGTACTTATTAAAATGAGAAGTCATCAAAGGTTGAATTATTGTGCTGCATTTAACAAGTGAAAGGAGATCGTCTGCTAGGCTGGAGATTAAATTTGAAAAAGCGTAGCGTGACGCAGGAAATTAAGTTATATCTTCCTACGTAATTTATTTTTCAGGGCCGAAAACTAAATGAATATTGTTTGCGTCTAAGCAGAGGCTTGTTAAAAAACTGTGGCGGGCTAAAAGACGAGATCCCCACTGGTGCCAAATTAAACAGTCAGCCAAAGTGGGTTTTGATTACCTGCCATCAGCCCTCATCAATCATGTCATGCAATTCAAACAACCCCATTATCCTCTACAACATAACACAACACAAGCTACTGGACGCTAAACACACACCTGAGCCAGCGGACGCCAAGCACGGGACTAGAGACTGTGTGCCAAAACGGTGGAGATAAGGAAGTTTGGCCAGTGTGCAGCTTTTGGCTGAGCGTCAAATTCAAGTACTCAGAACACCCTTCGCAAAGCAGAAACAATTAATATTTAATTTTTAATTAGAAATTACATTTTTATTTATTAAACAAAACACCTTTTAATGATAAGCAGCTATGGATGTGGCATTTCTTATTGAAAACAGAATGCATTTGAAGTGTAATAAATCCTAGAAATCCCTCAAGAGCCACTTATTACGCTAGAGACTCAGTCGCAGTAAATCATTTTTAATTGTTTTAATTGAGAGAATGGAGCGTCTCAGTGTTGCGGCCCATGTTCCTGTTTGGTCATTTTCTGCAATGTTATGCTTGCACAAAACAAACAATCGTAAATGAGTCAAATGTATCATGAGTCACTAGAGAATCTTTCGTAACATCACAACTCATGAGAATGGTCAGCTGTGTTTTAATAGTGCTGAACCTCTACATTGAATCACACCAAGAACAAGCAGACAAATTCGTTTGCAATATTTATCAGCTGACATGGCTAACAAATGAACTGTGGTGACCAAGCCCTCCTTTAGCAGCTTGCGGTCCTTGGAAAGTTGACATCTCAGGTAATTGTTGAGGCCATGCGAACCGGACGAAGAGAAACATGTATCCAATTAAGTCAATGCAGACCAATGGTCGTATATTTTACCGTCAAAATTGTTTTTCTAAGGCCCCTCTGTTTGTTAAACATCCAAACCTCACTTTTTTTCATGTGTTTGGTACTGGTGAACACATCATTGTCTGTATTCTAAAACAGCCAAGAGCTGGAGATCTGTTCAACATCAAAATCAAAGGAAATAAATGATGGCAGGGCTTGAAACAGACCAAGACGTCTGGTCTTATTAACCTGGGCCTAGTCAGGGTCCAGGGACCAGCGATAGAGGCAACGCCTTATTAAACTCGCTCTCACTGATACACTTCAAAGGTTTGGATTCTTAACCAACAATAAAATATGCACCACATTTTAGGGATGTGCTCTTATAGAATCTTATCCGTTTTCTCCCAGGATATCTCTGATTCGAAACGGCGAAAAGCTGCCGGTCCAGGACCACTTCATTGTGCAGGAATACTTGGACAAGCCTTTTCTCATGGAGGGCTACAAGTTTGACCTGAGATTCTACATTCTTGTTACTTCCTGTGATCCACTGCGTGTCTTCCTCTACAACGACGGCCTGGTTCGATTAGGTACAGAGAAGTACCACACGCCAAACAAGTCCAACCTGGTAAGTTGGCTTATGACATCATTTAAGCGATGTGAAAATTGTAATTCTATGCCGTAAATGAACTAATAAAAAGTAATCAAAATTTACATCATTAATGGTCAAAAACCTTCTACTCCAAAGTCAAATAGACACTTTTCACAATCAAGCCAATCCTGATAGATAAAAGCAATTTTTTATAGCTAAAAGTATACAGTATGCTGTTAATGGTCTTTCATGTCTTATTTAGTAGTCGACCGATATGGTTTTTTTGATGGCTGATGCCGATATCTGAGAGAGCAGTATATACATACATACTATATATATGTGTGCTTCCACATATATATATATATATATATATATATGTGTGTGTGTGTGTGTTTATATATATATATATATATATATATATATATATAATAAATTAGATACATTTAATAAACTTATATTTAAAAAAAATCTTTAAAATAAACATGCTTAGGCCCTATACTTTAGATGGTAACTTCTTGAATCTGCAATCCCATTACAGTTTTTTTCACAAATAAAGTAATTGTTTAAAAACATGTGAATATGTGAATATACAGTATATATACACTCACCGGCCACTTTATTAGGTACCCCATGCTAGTAACGGGTTGGACCCCCTTTTGCCTTCAGAACTGCCTCAATTCTTCGTGGCATAGATTCAACAAGGTGCTGGAAGCATTCCTCAGGGAGTTTGGTCCATATTGACATGATGGCATCACACAGTTGCCGCAGATTTGTCGGCTGCACATCCATGATGCGAATTTCCCGTTCCACCACATCCCAAAGATGCTCTATTGGATTGAGATCTGGTGATCCAACACATCGGCCAATCAGAAAAAACTTATCGGCCGATGCCGATATTTTAAAAATGCCAAATATCGGCCTATATATCGGCCGTGGCGATATATCGGTCGACCACTACTCTTATTTATTTCTGCAATTCTTGCTCTCATTTTTAAATAAGTTCATTGTAAACACAGTTTGACATTAACACCCGCCAACCCACCAAATGCGGGTGGATTTCACGCGTGGCTGGTAACACAGTCACTCCCACTAGCCACTTAGCCATGTTGAAAAATTGTAGTCTTGTCAAAAGACATCTGACATAACAAACTAATTGCATTTGAGTACTACCTGCACATAATCTACTGTTTGCTCATTGGTCCATTTGTGATTCCTCTTGAACGACTAGACACGCGGAGATTAAACTCACAGACTGGCCGTCGGACTGAGGGCTGTTTTAATCTGCCCTTAATTATCAACTTAATGTGATATCAGAGCTGCCAGAGCTTCATGATGATAATTATTAAATCAGAGCTCTGACGAAATGCTGATGCAAAACAAACAATCCAAAGTCCTCACAACTGTCAAATAGGCCTATTTATAATTGTAGTCTTAGAAAAAATAATTTATTCTTTGCTCATTGTTTCTAATGCAGATAATTGTTCTACTCTGTATTACAGTATTTACTGCTGTAAAGAAGCAATTTTATTATATACAATAAGAAACTTGTATGTGTTTATCTTAATAGACAACATGTTTTCAAAAAATGATAATGATAATATTATTACATTTCAGCACGTTTTAAGCTCCATTTAAATAATTTTGGAAAACCACTAGCCACATTGGTTAGTGAGCAAAAAAGTTAATGTCAAGCGCTGATTGTAAAATATGTGAAGAGTTCAGATGCAAAAGCCTCTAAATGCCATTTGAAATTTTCTTCTAAAATGACCATTTTTATCAAGCTTGTATATTTAAGTTCAGTAATTTCACTTAAATGGCAATTAATAGATAATCTTCATTGCCATTTAAGTGAAATTACTGAACTTAAATATACAAGCTTGATAAAAATGATCATTTTAGTAGAAAATTTCAAATGGCACTTAGAGGCTTTTGCATCTGAACTCTTCATGTGCAAATGACATATTGAAAATCTTCCTAAAACTATTCTAATGTAAATGGTTGAAATGTAACTATCTGTAAAAACGTGTAAACTGTCATATTGTAAATCATTAAAACAATGCATTAAAATGTGGCATTACATATATTAATAAAATATTATTGTAATGCCAATGTTTTTTTTATTTTTTTTTTATAAAACCTTTCTGTGAATTGTGTAAGATTATAAATGTGACAATTTATATAATATTGGTTTTACATAGATTTATGTTTGTTCAGTTGCCAAAACACTGATGCTTTGATGCACACTGCTGCACATTATGCTTTTTTCACCAATTAAAAAAAAAAAAAAGGCAGCTATGCTCTGATGGACTTTCATTTTTTTAATATCCTCAGGACCAGCTGTACATGCACTTGACCAACTACTCCGTAAACAAACACAATGAGAACTTTGAGCGAGACGAAACGGTGGACAAAGGCAGCAAGCGGTCTATTGGGTGGTTCACAGAGTTCCTTCGAACCAACGATTACGACGTGGCCAAATTCTGGGGCGATGTATCAGTGAGTTGGTTTTATTTTATTGCTTCTCGTTGTTATCTTGTTGTCTTTTAAATGTAGGGCTTCGTGATACACCGGTGAAATGTGATGTACAATATAACTTTGATAATAGAGTGGTGCAGGAATGACGTCAGAACATCTAATTCTTGTCTAATTCGCCGCTGGTTCTTTCGAGATTTTCTTATTGGGTTTTATAATGGGGTTTTTCAATTAATGAGTAAAATAAAGCCTGTGGTAAATATAACTTGTCTTGACTTGTTGCACCAGGACTAGCTGCCTGGCCGAGAGATTCAGCGACCAGGGAGGAAGCAGGGCAGGAATCAACATGAGATTAAAAAAAAAAATGAGTTACTGATTGGAGCTCAAGCGTAATTCAGGCAGACCATGGCGTGACAGACAGCTATCAGCTGATCCGTAACTCCTCCCACTACCAGTTAATCAAGGCATCCGTACACTCATTGGCTTTTATCTGTCGCACAGACATGCATTATACCAGCTCTCAGTTCGCACAGACAGACACTTCAGACATGTGCTTCCCCATCCTCCATCCCCAACTCCTCCTCATGCAAGCACATGATTGCTCAATCTTGTCCGATCTCATTAAAGTACTTGTATTACTTCCGCATGGAATTATGTAACTGGTGCTTATACTGGTTAATTGCCATAGGCTCCGGGGGGTTCAAACCTTCAAAGGATGACTGCAAATAAAATTCAGAGCCTCGACTTCTTAATCAAACATTGTGGTCCTAAAAAAAAAAAAAAAAAAAAAAAAAAAAAACACATACACTAAAAAACAATGACAATAGCTATTTTTTAAACAAAATAAAGTAACTAAAAATATAAGCTTGCAAAATAAAATAAAAGTAATAAGCAAAAGAATGAATACAAAATAAATAAACAAACTGGAACTGCAAACAAAAGAATAAAGAAACAAGGCCACAATTTTTCAGGGAACTTATAAAATAAAATAAAATAAAATAAAGACTAGATAGCAACAAAATCAAAATCAAGAGATTACCTGAAAATAAGGATTGGGAGAACTAGAGCTGAAACAAAAATTGGAGCTTGAATAGAGTAAAAATAGGAAGAAAGAAAGAAATTAAAATGTAAAGACTAAATGTAGCGCTGTCTAATAAGACTCGTAGACACATAAAATCCATACAAAGAACGCAGACAACGCGCACAAAACAAACCAGCAACGACATGAGGGAAAGGGGCACAATATAAAGGGAGCAGAGGACATGAAGAACAGCTGAACACAATCAAGAAAACGAGAACTAGACAAGGACTAAAAAGGGGGCATGGTAACGGGAAATAAGGAGGAGGGACGAGAGGAGCACATGGCCAACACAAACAAAGACAGTGGCTTGTCCTCAAGCAAGACAAACAAAGAAACATTAAAGGTATAGTTCACCCAAAAAGGAAAATTCTCTCAATATTTACTCACCCTTATGTTGTTCCATCTTCGAACACAAATTAAGATATTTTTGATGAAATCTTAGAGCTGGATCACTCCTCCATCGGCTTCTTTAGGGATTGAAACTTGTTCCCCGAAAAGTTATTAAAGACATCGTTAAAATAGTCCAAGTGACTACAGTGGCTCAATCCTAAGTTTATCAAGCAACAAGAAATATTCATTTCCTTCTCTGTGGGCGTTGAGAGTTCACTAGTGTAACAGCGTAAGCTTCTGTTGTTGTATGTCACACGCATCACACACATGACCAACGTCGGGCAATAGTGAGCCTACGTGTGACGTAGCTCTACGCTATCACACTACATTAACTGACTAGAGGCCCACAGAAAGAAATAAAAAGTTGAAATAAAGTTATTTTTGTTTGTTTTTGCAATCAAAATATATTCTCGTTGCCTGATAAACTTAAAGGAGAACTCCGGCGAACAATGAACCTTTGGTCTAATAAAACATCGGTACATTCAACCGTTCTCTGAGATTTGTTTTCATGATAATCGAATGTAAAGAGTTTTATCTCTAAAAACTGTTTAGCGTATAATGCTAGTAATGGGGGCATTGACTAAGTAAAAAGAAATCGCTATTTTATACCACTAACAAGGCTCAAAATAGCCCCACACTAAAGGCCAATTTATACTTCTGCGTAGGGTGCGCGCAGTAGGTACGGCGTAGCATACGCACAGACGCGTCCCATACCGCGTACCCTTCGCCGTCGCCTGACGCGCACCTCCTCAAAAATGTAACTACACGTCGCGACGACGCGGACCGCAAGATCGGTGATTGGTTGGCTTGGTAGCATCGCATTTCCTCCTACGCATTTCCGCACGTACCTTCTCACGCATTTCCACCACTGTCTATGATTTCCACAAGTTTCATCTCCTCCGAAGTCTTCTCTCATTTCTGCCTTTCAGTTTTAGTAATTTCACTAAAGTGAACTGTTTTTCCACCTTAATAAGCTCCAATTCCAACATGATCAGCTCTCTTTCACTCGTAGTAACCTAGCCGCGAGGAATCTAAACACAGTGGAACATTAAAACTCTCCGCCGCCAACTAGCGTTTCGGAGCAGTACTGCAGAGCAACCAAGACCTGAACGCAGAAGTATAAATGCTCACAACGGCGTCGCCTACGTGCGTAGCCAACGCCGTACACTACGGCGTACCCTCGACGCAGAAGTATAAATTGGCCTTAACGCAGTAACATAATGAGGCTCCATACATGCAAAACGAAGCATTGAGAACTTTGTAAGTGTACAGACCGTTTAATAATAAGAAGATACTTTATGAAGACAGTTCACTTCGTGTATACAGACAGGAGCCATCTTAAAAAATAGTCTCGATATGTCGATCCCCGAACGCCGTTCATACAGTTCAGAAGTTCGCTGAACTTCATACAGTTCAGATCACTCAGCACAACGTTCGTGGTTTGACTTATCGAGACTATTTTTTAAGATGGCTCCTGTCTGTATACATATTTATATAGAACAATAAAATAGACATCAAATAAGGTTTTGTTAGACAGTTTCTGCTCATATGTTAAATATATAGCATTTTTTGTCAAAAATAAACTAATCAACTGTTATAGTGTTTATTCCAATGCAAGCTATAGGCTAAATAAAAATAATGAATCCTTAACTTTGAAATATGTATGATAAAATGTATTGGCCTACTTAAAAAAAAGAATACTTTGTAAGAGATTTATGGAAAAAGACAATTTTCTTTTCAAGAATTTTCCAACTCTAACTTTGAACCAATTCTATAGCCTACTTGAACAGGATTTGTTTCCAGGTATGACTAAAAATGTGCTTTTGACTTTCATTTATATTTTGATCATACAGTATACGTATATGATATAACATATAGAACCCAAATGTAAAAAAGGAGAAAAATCCAACCTTTTATTTAAGTATATTACTTTGGTGATAAAAAATAAAATAAAAATCATCACACATTTAGGGAAAAAAAAAAAAAAAAAACGTGAAATCATGTGTCCCACAATAATTGGCACCCCTAACAATTCAGTTAAAAAATTTAATTGATTTTTTTTTTCTGTAGTTGGTCAGGGTATCTAGGAGCTTTTATTTAGTAATTCATGACTTCCTGTTTCTCTGGGGTATAAATATGACATGACACAGGGGCCTAATTCTCTTTCCCTTTTGTCAACATGGCAAAGACAAGAGAACGGACCATTCAAGTAAGGCAGACCAACGCGTTCTCATCCTTTAACGTCATATAGAACGCTATATGACAAAACGGCGCTATACTACGCGCATGGCACACGTTATCGTTAATATAACACGCGCTGTGAGGGCTAAGTTTAGGTGTGGGGTAGGGTGTGCGTGTCACATTCACGCTAAAGGATTTATAACGTCTTGGGTTCGCGTGTTATATTAACGATAAAGGGTGCCATATGCGTAGTATAGCGCCGTTTTTGCATATAGCGTTCTATATGACGTTAAAGGATGAGAACGGGCTGGGCAGACGTGTTGACCTTCATAAGTCAGGCAATGGCTACAAGAACAAAAGCCACTCGCCTTAACTTGTCAGAGGAATCATTAAGAAGTTTAAAACAACTGGAACAGTAACAAACAAGGCTGGAAGAGGTCCCAAGTTTATCTTGCCACAACGCACAGTAGGAGGATGGTAAGAGAAGAAAAAAAAAAAGTCCTAAGCTCATGTCACAGAATTACATCAAAGAGTGGCATCTTGGGGTCTCAAAGTCTCCAAAACAACCACCAGACACTCTCTGCATGCCAACTAGCTGTTATGGAGGCATGCAAGCAAAAAGCCTTTTCTCAATAACACTCACAAATGTAAATGTCTGGAGTTTGCTAACCAGCACTGGGACTTCAACTGGGATCCTGTGCTTTGGTTGGATGAGACTAAGTTTTATCTTTTTGGCAACAAACACTCTAAGTGGGTCTGGCATAAAACAAAAGATGAGTATGCCGAAAATGGTTCATCAGTCACAAACTCAAGGTTCTCCCATGACCTCAGTCCCCAGACCTCAACCCAATCGAAAACCTGTGGGGCGAGCTAAATAGGAGAGTGCATAAGATAGGACCCAGGACACTGGGTACAAAAAAAAAAAAAAAAAGCCGTGCACACAGCCAAGCGAAATGGGGTCTTTGTCACAAAATCTCTAGGTGACAACATCCATTAGTCAAAAGTCTTGTGGACACATATTTAGTATGTGCTTTGTGGCCTTATTTCAGAAACTTTTTTGTTGCTTTTTTTCAATAACCCTGCATAAACAATATTCTCTCAAAAATACAAACATGTACATACAGTACATGTTGCTCACATATTATGGTAGCCCTGTTTGTGCACATTAGAGTGTAATTTCACCTGTGCCATTAATATGTTTATAAGCAACTGAAAAAAATCACAAATGTCAGGGCATGTCAAAACATTCAGGCCACTCTCATTCATGCAGTTAAAGGGTTAGTTCACCCAAAAATGAAAATTCTGTCAGTATTTACTCACGCTCATGTTGTTCCAACCCCGTAAGACCTTCGTTCATCTTCAGAACACAAATTAAGATATTTAAGATATTAAGATCGCTCCTGCATACAGTCCATAGGCTTCTTGAGGGACTGGCTCTTGCTGTCCTCGAAAAGTCATTAAAGACATCGTTAAAATAGTCCAAGTGACTACAGGGGCTCAATCTTAAGTTTATCAAACGACGAGAACACTTTTGTGCGCAAAAAAACAACAAAAATAACGACTTTATTTCAACTATTCGTTTATTTCTCCCTCTGCGCGAGTCAGGTTACTAGTTTAATAGCGTAAGCTTCTGTTATTGTACGTCACACGCATCACACACACATGACCAGCGTCGGCCAATAGTGAGCCTATGTGTGACGTAGCTCTACGCAATCACACTACGTTAACTGACTTACAGGCTCATGGAGAAGGAAGTGAATAGTTGAAATAAAGTCGTTATTTTTGTTGTTTTTTTGCGCACAAAAGTGTTCTCGTCGTTTGATAAACTTAAGATTGAGCCCCTGTAGTCACTTGGACTATTTTAACGATGTCTTTAATGACTTACGGGGTTGGAACAACATGAGGGTGAGTAAATACTGACAGAATTTTCATTTTTGGGTGAACTAACCCTTTAAGCACTGAAATTTCATTAAATCATTATCCAAAAGTTACAACAATTTTTATTTGTATTAATTTAAATAGAAATATTTGTGTTGAATGCACTGCTTTTGAACACTTTTCCTGTGGCATGCTTTGTTTTTATGTTTTTCCCACATGAAGGAATGTTTGGCGCATTATACTTCCGGTTTAAAGGTGCAATACCTAAGATTTTTGCATTAAAATATCCCAAAATCACAAGGCCAGTGTTATATATTTAGTAAAGATGATAACTCACAATATTCCAAATGTTTCAAACAATGTTTAAATCGCGAGAAAATTGAGATTTTAACCAAGGAAACGGCACGTGTCAGCAGGGGTGAGCTGGGAGTCGCGAGTCAATCGCGTCATATCCACTTACCTCGGTTTCCGCTCTTACTACGTGTAGTCCTGGACAAATGCGGTAGTTGTAGTTGTGCGTTAGCGCCTATCAAACGGCAGCTTGTTTCGCGCATTTGTTATGGAATGGAGCACATATATTCTTTTCATTTATTCTCGGAATGTGAACTGTTGGCTGTAAAGGGGGTCGCACACCGGACGAGAAGCGCCGCGTCACGTTTAGGACAACTCCAGTAACGTTATCGAACACCGGACGCGCACTTTCTCATCAGTGTATGGCCAGCAATATTGTTATGTTTAATGACAGAAAATGAAGATAATGTCTGTTCTATGTTATTGTACTGTACAATTAAATACAATCGTTGCTGAGTCTGCATTCTGAAAACTTTACCTCAGAGCATCCGTTCACAGAATGAATTGAGAATCTCACGTGAAAAATCTAATAATAATCAGTAATTGTCATTCAAGCAGCTGATTTCTGTAAATGACTGCAAAACTAAATGCATAGATATTGCAGCATAGGGCAAAGTCAGGATCCATTAGCAACGGTTTGAGGCAAAAATAATTACACTTTTATATAAAACTATGTAAATGGCGCTCTGTGGCGCAGCAGGGTTTTGAACACGGTCCTGAAACGTTGCTGGGCGCCGCGGACAGACGCCGAATGGCGCCGCCGGTATGTGTACACTTATAGATAATAATGTGTTCGAATAATTATGTGGTGCAACGCGGCGCTGCAGCTTCTCGTCCGGTGTGCGACCCCCTTAACGTTAATTTTGTGAAACTGTAGCTGTGGTTGAATACTTACACGACATGAAAAGATGTGTCAAATGTACATTGCAGACATCCCAAGTCTCCCGGATCTCCCGCATATTGATAGCGTTTCCCTGATGCCCGCAAATTAGTTCAAATCTCCCGGGATATAATGTTAGAGCGAGACATACTGCGCGCATAACATACAGCGCGCTGCGCGTGCACTGTACAGAGGGAGAGACTTTGCGTTTGTGCCTCGCGAACGCGAAAGTTAGCCTTCCCTCCCACCCCCACAATCTTGTTATCGAAATATACCTCCCGGAAATGAATTCTTGCAGGTTGGGATAACTGACACTTTTATAAAGTTACCAAGGAGGGCCAACCACGTCAACTCCTTGCGAGAGACCTGCCCCTTCAAACCCTCTCCACCATAGCTTCGTCCAGTGACTCGTACAGTAACATCTGTGATAACTAATTTACTTTTAAACCTGACTTTTCTTGCACGGTTATTTCAGTTTAATGAAATACAAGCATGTCATTAAACGCAACGTTTATAGAAATCGAACTTTACCTCATCCATGACAACTAATTTTCGATTCCCGTCTGATTTATCCACGGTGGAGTTGAAAACAACAGTTCCCATCATTCCGCGTTCCTCCACGGCGTCATCAAGCAAAGCCGTTGTTGTTGTTTTGAATGTAGCGCCCTCTAGCGGCATCTAGATCTTAGGTATTGCACCTTTAATTTGTGTTCTAAATAGCAGATTTTCTGAGAAAATATATAAACAAAATCAATAATAATCGATGCGCACTTGACTCCGTCTAAGCAGATGGCTTAGCAACATACTGTAGACAGTTATAATGACAGACACAGAAGAACTCGCTCAGTGATTGAACGGTCCATTGACTGATTTGAATAAGTACGATAACCGTGACTGGTTTAACAGTAACACAGGTGCTGAATCATAAAAAGAATCGTACTGACGTCTAACCTTTAAAATGTCTACACTTTTAATTTGTTTATTGTGAAATAACTCTTGGAATAACTCTTGTGTATTCAGATGAGTAGGAGAAATAGTTGTAACATTATTTGCTAACATAGTTTATTTTTCCATCAAGAAGCTTATTTTATGCACTGAATTTAAAATTACTGGTTAAAAATACACCTTAGGATCTAAATTTTGCATGAGAACCAATCCTTTCGTTACATTACTTTAGGAACAATCCGCCCATCCCTAACCATTGGTCATATAGCACATTGTGCATGGACTTAAGATCTTCAGATCTTAAAGATCTTCTTTTTGCAACTCATTTTTCACAAGCCTTTCACAAAGGTCATGTTCTTTCAACTATATGTGCTATTTTTTATTGCCTATAAACTTGCACTAGATGTAGGGTTAGGGTTAGTGCCACTAGCAATGTCTTTTTAAAGCACTGTGTCAAGTTAAAAGTAGTTCTACAAATAATGCATATGATGTCATCGCTTCACACACGTCAGAAGATTTTTATCCAAATTCCCATTAATTTAACAGATTAATGGCTTTAATTTCATATCGCAATGCATATCACAACCCTGATGATAAGCTTATCGAGATTTGCAGCATTTTTCAGAATTCGATAGATCATGCAGATCTACTTTAATCAGCCTCCTGGCTCAGGTTTCACAATTGTATCAAATGTTCCTTTCAAAAAGGAATCTGTTTCCTGTCAGTGTGTTACCAGTGTGACAGCTCTGCCCTTATCTTTCGCCTGCTTCTGTTTGCACTATCTCTTTCTCCTTGCTGCCTACTTCTTTCGTTTGATCTAATTGTAATTCTTCCATCTTTTTAAAATTGAGAGCTCATCTACTCACTGCTTCTGTAGACTCCTTTGCCAAGCATTCAGAAGTGTCACAATTTACCCAGCATGCGCCTTCTCTTTAACCCATTGTCTCTTCACAAGTTGTTCAGTTTTTTTTGTTTGTTTTTTTTAAGTAATTTCTCAGATGTAGAAGTCGGTCAGAAGGCACTACTGATAACTAATGTTAAATTATCATTTATTTTGAGTCTAGCTGAGGACACAAACACACACAATTCTTTCTGTTCTCTGTGGAGGATGCACGCTGGGATCTAACCTGCTTCTCCGGAACTGCACGTTTGTTGTCCGCGGGACACTCAGCAAACGTCCCGTTGGTTATCTGCCCCTCATACTTCAACACAGGCTCTGTTTAATCATGCAGGGAGACCGCCGGCCTGCCAGACCTCTGATAAGCGAGTACAGCAGTTGATACAGGCCGTCTGTTTCTGTCTTCCTACGATCTGCCCGTCTTCCCATAGCGTGCTGTCAGTCTTTGACCTATCATGTCTCTTCAGGGAGCTGGGATGTTAATGAGTCCCTCATAGAGGCTGTTTGCACATGCAATGAGATTTCACAAGCATGTCCTCACCAAAAGTTAACACAATGTTATGCATATCTTGCGATTAGTGCAGTTGAATTCACAAACGTCCACCTTTGAATGTACTGTTTGGAGTCATTTAAGTTTGTTTAAGTTTTGTCTTTTATAATGAAAGCGTGTTTTGTGCATGTGTTCGCAGGAACTGGTGGTGAAGACCTTGATAGTGGCCGAGCCACACGTCCTCCACGCCTACCGTATGTGCCGTCCCGGACAGCCACCAGGGAGCGCCAGCGTCTGCTTCGAGGTGCTGGGTTTTGACATAATCCTCGACCGCAAGCTCAAACCCTGGCTGCTAGAGGTCTGTTCTCACCTTCTCTCCTCAATCAGTATACCTTACAATCCCGCTTGTGCTGATATACAGTATAGACTCCACATTTGAGTGCCCTCACCTGTTAGAAGCCAACATGATGGAGGAAAAATCTAATGTTTATAGGTTACTACCATAAGACATGAGGCTTTTTTTTACCTCTTGACCTAGTAAAGGCATTTTTTTTTTTAAATTTTATTCTTATTATTCTTCAAATGTATAGGGTTATCTAACTGTGCTGTCATTTTTAAATTTTTTTCTTTAGTAAATCCTGACAGTAGTTTTTTTTTTTTTTTAACAATTAAAGGGGTCATGAACTGGCTTTTTAAATTTTATTTTATATTGTTGTCTGAGGTGAACTAATGACGTTCGCTTGGTTTTTGCATTCAAAAACATAAAAAGGAATAAGTAATAGGCTATTTTCTACCCTAGTTTTGAGCCCAGCTCAGAAACGCTAGGTTTTTATGGGCGTCTCGCACTAGACTTGGAAGTAAATGCCCACTGCTGTAAGTGGATAACAGTTTTGCATATTATAATGAACGTGAGGAAAATTGTTTTCAAAACTTGGTTTTCAAAACCATTTTCAATGTTGTAAAATGCCAAACTACCGGAATGATTCGTCCATACACGTTCGACCAAGAGTCCGTGTGTTGCATCATTCCTGTCAGATCCAATATAGACGGCACAGCACCGTTGTTCTTTACTCTTAATCGGTCTGCAAATCCAGTCTTGTTTGCAAAACAATCCTCAGTGAAATGAAGCGAACAGACGGTTTTACCCTCATCTACTGGGACGTCATGAAAAATAAAGTTTTGCAGTCCTATTGGAAAACAGAGGATGCATATGCAGCCACTGTCTTCTTCCACAACCAGGCACTGCACAATATTTTGTATTGCTCGTTCGGTAGCTCGATCCGGTTTGTCATCTATGGTTTGGAATCTATGTTATTTCCAACAGCCACAAGTTGCCAAAGTAATTATATATATATATATATATATATATATATATATATATATATATATATAGTGAACAGTGTCCTGCACACAAATACAAAACACCATTATGATATCCTTATTTGTCCCATTTCAGGGGAAAATAAGGGAATAAACCATAGCCATTCAAAAATATGACTGGGTTTCTAAAGATACATAGCTTAATGCAAATGGGTGAAGTGTCCCTTCAACAAAGATATAGAGTGGAATGACTGCCAAATGATGCCCATTTTAATTTTGTGGAAATGGTGGGATGCATTCACCTCTATTTTGCTGAAGATATTGGGTTTTGCGTCCTTTTGTTCAACTTTTAACCATTTAAGGCAAAATGTTCCATGCAATTCAGCTAAACAAGGGACTCCCTCTGAAAGATGATCTAAAGAGGCAGTTGTTTGTGTGTTTGAAAACAGTTGGTTCCTTAGATTCTGGGGTTTGGCTTTTTTTTTTTTCTTTCTGTTTCTCATTTTCATTTCCTTTTGCTGTGGTGTTCTGTAATGTTGGATGACAGTTATCTAAACAACATTTCCCAGCCGTTCCCAGCATGGACATCTTTGAACTCGACAAACATAAAACAATTGTGCTGACTATACCACTTAACCATGTGTTTTTCGTGGTAATTGCTTAACCATATAGCAACTATATTTTTTAGTGATTTTTTGAAGACACCAAACATTTACAACCCAGTTGGCATTTAAATGCTTATTCATGGGTGAATCGATGTCATTGATCAAGGTTGAATCACTGCGGAATTTTTGTTTTTGATTTTGCAAGAAAAATCATTGTTGGCAAAATGTTCCATGCAATTCAGCTAAACAAGGGACTCGCTCTGAAAGAGGATTCAGCGATCTTATAAGATTCAGAGGGACTCCCTCTGAAAGAGGATTCAGCGATCTAATAAGATCGTTGAAAGAGGATTCAACGATCTTATTACATTAACAGTGTTGAATTATGTGTATTTTCTTAACTTTATTTAAAACCATTTTGTAATGGGTAGTCTCAGGTCTGTTCTTTTTTTTTTTTTCTCAGGTCTGTTCTGTTTGGGTGGGTTTTGTGTTTTACTTCACTATCTCTGTTTTCAGTCATTCTCCTGTGTTCATCAGTTACCTTCATTTCTCATTTTTTTATTAGTTTGGTCAGGTGTTTCTAGTTTCGTTTATCAGTTTGTTCAGTGTATTTAAGCCCCGTGTTTCTTTTCAGTTCTTGGTCAGTCCTCATTGTGCTTTTACTGCCTGTTCTGTTCCTTGTTTCTGAGTGTTTTGTTGAATTAATCTGATACTGCTGCAAGTAGATGCATCTGCTCACCTTATTGCAACCTATACACATGACACATTTAGCATTATTAATTAAAAAAAAAATATATATATATATATATATACTGTATACAGTATGTTTAACTAACAACTGCCGGCTAGGAAGACCTATATATCAAGGTGGATATTTCAATTTTGTTGAGCTGTCAATCGCTGTCTAATCGTTTATATACTTATATACTTTCCTAAACTTGAACAATAAGCTGACCTACAGTCCACAGCAATCCTTTCTTGAAATCAAATTCACCAATTTGTTTGACGTAAACATAGCAATTTAGTTTGCATAAGACATAAGCTGTTTTTTGTGTTTTGTCTGCAATATTTTCTCATGACGTCTTTGGCCCTTAGGACACATTATACTGGCATGGTTTTATGACAGAGACGGAGTGTTTCTTGCTGTCTGAGTACATGGACATGTCCTATGTGAACGGTTCTTCACTCTTTTTCGCACTGCCTGCCCACAGTTAGGGTGATTTTGATGATGAATGTTGAATGCAGAGCAGACTGGCAAAAAAGGTGGAATGTACATACTGGTCAAGACACATTATTAAAACTTAGATTTTTGAAAAGCAGTTTTTATACAGGTATATATGCTGTTTGATTGTTATAGCTATATTATATTGGCAGTCCTACACATTTTTGAGTGCTTTTGATTTGAGACAAGGCTGCCTTTAACATCTTAAGTAGGGCTCCTGCACAACTGCAAGAATAAATGCTTAAATAGCAGCGAATTCAGGACTGACGTTTAGCATAAACACAGGGCTGAGTTTGCTTACACCAGAGCAAGAGCAGACTCTCTCTCCTCTCTCCTCCGTTTGACAGACACGCTGCAGAAATGTAGGTCAGGACTGTGAGTTAAGACGGTTAGGATGCAGGAATGCTGGCACTCTTGCATGTGGGCTAATGTGCCTTTTGCTAACCCAGAAGTTCCATGTCAGGTTTTCTGGATCACCCACACTTCTGTGTGTCAGTTAAAGCATGACCTAAATCTTTTAACCCAAACTTCTGGCTGCTGCTTCCATCTTACAAACCAATTCTAGAATGTAAAATGCCTTGTGATGTTTTTTTTTTGTTTTTTTTGCCATTGGTAATTCTCTGAAGAATTTGATCTTTTATTAGAAACATTTTATTTGTGGGCTTTTTGCCTTTTTTTTTTTTTTTTTTGGGGATAGTCGCACCAGAGAGAAATTTATTTTCAAGGGATTGGAACCACACTGCAGGCTGAATTCAAACCTATGACTCCCATGTGAGCACCACTTTATGGCATTTGTGCTTACTGCAAGGCCACTCATTGCTCACTTTTTGAGCAATGTTGCTGGGCAATGTTGCCATCAAATTCAAAGGGCATCCAGATGAGACACAGGGCCCACGGCTCTGATCTATCCAGATAGAAATCTATTGCCCATTTTCAGTGGGAAAGTGTCCAAGCAACAATTGCTCGGCAAGATTGCCCAGCAACATTGCTCAAAAAGTTGCCCTCATCACCTCAAGCCTATTCATTTACATCCACAAAGTAATACTAAATTTTGCATGTATGTATTAACAGTAATTAACGTATTATCATGTCTTGGAGTATCGCAATAATATATCGTGAGTTCAGTATTGTGATATGTATCGAATCGTGACATGAGGGTATCGTTACACCCCTAAAAGTGAATGTTTTTTAGGGCGAGCCGTGGAGTAAGTTTGTTATGTGGTATTTTTTTGTGTTTTTTTTTATTTAACTTGACACTTTTTATTGACATAAACGATTTTATCTTGGTGTAACTGGACCACATTGCAGGCTTTATTTGAACTCGTTTGTCCCGTATGAGCACACAGCTCAATGCACGTGTGCTAACTGCTAGGCCACGGGCCCAGAGAAAAGAGATTTTTTTTAAGTCAAGTCATTTTATTTGCCGGTTTTGGGAATGTCTCGTGTTGACCTTTGACCATGTCGTTCCCCGGCAGTTCTCCGGTGCTGTTCGTGTCTTTTTGCAGGTTTTGGGAGAGAACACAAACTGTGGCGGTAGATTCAGTCGTTCAGCTCCAGTGATAATGATCCCTCAGTGCTACTAGCAGCCGCCACAAACTCCCATCAATTAACATCCCACAAGCTCCTCACTGAGGGGGAAAAAAAGCTGTTTCTTTTTCACGCTACATTTACCGAGCGAACATTTATTTCCGATTTCAAGTGATTAGTCAAGACACATATCCACACTGCAGCATCTGACGGAGAGAGGCAGGAGGTGTGATTTTCTGCTGTCTGTTCTCTTATGAAAGTTTCAAAGTCGTAATCTTTTGTGGATAAATATTGGCAATTGTCCGCTGCGGAATTCTTTCAACTTCCTCCATCGTCCTCTATTTAATTTCAAGTTTTGATGGCTTACGCTTATCAGATATTCTATAAAAGGTATTACTTTGACGCAGAAATTGTTATGATTGATCTACAATTATAATTTATTCAGGTTTCAGTACATATGCAGGTCTTGGTTATTTTATCAAGACACTTTACTGTCTGCTGCAGTGGCAACAAAAAAGTAAAATTGAACCTCTTACTTTGACAAAGAAATGTCATATTCTCCCTTTCCTCATAACTTATCAGCTGTTTTTCATTTTTTATTTTTAGTTTCTTTTCCCTCTTATTTGCAAATGAGGCTGAAATGCCATCTGGGGTTTTACAATACCTTCAAACTGACAGCTCTCTCTCTCTTTCTCTCTCTCTCTCTCTCTCTCTCTCTCTCTCTCTCTCTCTCTCTCTCTCTCTCTCTCTCTCTCTCTCTGTCTCTCTCCCTCACTCACACACTTCTTACTGAGAGCTCTAAAACTTGTGTTTTTAAAGGACCCCACCTCAAATAAACATTATGATACATTCATTGACAATCAACGCTCGATTTGCAACAAAACACTAACACAGACACACTCAAATAACACAATTTCTCAAGAGCACACACTGGATAAATTAACACTAACACACATATAAACGGACACTGTTATACAAATACACTTCAAAATGAACACATTACTGTGCACACAAATACACAAAACACTAACATGCACATTTTTAAAACCACACATAAACATGAAAACAAGGCTTTTCAAACCAGGAGCCCATTGGGGGCCAGTAAGGGAGGCTTCATGTTCCGCTGAAAATTTTAGAGAAACATGTTTTTACATTTTTTTTTTTTTTTTTTTTTTACACGATGCTGTCAAAGTTAACATGTTCACACAAAAATACCAAACAAATATGAAGTTAAAAATGCAAAATAATAATACCAGCAACAGTCGTAGTAGTTGTAATAAAAAGAAAATTGTTTTTAAGTCATTTACTGGTGTTTGAATTCTAAAGACAGGTCTGAAAACGAATTAAACATGATTATTTTATGCTATTGACAGACATATTTTTTAACGGCAAGAAATATAAACCTATTTTTTAAATAAGTTTTAAAAATTAAGTGAATTGAAACTTCTTTTCATATTTATACATTTAACTGTACTCTTACTACACTTACTACAATACAAAGTCAATATTTCCAGATGCAATTTAAATAGTTTTCAGTACAGTGAAAAATCTATTTAATTATTTAAGCGTAATCAAATTACACTTTTTTTCTCACACAGCATAAATTGGTCTTTATACAATACAAAACACATATACATTTTTTTTTAAATAATTTTTTTACTTTATTTTTTTATAATGTTTGCGACAAATGCAGCTCACGTACGCACACATACAATCATTACACTCCAAATAATGTAAACGCACATCACATGAATTCTAATATACATACTCCAACATAAACCTAAATCAAAAACACACAAACGTGCAAGCGTGCACACACAACTCTCATCGCTAAAATAACTCAATCACACTCAAATACAGCGACTAAATGAATCTAACATCTAACATTTCCAAAACACCAATGTATATGCGGCTTTAAAAACACATTGGCTAAATAAACACTTAACGCACACATTTGCGCTCACACAGCTAAAATGACTCACACTTACTCAAACACGCACTCACTCACACACACACACAAATAGCAGCACTTTAGCTCCGGCCAAACAGCTAATGTTCTGGGGCTTTTGTACTGATTTTATCTTCTCTGCGGGTTTTATTCTCCTTCCATTGACATTCAAAACATTTGAGCCATTGATACGAGCAGGAACACAAACATGGAAACCAGAGAAACCTCACTCTCTTTAACTCGCCTCACATCATCCGCTAGACGTGGTGAGGCACCATTGTCCGCGTCTTCACCAGAGCGCATCATTAACATGTTAATCTGGGTGCTGCTCATTCGCAGGGCTGCTGGGAAGGTTCGTCCACTCCACAGGTCAGACAGAAGCATCTGAGGGACTTGAATAGCCATTAGTCAAATGCTGTGGTGCAACATTGATATCACCACCCCCCCGGGCCATCTCTGTCATCCCCCCCCCCCCCTCTTTTCTTTCCAGAAACTGCTCGCACTGGAGCCGTTAAGCTAGCATGACGAATAATGCAAAGGCACAGAGAGAGAGAGAGAGAGAGAGAGAGAGAGAGAGAGAGCCTGGATGGTTTGGACAGCATTGCTGTTCCAAAACTTAGTGAGCTGCCTACCTAGAAAACATTTTAGGACAACATAGGTGAGACAGCTTTTTTTGAAAGGTAAGTGGCAACATCATGCTGCCTTCTACTTGGGTACAGTTTCATGCAGCATTGTGTGTATTTTTCAGAAGGCAATCCCACAATGCATTGCAACAGTTTTGACATTATGCACTATATCATGTATTATCATAATATATAACATATGTTGCAATATATTAAAAGTTGCATATATACTACACCCTACTTAACATGCATATACAGTAATCATGTGAAGCAATACAAGCAACATTACAGATCTTGTGTGATTGTTTGTAGTGTTGCAAAATGTAAACTGTTTTACACAGCTCCCTCTCTATAAAGTTGGATTTTATAGTTTAAAACTTAAAAAATGTCATTCACAATTTTAGGTGGAAAATATTGTGAACTATATTGCAAGACATGTGAAAAAAATGTAGAGAATGACCATTGGTCATGTATATTTCGTTTGATAGGTTGTATTTGGAATTTGGAATTAAATGACTAGAATTAAAACAGAAAAAAAAAAAAAACCGCATAATATAAAAATGCCGCATTTCAGTTTTGGTGATTCATTTCAGTTAGGTTGCCTTTCACATTTTGTAAGGAAACCTAACTGAAACGAATAATCCGTTTCTGAAACTGAAATGTGAAATTTTTATATTTTCAGAAAACATTGTATGTTTTATAAGCTGTTTTCCTCATGGGGACCAAAACATGTCCCCACAAGGATAAGACTTTTGGATATTGCCATCTTTGTGTGGATAATTTTTCCACACACACATGGACAGATACACTCAGGCTGGTTTTATTCCAGCATCATTTTCACTAACACAAATGCACCAGCAGTGATCATAACCAGTTTTCTTTTTTATCTCTCTGATTCCATGTGGGTTCAATGTTATTGCAGAGACTGTATCTGCAATAAGGACAGGGTATAGAAAAAAAATAAATAAAACAAACTGACTTCATTTTGAGTTTAGCTCTCGTGAAGGTTGTGTCCTTGACGCTGTTGGTTTTCTGACAATCATTAGAGAAGCAGCAAGCATCCAGGGACAGGAAGTGCTTGTCAAGTGTTTGCCAAGCGCAGGTAGAGTAGAGCTTTAAGTGCTCATCCACACACCCAAGATGGCCCAAAGACTCTTACTACTTTTCTTACCATAACTTAAAAGTGTTTTTTTAAGTCACGAGATAATAATTTACAGTATATGCCAGACCCATATGCTGGTCATTTATTATTATTATTATTATTATTATTATGATTATTATTTTTTTTTACCAGGTTAAAAAACAAACACAAGAGTGACCTGGCCAAGATAGCAGCTACAATAACAGCCATACAAATACACATAAAAAAACACAGTCAAGGATCACAACAGCAATATAAAGGATAAAACACATAATCAGTTAAACTTAACTTAAACTCTTTTAGTGATGGAAGCATATTCTTTAAGATGTTTAGTAAATTATTTGTATGATTACAAATAATTTACTAAAAATCCTCTGTTCAAATCCGAGGAACCTTAAGATATAACAAATCTTTAAAATGGAGATTGTAGCATACATTTGTTTTAGAAACACAGAGAGACAAATAAGATGGAATTAGACCACAAATAGACTTATTAATAAAACAACACCAGTTAAAACTTCTTCGAGTATATAAAGATGGCAACTCAGCTTTATCATATAAAGTGCAATGATATACTTGATAACTAGAACCAGTATTAAAACATGAAGAGCTATGATAGATGGTATCAATTTATTCCAAATAATGTATTTGTGCACTTCATTCATGTAAAGCTGATCTCCATAAACCAATAGTGGTTAAACTGTTATTTTCTTGGAACACAAAAGTGGAATTTTTCAATAGAAGTGTAACACAGCTCTTGTCATAGCTTTGTGTGAGAAACATGCTTTAAATTTTCAACATTCTGGATTATTTAAACTTTGTGTTCCATATTTTCTTCTTCTTCTTTTTTTTTTACAACAACAAAAATTTGTCATTGCTGGGTTAACCATCCCCTTAATTTAGCTATGCTGGTCAGGCCATTTTGAGGTCTATGACGGTACATACATAGCGGAGTTTTTTTTTTTTTTAATAACATACAAAAATTTAAGAAGAACCTTAAAAAAAAACACTCGTTTTATTTTGTGGTTTAAAAATATTTTTAAATTCCACAGATGCTTTAATTTATTGAGCACTATGAATTTGGTTTTACGCTTTAGGAATTCATGCATAAAACATAATTTTACAACTGCCATCGTTCTTAAGATTTCTCACTGGATGATCATAAATTATGCAAGACATACGTCATGAGATGTCTGCATTTTCCATATATGTAATCATACAAATCTACCACATTCGCTGTAGGGTTAATTTGATTTTGCATGTATTAGCCGTCACACACTACTCTATTTAATTTGTATGGCTTTAATTAAGTCATAAAAGTGTTTTAGTGAGTGAAAACTCTAGGTGGCAGCGTTGCTCTAGAGTACTGATCTTTTCAGATTTATTAACAAAATATTCCAGTGATCTACTGATCCCCCTGATCAGTCTATATCAGGGAAAACAAAACTACTTAGCTTTTTTAATGTATTTTTTTTTTTAAATGAAGTAATATCCTTTATAAACACCTGCATTAAATCTTTCTTTCACTTGAGTGTTTTTTTGTATGACAGTCTGTGTGTCTTTGGGAATTTCTGAAAGGGGGTCAGGTCAGCTGCTGGCCCTGAACACGCACCGAAACACTGATTGGGTTTCGCTGTTGGAAGCAGCCTCTCCAAATGTGACAAAAGAACAAACCAGTGATTGATAAGGATGTGAAACGTGATCCGCACGTCTCTCTCTGCAGCT
This sequence comes from Pimephales promelas, assembly GCF_016745375.1. Next base: position 2,940,975 of record NW_024121677.1, read on the forward strand.
GCTCCATTAGCAGAACTCAGATCAGTGTTCCTGGATGTACAGCGCTCAGAGAATTTGAGCAAGTGTTGTTTTTGTTTATCCTGATGTTGTTTATCCTGCATGCATGGGATGGCACATTCGGTACTGCTGCATTGTAATGCATTGTATGCTTTGCATCATTTCAAATACCATATAACTATTATCAAAATTCTATTCCAGAGATTTATATCAGTCCTGGACATTTAAAGCACTCAGCCATTCATAAATGTACTGTTTATTTTATCAACAACAACAAAAAAATTATAAAGTTTTGATGTGTTTAAGAATGTAATATACAATACGAAGGCAAATATATTTAAAATCTAAGTAAACTTAATTTAAATTAAAAGCATGCACTGAAATGATTTAACAGTGAAATGATAATCCACTCTCTGTGGTTTCTTGGATTACTATCCGGGCATGAATACATCAAACCTTTGAGGAAAGTTACTTTTAGAAACTGAGTGATGTTTTTATTTTATTTTTAAATTTTTTATTTAACTTGATTTCCCATGAGCAGTATTTTCCCTATTTGATGTGCAATTTATTTATTTTTCAAAAAACCTTTGAATGTTGTGTTTTAAAGATGTTTTTTTTTTCTTTCTGTTAATAAAATTAAAAAATGTATGTAAAATAGGCAACTGAAAAAATACCATTCCTAGGTTGATACCTCTTAAAAGTTTAAAAAGCCCAACACAGTTGCCTCATACGGTGTTTATGGGACTATCTGCCTGACCAATAGCATGGTATCCTGAAACGAGGAGGCAAAGTCTAAAACACATCAAGTTGGTGTTTTAAGCATTTTTACATTAATTACAAAACTAAAGGAAGTAACACTTTAACCTTTTTAGCAGTTCGGTCCCCTATGGGATTTTTATTTCTGTGCTCCTAAAAGTACGGTCCCACATATGGGATTTAGAATGTTCAGCGATGAACCATATATTGTATTTTGTTAATTGATGTTCATCAATTTTTTTAATACTCCATTTTTGGGTCATCATGCTCCGCAAACACTGGTCACAGACACGAAGATCATGTTTTCAGGCCATTTCAGGTTTGATTTTGATGTGACATAAAGTGGTGATATCTGAGCTGTTTATTTACTTTGCAATTAGTCTTCCCTTTAACGGCATAATTTTGCTCATTCGGACTGATTCGCGAACATGGAACAATCACAAGAGGCGGGATTTATCTTGTGAACCAAGCCAATCAAATTTGATCATCATAGTGTGATGGAGACAATGCCCCCTTTCACGTGACTTTCCCCCATTGATTCTCAATTGCCCCCCACCAATCCCACCACATGCTTTAGGGGGTCTGTTAAAAGACAAATGGGCTCAGGGGAGGCAAGGGAGATGTGGCGTCCCGCTTTAACTTTACCTGCAGTTGTCGCTGTTGGACAGTGTTTTTTTTTTTGGAGGGGGGGGGGGGGGGTCACTGTTTTTGGACATTTTTTATTTTTGTCTTCTTCAATTTATTTTGAGGAAGCACTTTATATTGACAGTTGAGATCTTCTGTGTGTGTCATTAGACGAGCATTCTTATTAGATCATCAGTGTTATTATTATTTATTAATTTTTTTAATTCATTCCAAGAAGGAAAAACTTTAAATGTGCCTATCTGCTATAGTTTTTGTCACCTATCTGCTATAGTTTGGTATTATGTTTGGTCAATGTTTAAGCATGCATTAGCATATGGATAACTTCAGAGCTAACAGCCACACGTTTGATTGAATGGGGTTTCTAAAGAAATACATTAATCTCAAAACAGCTGGATTTCCTGTAGTTTGACCCTACACCACAAGCCTAAGTAAAAACACAATGAAGGTGTTTAAATTACATATCAGCAAAATCTTTTGATGGTGTCAAGGAGCTTTTGTAACATCTACTTGCGTCAGAACGATTTTTGTCAAAAGGTGTTGAATTACTAATTCAAAAAAAAAAAAAAAAAGGCTGACATCCTAAATCTGCAGGACTCCTGCATGGCAGATCTTGATGAGGTGTCTTTGTTGCTTTGTGAAATGGGCTATCTGCGGGGTATCTACTCAGCGAGAGGTGACGTGGCCCGTCTCGGGGAGCTAAGAAAGCGTGAGCCGGATGAGCTTCTGCTGCTACAGTTACTGCTGCTAAGGTTACGGCTGATACAGTAAATTCATTGATTTAGTCCACCCTCCCACCAAACCCCCCTCTGACGCTCAGTTGTGATGTAAATATTATCTTACGGTCCTCTCCTAAGCGATCACCTTTCTGAGGGAGATTAACATCCGAGCGGGGCAGCTCTATTAAGAGCCCAGCAAGGGGTGGCTGTGTGTGCTGTCATCTCTCTCTGTTGCTGCCATCTTTCTTAAACCGTTTGTCTGCGCTGACGCTGAGGCACTAATGTTGTGTGTCTTACACACTGTAATGTGCAAAGCTGTACCCAAAACAATTTTTTTTTTTTTTTTTTTTTTTTTGCAATATCGTAGCTGGCAGCAGACTGAACGAATTCTTTTGCTGTTATTTGTCATGGATGGAATGCAAAAGAGCATATTATCTTAGGTGAAGAAAACACTCCAGGATTCTTACCTGCTGATAAATGCCAGCGTTAGAAATTGTTCTTCAAAAATCCTGCTGCCCTTTACTCATTCTCATATCGCTCCAAACATATTCCTTTCACAAAAGGTATGCATATCCTATCAAAAGAGCATTGTATAAAAAAAAGATTTTTTTATGTGGAAAAAATGTGAACTGGTTTATAAAAAGGTTGAAAAATCATACATAATGCGTAATTAACATTAATTCACAAATGTCTATAATCAGTTTATTTTTTTAACATATTTGTAGAGTGGTTTGTGTTCAGGGAAGAAGGAGAAGGGGACCGGCAAATGGTCAAACAAATTTGAATCATATAGAATAAACAAATAAAAAAATGAAAGTAAAGTGACAGCCCCTTACGGACGACTGACACTTAAAAATCTCCAGACCTCCAGGCCTGGTCCTTTCGTCACTCCTTCTTTTTTTCATCCAGATCTCCTTCTTTGATACTCGAGGCCCTCACGCCACTGTGCCACCGGTCTCGCTCGGTTTCCCCGGCTCTCGTCCTGCTTGCCACAATAATATTCCTGACAGCGAAATGAATACTACTATGAGGAGAACATTTCTCAATACTAATACAAAGTAATAAAGTAATAATATTATTCCTTGGCTGTATGTTTTATTTAAGATACAGATGATTATTATGATTTATTAACCATCAATAACACTATGACTTGTATAAAATATGATTTTTTTTCGAGTCTTTTTTGCTATTAAAGTCTATTAATGGCATAGCTTGTTTTGGTACGGTACATATATGCATTACTCATCAAAAGATTTTATAATATTTTTGAAAGAAGTCTCTGAACAAGGCTGGATTTATTTGGTGAAACTTATACAGTGAAAACTGATATTCTAAAATATTATTAGAATTTAAAATAACGTTTCCATTTTATTATATTTTCAAATGGATTTCATTCATTTGATTGCACTGCTGAATTTTTAGCAACCAATACTCCAGTCTTAAGAAATCACTCTAATATGCTGATTTGGTGCTCAGTTATTTTGTCACATTCAGTTTTAGTTTTGATGGACTCTTACTTTGTATATCGCTGCATTCCTTCAGCCCTGGTTCCTCTTTCTGTGGCTGCGCTCAACTGCTCGGATCAGCCTTGGGCTTCTCAGTCTCCAGCTCTACCTTGGTGTGAGGATTCCCTTGCTCTGCTTTGGACCTCTGAGCCCATACTTTACCTTGGCCCATCAACCAATTGGCTCCGCCTTGGCTCCTCTCTCCCTCAGCTCTATCTGTGGCTGTTATTCTTTTGGTTCCACTGGGCTCACTTGTCCCTTCGTCACTCTGTCTCTGCCACAGACTTCTGGGAATATGTGAGAATATGCAACAGACTTCTCTACCTCGTCCCTCCAACCCTTTCAGCTCTGTTGGGCTCCTCCTTCTCTCTGGCTACTCCTCAGTCCTCACTCATACCGGCTCTGCCTCAGTCCTCCTTCACCCTAGCTCCACCTCATCCCTCCAACCCTTTCGGCTCTGTTGAGTTCCTCCTTACCTCCTGCTCCTCCTCAGTCCTTACTCACACCGGCTTTGCCTCAGTCCTCCATCACCCTAGCTCCACCTCATCCCTCCAACCCTTTCGGCTCTGTCGAGATCCTCCTTACCTCCTGCTCCTCCTCAGTCCTTACTCACACCGGCTTTGCCTCAGTCCTCCATCACCCTAGCTCCACCTCATCCCTCCAAACCTTTCGGCTCTGTCGAGTTCATCCTTCCCTCCGACTCCTCCTCAGTCCTCACTCACACCAGCCCTGCCTTAGTCCTCCTTCACCCCAGCTCCACCTCGTCCCTCCAACCCTTTCTGCTCTGTCGAGTTCCTCCTTCCCTCCGCCTCCTGCTCAGTCCTCATTCACACCGACTCTGCCTCAGCCCTCCACCTCCCTGGGTCCACCTAGGCTGTTAATTACCTCAGCTATGCCTTGGCCCCCTGGTCCTACGGTGTCTCCTGGTCTTGCCGTCCCTCAGACTGTGCCTGGGTCTCCACCATGCACGACTTCTTCTCTGTCGAGTGGACCCCGGGTTCAGGCCTTACACATAGGTCATCCTCTTCTTGGCTCCACTTCGTCCCTCCAACCCTTTCGGCTCTGTCGGGCTCCTCCTACCGTCTGGCTCCTCGTCAATTCTCACTCACACCGGCTCTGCCTCAGTCCGGCACCCTGGCTCTACCTAAGCTGCTCATTACTTCTGCTCTGCTTTGGCCCCCTAGTCCTACGGTGTCTCCAGGTCTTGCTGTCCCTCTCCACCACGCCCGACTTCACCTCTCTTGGGTGGGCTCTGCCCTTTCTTCGTTACACGTGGGTCATCCTCTTCCTGGCTCCTGTTTGGGTCGATCAAGAGATTCTAACTCCACTCACCATGGTCTTGTCTGCCGCCGGCCGCAGGTTTCCATTTTACTGTATTTTTGATCAAATAGATTAAGCCATGCTAAGCTAAGCTAAGCAAGAGACTTCCTTGAAAAAAAATAAAATAATGTTTTAAACCTTTTCAGATCATCATCAGAATGTACTTGTATTTCTTAAATTATTGTTGTTTTTCTGTCCCTTGCAACAAAACATTTCAAACACTGCAGTGCTGTGCATAAAAGTTATGAATGAATATTACCATATATCACTGCGATTGTGCAGATATCATGAGCTGGTCTAATTTCCTGTGCTGTCCACCCCCCCCCCCCTCCCCCCCACCCCACCCCCACCGTTCCAGAGAAAATAACTCTGGCATCTGATGAATTAGCTTGTGTTGGCAGGAATGAGACAGATTATACTAATGCACGGAAAGACATTCTATTGCTCAATTATCTCTAATTAACTGCTCAAATCAGTCTGAATGGTTATAAATGATTTAATTCAAACAAATATATAAAGCAGAATGCAAAGCTTTGGTTTGCATGTGTTTAGATCGTGCCATTATTCCATCCAAAGCAAACCAAACAAAGCAGATCTGATACATATAAAACATAAATGCGCACTCATTGCACTGGGTAATGACAGAATGAAAGGGGCTAACAATATATTTGCATTTAGTGATGATTTTTTTCTCAGTCAGCTGTCAAAGTGTTAGCACTTGAAAAGATTCCTCGTGCAAAGATAAATAAGTGCTGATAACTAAGTGGTGAAGTCTATCTGCATCATCACTGGTGGTTCTGTTACATTCTCTGAAAGGAAGGACCCAAAAGCAGAAAAATCTATTTATTGCAACTCGCATATAAACAATGCGAGCTGCTGGGCAATTGGTTGAGGGAAATTCAAATTGGATGGTGTTGAAATCCAGATCAGTCCATCAGCAAATAAGACGAACAGAGATCAAACAAGGAGCAGATAGAACTAGAGAAATCCAAACTCACATTCAAGATTACGCTGTCGCTGATAGAACAGCAAGACAATCCAAGCAGGCAATTAATGTAGTGAGGGAAAATCCAGACTCCAAAACCAGAACCAGGTCAGATGATCAAAACCCGATGGAGAGTTCCAGGTGGCAAACAAGCAACCGAAATACAACTGGGCAGAAGAGAAAAACGAAACAAAACAAAACATAACCAACAGGGATCGCAAACTTAAAGGGGGGGTTGATTGCGATTTCATTTTTTTCATTTTAAATAGTGTGTAATGTTGCTTTTGGTGCATGAACAGTATCTACAAAGTTGCAGCACTGAAAGTTCAGTGTAAGCAGAGATATCGTCTTTTAAAAATCAGGAAGTGTATTGCCTACAAAAACGACTGGATTGGGACTACAGCTGGGTTTTAGACGTCACTAACCCACACATTTGCATCAACCCTCCCTCCGGAAAATGCAAAAAAGGGCGTGTGCATATTTCTGCGGCTCGTCGAGTGTGTTATGTTCACCAGTTGTCAGTTCTTCTGTGTTCGAGCTTGACGCTGTACTTCGTCAACAATGGATACAATTTATTTTTGATTATGTTCCTGAAAATGACGAGCGTAATTTAGCTCTCTGTGCTCTCTATTCAACAAGAAACTGCATGTTACTGAAACATGAAGTAGTTCCAACTTTAAAACCAGAGGCAGCAGTTGTTGGGCCGCAACCTGTAAGTAGGCTAAGACTTAATCATTTTAAATTTATTTGCATGTATAATTCCAGACGTAGCCTTGTGTTTTATTTTATTTTTTTCAAATGCCAGCGCTGGCTTTATGGCCACTAGGCTACTAGTCATGCTATTTTGTGTCTACGACAAAGGTGTACAAACATTATGGACCTGAATTTTGTATAAGTACTAATGTTTTAAAATTATTTTTCATGTATACATGCTTTATGACGTTATTTTTGATTTGATCAAAAACATAAACTAATGCCAACGCTGTTTGAGTATAACATTAGTAGCCAGTCAGTTGCTATTGTTGCCAGTAAGATGCTATTGTGTATACAGTTAAAAAATGTAGCAAACTATCATTCAGAAACGTTCAGTAAGAGCCGTGTGTGGTGAGGTTCTGCTCAACTCTCCTCATCGCCGCTCTCTCGGTTTGATTCTGCCTCAAACTGATACTGCAGTATCTACCATTATTTACATCTGGACCGGAGCGCAGACAGAGACACGTTTCGCCCGTAAAGGTAATGGGCGTTAACCATCCTGACAACGTCAAGTCAAGTCAAGTCACATTTATTTATATAGCGCTTTTCACAATACAGATTGTATCAAAGCAGCTTCACACTGATAACATGAAAGTAGCACAACACAGATCAACAACATTGCTAAACACTAAATAATCCCAACTGAGCAAGCTCAAAGCAAGCCAAAAGCAAGGCGACAGTGGCAAGGAACCAAACTCCATCAGATTGGATGGAGAAAAAACTTTGGGAGAACCCAAGCTCAGTCGGGGGCCAGTTCTCCTCTGGCTTACATTCATATTGTTTAAATATAAATATTAAATATAAATATTGTTTATGAATCAAACGTCGCCATAACATATCGCAGGCGTTGAGTCGTCTCTTCACAGGCGTTGAGTCGTCTCATCACAGGCGTTGGGGCATCCGTAATCCCCGTGAGAGGCTGGACACAAAACTGGACCTGACGAATGCCATTTTTCTCGGGACAAGCGTCCCGAGATAACAGCAGAAAGACAACGTGAGCAACAGTTTAGCCAATCACCACACACCAGCCCAAACTAACCAATCTGAGCCCACTGCCTGTTTCTGAGGGAGTGGTTTCATAGACTCAGGAAGTCGACCGGTCGTTCAGTGGACAGAGGAGACCGCGGCTTACAATAAAGGTGAAATTTATGAAAAATAAGATTTAAAAAAAAGAAAAAACACGAATAAATGTTATATTGCACCCCATAAACACAACCATGCAAATAAAAAAGCAGTAAATCCCCCTTTAACAAAATAACGGCAAAAGAGGCTGGAGACACAAAACACACTGGCAGAGAATAGGAGTAAACAAATTATATATATATATATATATATATATATAGCAGAGAAATCAAGAGACAAAGAGAAACAGGTGAGGGATAATGAGCAGCCGCACTGATTGCAGCACGTGATCGACTTAGCATGGTGTGGAAAAGACAGAAACCAAACTGCAGTCTTTAATGGCACCACATACCCAACGATATGTGAATTGTCTAGTAATCATTGGCTGTGCTTTGAAAGCTCATTAGCAAACAAGATCAAAGTTGCAATTGTTTGAACTTTGAACGTCGCATGACCTGCATGCAGCGCTTCACTCCATAGAGGTCATCATTTACTCACCCTCATGTTGTTCCAAAACCAACTGATTTTCTCCCTGGTATAAAAATTGTAAGATTTGTTTTCCATGCTCTTTTCCCAACATTACAATGAGCGGACATTGGACTACTTGCACTGAGCTTCGTGACGCACTTCCGTTTGGAAACAACATATCACTTATTTCCGGTTACGTTTACTTTCAATGTACTTCCGTCAATGAGTTGAACAAACACCACCTAAAATGAGTGTCTGTAATAAGATTTTAGATTTTAGACATTTTTATTGACAGAAGAAGAGATATTCTGATGTTTACCGTTTGCAGAATTTTCAATACTCATCGGAACATTAAGTTTAAATCCAAACCAAGCCAATAGGAGAAAGCCGTGGCTGTTAAAAATATGCCATTATTTCACCACAGAGTGTCAGTGTTCGTCTACACTAGTGACTGCGACGCTGAAACATCAGTACGAAACATGAACATTTATTTATTTGGATTAAATATTGTAATCAATAATCATTCAGTGTCGTTTTTCCAATGTCAATCGTTTTACTATTACATGTTCATGCCCAAAATGCTTAATTTATTCAGAGAAGTTGACTGTCATGCTAGCTGCGTGTGTTCTGATCGTAGGTAGGCACCTCGCGATCATTCATTCATTCATTCATCAAACTATTTTAAAAAGACAGGAATAAAGCACCAATGCACACTTTTTATTAGTCAAATTCATTAAAAAATGTAAACTCAAGTATAGAATATAAGTAGGCTAATACTGTTGTTATAATGAGAAGACAGAAGACTACTGCAGGTTAGTGGATAAATATATTTAGCCTATTTATTATTCAGAATCGAACAGTTAGAAAGAAAATACGTATATTTATAGGAACATTTCTGCAGGCTCAAGATAATTAATACAGAGATCGTTATTCATTGTTTTAATCAATTGGCATCCATAAAACGTAGTGATAATCTGCATTCTCATGTATGGACGTGCGATGAAGTAGAACGTGGAAGTATTTGTGCAAGTAGTCCATTAAGTTGTCTCTTTCTTAGTGGACTTGGAACCCGCCTTTAATACCCAGAGACACTTTCAATCTAAAAAAAAAAAAAATTATAAATAGAAATATCATAAACATGGTTAAATTTGTGTTCCTTGAATTCATTGACTTTCAGTTCAGATTCAGTTTAAACGTACAGTATGCGATTTTTGGCCACCAGGGGTCACTTATTTAAAATAATAACAAAAGACGTACTTTGATGACGTCGGGAAAGAGCGTGGGCTCACGGGAGTTGTTGTCGCTGTCAATGACAACCAGCTCAGCTCATGGCATGACATCATCGTTTCAATAAATATACGGATATACAGCATCTCTCTGTAGATTTAGCTTGTCAAGAAGCTTTAAATGCAACCCCAATGTTTACCTGTCATGCTTTTTCTCCTGTCCCAAACCCTTCTCGGGTCATATTTTTCACCCGTACGTTTGAGCTTTACTGAGCTGGCTGTAGCAGGTCCATAACTATAATACAGACGAATATAAATATTTATATTACGCTCCTTCAATGAATGACCTATTTTAGAACATTTTTCATATATAGGGCGCACCGGATTATAAAGCACATAAGATACTGCAGTCAAACGTTTGACTGGGTTTGCGTTATGCATCTACTATGTGCTAAAGGCTAAAGGGAATGACTGTAGTGAGTGCGCGGCGCCGGAGGTGAGGCGTTTATTTAGTAAGCATGAGCGCGCTGAAGCGGGCACATAACTTTCGCAGCCTGACTCATATGAGTATTCAATGTGCGCGGCTCGCTAACTGCAAAAGTTGGCTGTTTTGAATGAGACGACCCGGTTACTGTGAACGGGGAGCGCTTTATATGCGCAAGCATATAAGCGCTCGTGAGCGGGCACGTGATTTACACACATAAAAATACGTACTTACTTTTTTTCTTCGTCATTTTCTTTGCTTTATTGGCGGTAGTCCAGTGTTCCCCTTTGTGTTTGGCGGGTTTCGCCGGGTTCCGCAAGGAAGTTAGAAAATAGAGGAGTCAAAGGTTATATGACGCCATAGACGGGCGACGAAACGGAAATAAAGAAACGTCCCGTGTCTTCGAATTAAACTATAAATTTCTCCGTATTTAAAAGTTGGTGGAAACTGTCGGGATAATGTAAGTACACATCTAATAGAAATATATAACATAGATACAGTTATTTTTGCTATTTTTAAAGCAGAAAAAATACATATTGTGGCTTTAAGATAACACACAAAATGCATTTAAAAAAAAAAAACTGATTTTGGATATCAGACAAAACTGCAGACAGTTTTTGATACCAAACTAAATGGATGGCTTCTCACTGGATCTGGTAAAGAGGCTGGATCCAATATGTACGTGGATGTGGAGATTCTCTCTAATATTTCTGCTTAATAATGCCTGATTTTTGACCAAAATTGTTATTTTGAGTCTAACCTCTTTAATGAATTTCTTGAGCTTTTTTACAATGATCATTCACAAATCAGACTGACCTGGTTCTTGAGTCCAGTAAAATGGTCTTTGCATTTAAGAACTCATTGGAAGGGACGGTTTCAGTGAATAATAGTGTACTTTTCTTTCTGTGTCTCACACAAAGCTGTCTTTTAGCTTCGGAAAACTTATATGTTAATATACAGTGTAGTCAACATTTGAGGTGCATCAAAAAAGTTTATCAAAGTTGTCCTAAGACAAGAATGGGTATTGTTCAAAATTCATGTGTAACTTTGATGAAAGGTTTTGATCCACTTCAAATGTTGACTACAGTACATGAGGCACTCTATATTCTCAACATCAGTGCCAATTTCGGTTCTTGGGACACTAAGACGGAACTTGTTTTTAATGAGAGCTGATGCCTCTGATTTCACTAATGGTAACAGTTGGTAAAGGTACAGTAATAGTGACCGTTTCTACTGTGGCTTCTCAGTCCCCTTTAAAAGTTGGTGATTGCTTCAGGTTTGGATTTTGAAATTGAAGAAAACAAAATGAAAGCAAAACATCTCTCTCTCTTTTTTCCCCTCTACAGATCAATCGTGCTCCGAGTTTTGGGACAGATCAAAAGATTGACTACGATGTGAAGAAGGGGGCTTTACTCAATGCCTTGAAACTGCTCAACATCAGGTATGAAGCATTACTCTCTCCAGAGTCCCATTAGAAAAAGAAGTGAATGAGTTAATGAGAAAACCCACTCTCCATTGTCAGCTGTCCACCAGTTTTTTTTATTTTATTTTATTTTTTTAAATATTGATTCCTTGATCTCAACAAAAAGTTGTCTGAAACTCTTTGATGGGTCCTCATGCATTTGTTTTTTTCTGTTTGATTTAAGATTTAAGAATAAAAAAGAATTTTGGAGTTTTTGTTTATTGTGCCCAGATTATGTGCAGCATCTGTGGTATTTACAGTATGTTCTGTTGCAATGTGAAGGCCCCAAAAAAGTATTTGGACACTTAAGCCATAAAGTATCTGAAAGTCACTGCTTTGCATAAAATTATATTGAAACAAGTGGCATTTGCAAACAAATGGTGATAGGCCAACTTTTTTTTTTCTGGGCTATCTATCTTTTTCACAGAACTAACTGAGACATTTTTTTTTTTTTTTTGCTGTGACCCTTATGCAACAGATATCAAGATGATATTTAGTAGATGTATGGGGTTCATACAGGTTTAAAGACAAATTTAAAGACCACAAAATGTCACAATATTTTTGTCTTCATTTTGAATAAGATTTCATTTGTTTTTGTAAAAACAAAAAATCTTGTAAAAACAAAAAATCAAAGCAAATCTCATTTGCTCTGGATTGTTTGGGACCACTGTATTTTTGTTTGAATTTAAAGAAACATTATTGGTTGAAGCACTAGCGACAGGATATTTGGGAAAAATGAATATTATTTTTGCCTAAAATTGTCAAGTTGCCTAAAGATGTCTTTCAATAAAATGGGACTACTTTTTTAGGATGAAGTTCTTGTTAATAGTTACTTGTTGTAGTTCTTATGTGTAACGAAGATGTGTATATGTGTAAAGAATAATGTGAAGTGTCAGGTTTACTGAAAGTAAATGGTTATGAAATAAGTTAAAAGAAATGGATATATCAAGGTGAGCAAATTATTTTATCCCACTCGTCTCAGACATATAATATTTATAGTTTTATAGTTATCATTTTTAAATAATTACAGTAATTATATATGTTTTTAATATACTGTATGATTGCCCCATAGACCTAAGTTGTAAGTTATTTACTGGAAATACTGAGGGTAATGCATTTTCTTCAAACTGAAGGATGAATCATAATGTTTTTTTTTTATTGTTTTTTTTTTTAGCAATATTATTATATTTAACATAAAATATTCATTTATATGTGTGTGTGTGTGTGTTTATATGAAAGTGTTTGCTTGTGCGTATACTTGCCTGACTGACTGCCCGTGTACATCTGTGCATGTATAGTTGTATAGTTGTATGTCAGTATGCGGGGTATCCGGTGATTGATTACCGTAGACCTGGCCTTCAAATCCCAGGTCCACCCTTTGTACTAAATATACCAGAGTGACCCAACAATGGTCATAGGAAACAACAGCAGACCAACTCAATACAGCAGTGGATCAGGTTTCAAGGATGCATTGCTACCATTCTGTCGCAGTGATTTTCTTGGAAGTCTTCACAGATTGTCCCAACTGATCCAGCTGAGTTTTTCCCAGTAACATATCAAAGCAACTCCTGTGTTATTTCCCCAGCAGTGGCTGGACAAATCCAATAACTCAGAGAGAAGTGTGAAAGTCGTATCAATAAAACGAGAGGGTTCCCCAGTGGTTCAGGAGCCCACTGACCCTGAGTGGTCACTTTCAACAGCAAATTTGAAGGGCCAGTGAGCGATGAAATCTTGAAGTGCTGAATGCTGTCAAGTCGAGTGATGTATGGAGTCTCGGAGTCTGTCAGGTTTTCGGCTGGGAGTTTAAGCTACTTTGAGTGCTATTACTTGAGCATTTCCTGTTTTTTTTTTTTTTTTTTTACCCAGAGCGAGTGATAAACGACGGAATCTGGCCCAGCAGAAAGCAGAAGCCCAGCGACGGCTGTATGGACAGGGATCAACGCGGAAACTGACGGCCGGATCATCGGACTGGGAGAAACAACGCCACCAACTTGAGCGCAGAAGAGAGGAACTGGTATGACCCATTCAGCTGTTAGAAAGCAACATTTTATTAGGTCATGTTTCAGCTTAAGAAGCAAAATGATGTTTTGATGTCAGAGACTTGCCAGTGTTTTGTCTAATTTGTCACAACCTCCAAAACTAAAAAAAAAGGTAGTTTTTTTTGAATGAATAGAAATGAATAGTTGACTTTAAAATGAGAATTTTGTGTTCAGCAGAAGAAAGAAATTCTCACACAGGTTTGAATAAATGAAGACAGAATTATCATTTTTAAGTAAACTATCCCTTTAAGTATTCATATTTCAAAATGCAGAAATACAGACAAAGCATGTTTTCAGAGTAAGTTCTTTGAAGCTTTGTGCACCAGTCCTTGATTGGTCTTTCGATCAACTTTTTTATTAAATGAAGAGATGAATGAGGTTGAGATGACTGCAGGTGGGTGGTATTTTCAAAGGGCAAAGCTAGATGCAAAAGAGGAGTGAGATTTGGGGATTGGGGGCTGAGCGAATATGCCTGTACCAGCATTTAACAGAGATCAGTGACTATTATAGAAGACACCCTGCTGCGCCAACTCAAATTGACCAGCTGACCTTTCCGCAATTATAGTTTTTGATGTATTAAAATGGTACAGTGGGAGTTAAATCTATATGAATTATGAATAAGCCCCCTGTATTAACAAGTGTAGAGGAGAGACTGTTATACACGCCTGCTAACTCTCAGACTTCATTAAGGTGCCTCGTAATATGGGAAACGTGTCATCCAGTGACATTGTTATTCAGTTTTGTGTGGCTATATTACACTGCAGGATAGCACCAGCAGAAACAGGACATGAGTTCTTTGTCATTCTTCCTACTTCTCACCACTTATTCACTCGTGTTGTGCTTTCAGAAAGAAAGACTGGCCCAAGTACGCAAGCAGGTCTCCAGGGACGAGCACGAAAAGCGCCACCTGGGGAACTACAGGTAGGGAAGCCGCTTTGACGATTGTTATCCTGTAAGAATGCCCGCTTACTCCTGTGGAGTCTCTTGTGGCTTGGTTTGGGATATGAGATGGTATGAAACAATTTCTTGGGCTATCATGTGAGGACAAAGCAAGGACAAAGGTTGTTTCTAAGACTTAAACAATTCTGCCTTCGTAGGCTGAAAAATAAGGTAGTAAGGCACCAAGGCATGTCTGAATCCAGTGTTTAGGGAACATTTTGTTTATGAACATTCCCCCATTCGTGTTTTTCAGTGATTGGAACAAAAATAAATTATATATATATATATATATATATATATATATAGAGAGAGAGAGAGAGAGAGAGAGAGAGAGAAATCTGTGCAACCACATTAAAGGCCATGTCATGCAGAAATAAATGTTTTTGCATTTATACTTATACTAATTTTACACTAAAAAGTAGTTACACTATAAGTCATGGGAAACATTAATAGAACAGAATACCATTCATTCATTCATCCTCAAGAAAAATGACGTATATAATGACATAAAAATACTGCACTCATGCTCAGTAATTTGAGAGCCCTGGTGCAGAAACACCAAAAGTTGCCAGTATTTTTATATATTCTTTCAGACAAGGAGATTGCTTTCTTCAGAACATTAAACAACTCCAAGTTGCTCCTTTAATGACTACTAATGTTTTGTAAAGAAGCCAAATTCCTCAGCAGCCAAATGCTTCTTGCATTTTATTACTCTTGTCAGTTACATTCAAATTCACCAGGATCTTTCAAACGAAGATTTAATTAACCTGACCTCATGTTACATTTACATTCAGACACCCAGGATCTTTCAAAAGAAGATTTGATTAACCTGACCTCATTACAGAAGCATGTCAACTAACCATTTGTATTTACGGAAGGGGTAGGGTGGTTTCTTCACAGTGAAACTGCACCATTTAGCATTATGCTGAATTTTACATACCACGAGTCACTTTGAATTGCAACATATCACTCCTTAATACGGAGAGCCTCCATGTCAGAGTCACAGAGGAGGCATACAGAAAAATACCTCTTTTTAAATAGGTCATTTTATGTTTATGTGTGTAACTGCTGTTCTGTTCAACTCTATATAAAAACACCCCAAAAGATGCTGAAACATGAAAAAAAGAAGAAAAAAAATAGTGTTTGAGGTTTGTGGGTCAAACCCAGATTTCAACGTGCCATATGCCGAAGACTAAGCCCACTTACTCTTACTAGATTACTTTTCCCACATAACTTTGTTCATCGTGCTTGTAGCTCTTAATGGATTTGGGGTGGTTTATCGTCTGATCTGAACATTTACATTACTTGAGCTTTTGATTACATTGATGCCGGAATCCAAAAGAGCAGTTTTAAATGTCACACGCCAAGTGAGTATTAGTTTATTAGATGGACATGTGGGAGGTATAATATGGCACTTGCTCCACCTCCACTATTTATTTAGATTGAGGCACCTTTTATTTTGATCAGAGGTTCTCAAATGGTGGGTTAGTCTGTTCTAAAATAGGAAAGAACGATGCTAAATGCAAAAAAAATAATAAAAAAAAAATAAAAATAAAATAGAACTAACAATGTAATCATGCTAAGTAGTGATAGCAAAATAAATGGGCTTATTACACAGTTTTATGGAATATGCTGAATGGTAAAATGTTCAACGCTGTGTCAGTTCCATGCCTCTTGTACAGTGTTGGGAGTAACGCATTACAAAAGTAATACATTACAGTAACATATTACTTTTTGCTGTAACGCAGTAGTGTAAGGCATTACTAATCAATTTTCAGTAATATTTTACTCGTTACATGTTCAGTGAGGCTTGTATTACAGTTGTATTACAGTGTATTGTCTGCTTTTACTTCTTAAAGGTGAAAGTTTTAAAGCAGTCTTTTAGTGCCAGTTCAGAGCGGTCGCGTCTGTAACATTGTTTTTTCCTCATAAATGCGAACGCGAAAACTAAAATAAAATGAATATTTTAAGTTCTATGGAGACTGGAGAGCCAACCCTTCCTCATCCGATTTGCGCAGTGTAATTAACAGAATTACAAAAAATATATTTTGCCTCCTATTTTTTTGTCACGCATGAATGTGTGTCTTTTCCCTAATATTAAAAATAAAACAGACTGATATTTGTCTAATGTCTGGAGTCCTTTAAGGAAGTAGCCTATATACGTTTCAATACATGTATTTTCTGAGAATTTTTATTTCAAGTTTTGAGTGCAAATGTCATGTCCATTATGCTGGACCCAATTTTAAATAATTTATCCTCAACTAGTTTTGTGGTGTAGGTCTACGTATTTTATAATGTTAACTTCAAATAATACTAATAGCCTAATTTAAAGATAAGGCAGCATTGGATCTGGACGGTAAGGAGAATAACGCCGGAGTTGGAAGAGGTGTATCGCGATTCTGTAGGTTCGTGGATCTGAGTCGTGTGGCGAATCGCGATTTCGGTTTCATATTGCATATCGTTACAGCCCCAAAGTTAAGTTCTACTTAGTTATTTTGGTGAAAGTAACTCAAAAGTAATACATGAGTAATGTAACGCATTACAATTCTGAGACAGTAATATTGTAAGGTAATGAATTACTTTTAAATAACAGTAACAAGTAATACCTAATGTATTACAGTTTGGAAGTAACTTGCACAACACTGCTCTTGTATCACTCTGTGGTCTTTTTGCTCTCACATAATAACATTACTTTAACTCAGTTCTTTATATTTAAGGTTCATTTATTTGGTAAGTAGCTAGGATAATAATCAGGATAATTCTTGCAGTCTGACAGTCATTATTGCAGAATAAACCACTTTAGGATGGTACAAAATCATCTTATGATCTCTACATTATGCCTTACATTATCAACATTTAAAGGGATACTCCACTTTTTTTTGGAAATAGGCTCATTTTACAACTCCCCCAGAGTTAAACAGTTTAGTTTTACCATTTTTGAATCGATTCAGCTGATTTTCTGATATTTAGAAGAATATCAGTAACCAGACAGTTTCTGGTCTCATTGACTTCCATAGTAGGAACACTCCATAGTAGGGACAAATACATGTGTGACTCGTTAAGCTAATAGTAATAATAGCTAACAGTAATATAATTTTTAGCCTGTTGGTTGTTCAATCTAAACTGGTAAATCACATCTATGCTGTTGTTTCTGTTTGTATAGAATTGTTTTCTGTTGGTCTATTCATGGTTATATGGTAACACTTTACAATGGTAATGGTAAATGGACTGCATTTATATAGAGCTGGTAAGTCCCGCCCCTTCAGCTAGCCCCGCTGGACCTCTAGGTTGAAAAATCGCCAATGCAAGTGAATGAGAGAAAATAATTATTTTCTAATCCCGTTTGAATTTTGCAATGAATGTGAACATATGTTGTCTGTGAATTTTTTTTTATAACGTTTCGTGTAAAGAATGCTACAATTTAGCGGGTAGAATTTTCATACGGTTAGACTTTGTGTGAGAGCACTTTGTGGACTATAATAACTCTTTCGACGTGTTTGATATACAGTACGTCACACCCACCAGCACACGGTGCTGCTAAACATGCCTGTGTCTTTGGTGCACTTCACCGCCTTCTTTCAGGGAAAGGACAAACTAGTTGAGCGTGGTGAAAACCGTGATTTGTGGAGGGAAAATGTGTTATGCGGCGACGTGTAGTCTTTCTCGTTATGTCTATTCCACAACTGCTAGCCAAAGAATCATACAATAAACTGTCAAACTCGTTACATGAGAAATTATATAAATTCACAGACAACATATGTTCACATTCATTGCAAAATTCAAACGGGATCAGAAAATAATTATTTCCTCTCATTCACTTGCATTGACGCTTTTTCAACCTAGAGGTCCACTTGGAGTTTTACGGATGGGCGGGACTTACCAGCTCTATAGCGGTTTCATAGACCCAATGGCCACCAAAGCGCTTTACAATTTGCCTCACACTCACCAATTCATACACCGATGGCGGTGTCAGCCATACAAGGCGCCATCCAGCTCGTCGGGAGCAGCTGGGGTTAGGTGTCTTGCTCATGGACACCTCGACACTTGGTCAGGTGGAACCGGGGATTGAACCACCAACCTTTCGGTTTGTAGACAACCTACATGAACCACTAAGCCATAATACTTTATTAATCTTAGTTAATGTTAGTATTGTATTTTTGCTAGTTGTATGCAGTTGTATTTTTATCAGCTAACAATACTGCATTAATAAATACTGAATTCATGTAAAGTGTTTCAGTAATATTAATGAATTTAAAGTGTTTTTTGTTTTTTTTGCAAAAATTTTGAAACTGTAGAGTGTTACCATCTGATGTCTTATATAAAATCTGGGTCCTGAAGCAAAGCCAGTTTGCTGGTTTTGATTATATACACAACCCAATATGGCGCTGATCTGAAGATCCATCACACAGATATAGACACAGGTTTACACGTCTCTGGCTTTTGTTTAGTCTTAACGTCTAATTTAAAGACAAGTTTATTAATCATTAGTATATACACAGCATTAATGGACAAATGCATGTGTGAAAAGAACGATTGAGGTTTGTTTAAGTGATTAGAAAAGCAGGCAGACCAGGCTGCTAAATCAGATAATCAGATAAAGGTTTTTCTCTTCCTCTCCCTCTCTCTGCACAGATGTATTTACCCCCCAGATGACAAGCTGCTCTTGGAGAAATATGAGAGTCTGCTTTCAGCTGCCTTTCAGACATTCCTCGCTGGGCGAGCAGCTTCACTTCAAAAGGAAATGAATAATCCACTGAAACGAATGAAGGCATGTACCTGAGACGCAACCCAACAGTCTTTTGCTCTTTTCTCCCTGTACCCCCCCCCCTCCCCCCCTACAACTACTTCTTCCTACTACTCGGTCTTTTGCATTTAAAATAAGATGAGGAAAAGTATTTTACTCCCTAACTCTTTTTGTGGCCATCTGTTTTTCATTATTGGAGTTTAAGGCAACGATCAGTATTACTATTGCTCATTCAAATGGTTAGGGATTTAAACAATCCATTTGTGCTACAGACATGAATGAAACCTCAAATCATGTGGCTAGTTGAGGAGAGGTGTGTCTTAATACTTTTCTAAGTGATGAGACTTATGATTTATGATTTATTTATTTATGCATGCCTGGCACATAATAAATCTGGCCCATTGACTGACACTATTCTGAGCCATTCATAATCTTGAGACAGTGTTGGGAAAGCTATTTTGAAATTGTAGCTTGTAAAACTACCAGGTATTCATATTTTAGTTTAACTACAGTCAACCTAGCAGTTGGCAACACTACAAGCTTCTAAAAATGTTGCAAATTATACTACATACAGCAAATTACAAGCTGAATTTTCTGGTGCAAAAATAGCAAAGAAAAGAAAAAAGAAGAAAACTAATCATGACATAAAGTTTAAAATAGTCATATTCTGAAGTATAAAGTTGTAATTACAAGATACAAATATGCAGTTGTAAAAAAATGTAATTGTAGTGCAAAGTCTAAAGTCAGTTGTGAGAAATAAAGTCACAGTTGTGAGTGAAGATGTTGCAGTTAGATTCAGAAAGAGTTTTCAATAAGGATCTCAATTAGGCTGACAGCATTAATGATTTACTCTAAAAAACAGTTAATGTAATTGATCATAGCATTAATGGCAACATTTGACTCAATACATTATTTTGTGAAATTATGGTAATTAATATTGTAATTAGGGCTGTCAAGCATTTCCAATTTTTTATCTAATTAATCACAAATTAATCGCACATGAAATTTGATTGAGAAATTACTCCTAAAAGATCATATAAAGTCATTTTTGTGTTAAATTAAAAAATCATAAAACATTACAAAAAGTAGTTATTTAAAGAAATGTTTTAGTTGTTTCAATATAGAATTTATTGGTCACACTCGGGTTGAGGAAGAAGATGAGAAGTGGCAAGCGGATCTTTTAGCCCGCTTAACTTTAAGTAAACAACAGAAGAGAGAAATGAATGAGAATCACGTGACGGTGTGTAATCAAACATAACAAACACCACACAATGAACACAGAGAACTGAAGGTCCTATATACACAGGATAATGAACTTAAGTGAAAACAGGTGTGCACAAATTTATAATGTAAAAAATAACCATGACAAAAAGGATGAGCGGGAACACAGAACACGAAGAAAAGCAAACTAAAAGTCTTTGAAAACGAAACCAAAACAGACTAAACATCATATTATTACACATAAACTTTTAGGCTACAGAGGCCATTTTTTTGTTTTTGTTTTTTGTTGTTGTTTTCAAGCTGCCTCTGAATTAATATTTAGATTAATATTTAGATATATGTATAGTCCAAAACAGTTTGGTTACCAAAATTCTTTGAAATATTTTATTTTATGTTCCCCCCCAAAAAGAAAGTCAGTCATACAGGTTTGAAACTACATGAGAGTGAGTAAATGTAAATAAACAGAATTATTATTTTTTTTGGCAAATTATTCACAAAATATAAAATTATTTAAATAATACTTTTTTATGAACTGACAGTCAAGTCAAGTTACGTATATGTATATAGCGCTTTTCACAGTATAGATTGCATCAAAGCAGCTTCACAGTATCAATCAAAACATAATAACAATGTTCACTGTAAAAAACTTGGAGTAGGATTTACTTGAAAAAAGCTTGCTAAATTTTCTCACTCAGAAATGGCTAGTAAATTTATAAAGATTTGCCAAGTAAAAACCTAAACATATTTATCAGTAGCTTTAATTTGAAATCTTTAAGTTAAATTGACTTGAAATATAGAATTAAGTAAACTTTATAAAAATAAGGAATTTCAACTCGGCTAGTAAAAGGTTGATTAATATCGATTTCCTTTGCCTTTGTATTACATTTCACTAAAACAATAATATTGAATTTTATTAGTCATTTATAGTATGTGCTTTACTTAGATCATCTAAGTCAGTGGTTCTCAAACTTTTTCAGGAGGAGGCCCCCTTGTGTAGGGTGAATCCTTTTGTGGCCCCCCAAAAGAAAACTCATAACGAAAACATCCTCAAACGTACAATTTTACTTACAAATTTTAGATTGTACCAAAAACAAATGAATTTGTACAATGCTGGAACAACAGTTCTGTTTTTAGCTTTATGTCTTTGAATATACAAAATTAGTTAAATTGTACATTTCATTAGATATAAAAAATTTTTTTAATAAAAAATGGTTTTGACAGTTAACAGTAATATTGTCTGAAAAGTGCAACAAAAGTATTGAATACTGAACATTTGTGATGTTCATAGTAATAGATAAACACTGAAAAATGAATTTGCTGATTGTAAAAAAGTGCATTAAACTTCTTACATTAAGGTAGTAAATGACAGTGGCTCAAGTTTGGTTTGCAAATTTGAACAGCAATCTGTTTTTTCAGCAAGAAACAAAAAAAAATTCTACTCTACTTAAAGAAATACTTTTTCAATATAGAAGACATACAATTTTATACAAGTTTTACAATATAAAAGAAATCATGCAATGCAGATTTCACATAGGACAATCCAAACTTACATACAGGTAAAATAATTTTTTTAAATAATTTCATATTTTTAGAATTTCTTTGCGGCCCCCCTAGCGCCATCTAGTGGCCCCCCAGGGGGCCACGGCCCCCAGTTTGAGAACCGCTGATCTAAGTAATTTATATTGCATCATCAGATGTTAAGCCTAATGTGAATGCAAACTCCTCAATACTTGGTAGACAATACACAATGGCGGTAACATTTGATGGGTCGTTTTTGTATTTGAATGTGTCATTTTGAGCAAAAAATTTACTCGAAATGGCCAGTTACTAATACTGACAACAAAAATCAATGATAAAACAGTGTAAATACAGCTGGAAACCAGTGAAAAATGAACCTCATTAATTATTCAAGGTCCAGTGCATGATGGTAACCCCAGTATCAGAAAAGTTGAGTAATTTACTTAATTTTATTGAGTTGATATTTACACTTTCATTTCTACTCACTTAAAGGGGAAATGAAGCGGTGAATCAAGTTTACATGATTTACAAGATGGATTTCCAATATAATCAACAATTATATAAGAAACATTACAAATGTAAACATTTTGAAGAAAAAAAGAAAAAAACTTTGAATCTTTCGCCGCCAGGGCGCCGCCATTGTGCAGGTGACGTCACGGGGTTGGTTGGCTCAAGTTTAACAGGCTCTGGGCATTGAAAATCACGACATCAAACTGTGTTTATACCAGTGTTTTGACCGCGAACGACTAATGTTAGGTATATTAGACAAAAAGACCACATCTCATGTTATATGTTGACAAACTGCACATAGAAACATTGTTCGCGATGTCTGCCGTCAGATATTCCCGTCTCTTCAACACCATGTAAGTTACGTTGCTGTGTAGAACAGTCAGTGGTGGTTTGGGGCGGAGAGCGGGTTTGCAACGCTAACTTACCAGGTGTCAGTGTGGCTGTTGTCCTGCGATGCCCTCCGTGTCGAGATTTGTCCTGCGATTCTTGCCTGAACTAACTTTTTCAAGTAAATTACATTGTTTTTTTTTTGTTTGTTTTGTTTTTTTTTACTAGTATTTACTTCACCAAAAAATATTTTTTTTACAGTGTTCGTTTCTTAGTGGAAAAACATCCACTTAATGATTGGTTAATTAATTTGAATATCCTATACTCTAAATAATCTAAATTAGAAACTTTAACTGCCAGTAGGTGGTGGTAACTGTCTGTAAAAATCAATGAGTCATTCATCTTTTGATTTATTCAAACAGCTGATTCATTCAGGAATGAAGTAAATGTCTCTTCATGAATGGGCCATTGAAGCATTGGTTCACGCGATTGAGAATCATGATTTTTTTTGTTTGGAATAAAGATCACGATTCTCTCACGATTCTGAAAAGCTTTATTATTTTAAAGGGTCATGAAACCCCCCTCTTTCAGCTCAAGTCTAGCTCAAAATCTTTTTGAAAAATGCAACTGAAATGGGCGTGGCTAGCTGTGAGAAGAAGGGAGGGAGTGGGTGTTGTATGACCATCACTGTCACTGTCCCATGCATTTCGACTGTCACTAAAAAGCAATGGTAAAACGTGAGGAAATGCTAGATTTTTATATAGCTGGCAAAGTTAAAGTTTTATGAAGTACACTGACACTTTATTATCGTCCTTTCAAAAGTAACTGAATGTCCTACTACAAATATTAGCCTACAGTAATCGTAATTCTAATTAAAACATATTAATGTAGGCTACATGTATATTTATAATGTCATTATAAAATATATGGTGGTTTATATAGACACTATAAATACATTTTGGAAAAAAATTATTAATTTTCCGCTTAAAAAAAAAACGTTCCGTGCATAGTCATAGACAGTAAAAGAAAGTGCATAGTCTATGCGTCCTCTGAACCCTCATAATAAATGACTTCTCATTTTACACACACACACACACACACACACACACACCTCTGAAGGGATAGAAAGTCCTCGGGATACCGCATCACTCGCAAGGCGCAACTTGGATTAGTTGTCAACAAGGCGAAGTCCATCATTCTCCACTTGTCGCAGCTCTCTCGCGAAAACGTTCGCGGCACACACTATAGTTTGGATCAGGTTTAGACGTGTCCGTGTTTGATGGCAAACCAACCGTCCAGAGCCAGAGTCTAGCCCTGGCAGCATCTTGGGGAACACATTCAACGCACTTGGACTTTGCACCATGAAAACAAATAGTTTGCGTCCCATGATTGCCTCTCTCATCTCGTGATATCACAGTTTGTCATGTCTGTCGTTGGAAAGATCCACTTGGTGTCATGAATAATTAAGAGGCCGTGTCTTCTCATAGGATAACACCAATGAGTCATCAACGCACTGTGCAGTGCACTGCCACGTCACCCGCTACAATGAAGATTTTAAACCCGGAAGACGAAAAAAGCGGAAAAAAACTCAAATTTAACCATTTTAACCTTATTATTAAAACTAACAGATGCTAACATGGTCTTCAATGGTGTTCAACACACATACCTCTGTTATAATCTCAGAAAATTTGGTTTGGGGTTTCATGACCCTTTAATGATGGACAAAACTTGAGCATTAGGTTACCAAACAAGATAAACAAGAAATCAAATAAGATAATTCTCTTTGCTTCAGTCAAATTTAAACTAATGCAGTAAACAAAAAGAATGCAATACTTAAATAAATAAAAAATGATAATCAAACAGTGACAATATTCAAAGGTATTATTCCAGGCTAGACCTATTAAAGATTCTTATCAAGAAACAGTAGCCTATCAAACATTTTTGGGTATGTTGTTGCGATGAAAATCATTGCTTTTATAGACGTTTGTTTCATCTGGCTGCTGGTACTTTGTGATTGAGCAGTTTTGTTTTTAACCATCTCATACTGTAGTATGTGATGACGTTTTAGGTGATTTAACAGATTGGTGGTTTTACCCTTTGGTGTAGAAACGATGTAAACCGCTTGCAATGTATGGTTTGCTGAGCAGCATCATCTGGTTTGAAACCAAAAAAAGCCCACATTTCAGAAAAAGACAATCTTTTCTATACTAAAACAACGTCAGGATCATCATCAGACCTATACTTGCACTTTGCTCTGCAACACTCATTCTTCTCCTCTGCTAGTTCCCTTTCGTAGTCACTTTGAGTTACGTCAAAAGTGATGGAGAATGGGGGTTTCGCATAGAAAGCCAATCCTCTTCGAGTATTTAACAACGAGCCAATGGCATGCAATGCCTTGGGGCTGCGGAAATTTGCATAGCGTACTCCGCCCTACTCCGTGAGTATAAAAGGAGGAAGTGAACGCAACCGCAGTATGTTTTCGCTTCGGAGCCAAGAGAATTCTTCACTCCTCAAGCCATTCTCACTGATTCAAGACTCTTCGAGACGAGCGTCCTCTTCAGTGTTGGTGTGATGGCGGTACCCAGCGAGACCCTGCATTGCCTGCGATCTGAGCAGTGGTCTGCCAGACTTTGCGCTTCTCCCTGGTCGCCTCAGCGCTGAAAGAGTGAATTTCCTCCTCTCTAAGTGAAAGAGCTGCACGCGGTACGTCTTTTTAAAGACGACTCGCCCGTGTTCTTCTGGGTGCGTTCGTTTCATGTCATTTTCTGATGGTCGCGATCGCTGCTCTGTGTGCCTGGGAATGTGCACGAGGGGAGGACGGACCAAGCGAACTGCGAGCCTGCCGCCTACCTTGCTCTTAAACGGGTCACGGAAGCGGTCACTCGCTCCCTTGGTCAGGTGATGCCCACCGCTGTGGTCCAGGAGTATCATCTAAATGTTTAGATGGACTGCCCAGCACTTCTCGACCGCCTAGGAGCAGACGAAGGCGGGTTTACACTCTGCCCCGATGGCCAGCTGCTGCCTCCACCCAGCCGTCGGCTCAGACGCCTCCGCCCGCTCGCCGCCGAGGACGCCCCCCTGCGGCTCCCTTCCCTCCCACGCGGCCCCAGCAGCAGCCTTCAGCCGGTTCGCGTTGTGGAGGAGGCCACAGGTAAGCGTCTTAGCCCCCTCAGGCCGTGTGCCCCGCTAACGCCAGGCGAAGCGATGTTCCTGAGGCGGGCCGCTCAGTGATAGTGTCATGGTTTTTCTCAGGAGGCGGTAGCAGGGCCCCTCCTTCCCCCGGTGGAGGGCCGGTGAAGAATCTTTTTGTTCTAGCTAGCTCCTTGAGCTGGTTGAGGAAAGCTGACACTATCATTGAGCACACAGACTGGAATGAGCGCGCACGACGTCCAGTGCGTCGCCCCGTTCATTCCTCTCTGTCTCTGAGGGTGCGGATGGGAGCATGTGTCGTCCCCCGACTACACCACTCCCCTCCCCCTCTCCGCCAGACCCCCGGCAGAACAGACCCCCGTGGAACGCTGGTCCTTCCCTGGTCTCTTCTGTCGGGGAACAGGGCTCGACTGTGCATCCGCACAGGGTAACTCCTGTGCGCATGCCGGTCTCCCTGTAACGCTGCCCCTCCGGGGGGACGTCTGTGGTTCGCATGACTCCATTGGTTCAGTTCCTGGGAGCCCGGCTAGAGCTCCCCGACCTGTCCCGCTGTGTCATCAGAACGATCAGTTTCGGCTACGCGACTCAGTTCGCGAGGTCTCCTCCCCGCTTTAGGGGAGTTCACTCCACGGTGGTCGGTGGCAATGCCCCGGTCATGAGAGCGGAGATTGCGACCCTGCTGGCGAAGGGTGCAATCGAGACGGTCCCTCCAGCCGAGGTGAGGTCCGGGTCTACAGCCCATACTTCACTGTCCCCAGAAGACCGGTGGGTTACGACCGATCCTGGATCTGCGCATTTTGAACCGTACTCTCCATCGACTACCGTTCAAAATGCTCACAGCCAAACGCATTTTCTAATGCGTTCGGCCTCAGGATTGGTTTGCAGCGATCGACCTGAAGGACGCATACTTTCATGTCTCCATATTGCCTCGACGCAGACCGTTCTCGAGGTCAGGCATCAGTACACGGTTCTCCCTTTCGGGTTAGCTCTGTCACCTCGCGTCTTCACAAAGATTGTAGAGGCAGCCCTTGTTCCCCTTCGCGAACACGGGGTTCTTCCTGATTTATCTCGACGACTGGCTGATACTGGCTCACTCTCGAGAACGGGTTTGCGAACACAGAGACCTGGTGCTCCGGTACCTAGCCTGTCTGGGCCTTCGGGTCAACCGGGAAAAGAGCAAACTTTGCGCCGTGCAGAGGATCTCTTTTCTCGGCATGGAGATAGACTCGGTCGCCATGTCCGCGCAGCTCACGAGCGAGCGCGCGCACCCACTGCTGACTTGTCTTCGACAGTTCGAGGGCAAGAGTGCGGTTCCACTGAAACTGTTTCAGAGGCTCCTGGGGCATATGGCATCCGCAGCCGCGGCAACGCCGCTCGGTTTGCTTCATATGAGACCGCTTCAGCTGTGGCTTCGCGATCGAGTCCCGAGGTGGGCATGGCATCGCGGTTCGCTCCGAGTTCCAGTGACTCCAGTGTGCCGCCGAACCTTCTTCCCGTGGTCGAACCTTAGCTTTTTGCGGGCCGGTGTCCCTCTTCAGCGAGTTTCCAGGCATCTCGTTGTCTCCACGGATGCATCTACCACGGGTTGGGGTGCCATGTGCAATGGGCATGCAGCCGCGGGCTCCTGGACAGGACCCCAGCGCCTCATGCACATCAATTGCCTCGAGCTGCTGGCAGTACGCCTGACCCTGCACCGCTTTCGAGCGTTGCTCAGGGGTCAACACGTACTTGTCCGTTCAGACAACACAACTGCAGTAGCGTACATCAACCACCAGGGGGGTCTACGCTCACGCCGGTTGTCGCAGCTCGCCCGCCACCTCTTGTTATGGAGTCAGAAGCACCTGAGGTCCCTTCGTGCAGTTACATTCCAGGAGACCGGAACTTGGCAGCCGACGAGCTGTCACGGGTCCGCCCTATCTCCGGCGAATGGCGACTCCATCCCCAGGTGGTCCAGCTGATTTGGGACCAGTTCGGGGAGGCACAGATAGATCTGTTCGCCTCCCGGGACTCATCCCACTGCGCCCAGTTTTATTCCCTGACCGACGGTTCGCTCGGCACAGATGCACTGGCGCACAGCTGGCCGCGGGGCCCACGCAAGTATGCGTTTCCCCCAGTGAGCCTTCTTGCACGGGTGTTGTGCAAGATCAAGGAGGACGAGGAGCAGGTCTTGCTGGTAGCCTCCTATTGGCCCACCAAGACATGGTTTTCCGAACTCATGCTCCTCGCGACAGCACCTCCTTGGCCTATTCCTCTGAGACAAGATCTACTCACTCAGAGACGGGGCACTCTGTGGCAGGTTTGAGTTCGCTGCCACCTGCGGTGGCGGCAACCATCACTTCCGCTAGAGCGTTGTCCACGAGACACCTTTATGCATTGAAGTGGAACCTCTTCGTCAGCTGGTGCTCTTCGCGTGAGAAGACCCCCGGAGATGTTCGATCAGTGTCGTGCTTTCCTTCCTGCAAGAAGGGTTGGAGCGCAGGCTGTCGCCCTCCACCCTTAAGGTTTACGTCGCGGCCATTGCCGCCTCTCATGAAGCAGTAGAAGGTAAGTCCTTAGGGAAGCACGACCTGGTCATCAGGTTCCTGAGGGGAGCGAGGAGGCTACATCTGCCTCGTCCTCCCCTCGTACCCTCTTGGGACCTCTCGGTAGTTCTAAGTGCTCTGCAGAGGCCTCCCTTTGAGCCTTTGCAATCGGTAGAGTTAAAGTTTCTGTCCATGAAGACAGCACTCCTGGTTGCATTGGCCTCCATCAAGAGGGTGGGGGACCTGCACGCATTCTCCGTTGACGAAGCGTGCCTGGAGTTCGGGCCGGCTTACTCTCACGTGATCCTGAGACCCCGGCCTGGATACGTGCCCAAGGTTCCCACCACTCCCTTCCGGAACCAGGTGGTGAACCTGCAAGCGCTGCCCCTGGAGGAGGCAGACCCAGCCTTGGCACTGCTCTGTCCAGTACGTGCTCTCCGCACCTACGTAGACAGAACGCGGTGTTTCAGGACCTCAGACCAGCTCTTTGTCTGTCATGGGGGGAGCCAGAAGGGAAGGGCTCTCTCAAAGCAACGGCTGTCTCACTGGATAGTAGACGCCATTGCTTTGTCTTACCAGCAGCAAGGCCATCCGTGCCCCCTTGGTGTGACGGCCCATTCCACTCGGAGTGTGGCCTCCTCTTGGGCTCTAGCGCACGGCGCCTCGCTAACAGACATCTGCAGAGCTGCAGGCTGGGCGACACCCAACACCTTCGCAAGATTCTACAATCTGCGAATTGAGCCAGTGTCCTCCCACGTACTCGCTTCCGCCAGTACTGGACCCGCTTAGGTGTCTTCGCTTGCTCGCCATTCCACTCCTCGGACTGGATAAGTGCGATATCTTCTCAGAGTCTTCCATTAAAGCCTTGAGTCCTCCAGCACCGACGATGCGGGCACCACTGCTATTGCTCTGGATGCCGGCTAGGTGCCTCCATGTGCACGGTTCCCGTTTGTAACTGTCTCATGTGTATTATCCACTGTAAGCCTCTCTGAGCATGTGTCTTCCCTTGGCAAGCCATCTGCCACCCCTGGAGTTAAATTCTAGTAGCCACCTGCGGTTGGTGCTCCAGTGATCTCCATATGCGTCCTACACGGCCATATGTGTATTTGTAAGTCATCCTTCGGTAGGCATCTGGTAGCATGTCCCTCCCGGGATATGTTTCCCAGTGTACCTTGGTAATCCTGTGTCAAAGTAGGACCCCCCCCCCCCCCAAAAAAAAAAAAGGTAAGGTTCAGGGGTCCAGACTTTCGCAGGGCATTGGAAGACAGCTTGAAGATGGCGTGATGGCACTGACCCCCATTCTCCGTCACTTTTGACGTAACTCGAAGTGACTACGAAAGGGAACGTCTTGGTTACGGATGTAACCCTCGTTCCCTGAATAGGGAACGGAGACGTTACGTCTCCCTGCCACTTCTGCTGTACCGCTGGGTAGACGCCGAGTTCAGTCTTGGCTCCTCAGCGAAGACATACTGCGGTTGCGTTCACTTCCTCCTTTTATACTCACGGAGTAGGGCGGAGTACGCTATGCAAATTTCCGCAGCCCCAAGGCATTGCATGCCATTGGCTCGTTGTTAAATACTCGAAGAGGATTGGCTTTCTATGCGAAACCCCCATTCTCCGTCACTTTTGACGTAACGTCTCCATTCCCTACTCAGGGAACGAGGGTTACATCCGTAACCGAGACGTTTCTTCTCAAGTCTTGACATGTTTATCAACTGTCACAGGCATTGTTATTGTGATGCAACTAGCACACGCACATCTGGCTTTTGCAATACCCGATGTGACGTTAATGCACCATCGCGTCCACTGTGAGTTATGGCGCATTATCTCATTGAATATCATTGGCAGAATCATTGAAATACAAGATTAAGATTGAATGGGGAGTTGAGTCGAGATTGTGCTCTTTTAACAATTAATCATATTAATTGAACTGTTATATAAAATCAGTATCACATTTGCATTTGTGCTGTTCAGGACAAAAACAGGACTCATGTGATTTTGCGCTCATTACTCTTGTGATATTGCTTAACTAAATCATTTGATACGTATAAATATGAGACAAAAACTCATACAGGAATATTCTTGCCCTGATATCTTTCATTTTAGGGGCATTCTAACTGCATTCTATTATACAATTAGGTTATATTATACAGTGAGTTGTTGCTCTGCTTCATGTTTGTCATCAATCAACTGTATGATTAATGGAAAATGACCTGCGTAGGTCTGTGGCAGGACATGTGCATCAAATTGTTTTTATCAATTTTATCAAACGTTAAATTGACAGCCCTTTATTGAAGCGGTTTATTTAAACCTCCAGGGCTTGGAAACTATCTAACTACTGTCTTTTCACCCATTTGCATTAAGCTTTGTGTCTTTAGAAACCCAGTCATATTTTTGAATGGTCATGGTTTATTCCCTTATTTTCCCCTGAGATGGGAGAAATAAGGATTAAAGTGTTTTACTTCCTGCTTATCGTGACGTAAAAATCGTCATTTTGCGTCACGATAAGCAGGAAGTCATATTTCATTAAAATCTTTAGAACTACATGCATTAGCTCATTATTATTCAAGGGTGTTGGACCCACTCTGGCGCTGGGTGGATTGCTGTTGCCTGTACTCTCGCTGCGTGCTACGGCCTACAGACACAGCCCGTCTGCTGCAGAGAATTTCAGCGATGACAATTTCTCC
This sequence comes from Pimephales promelas, assembly GCF_016745375.1. The sequence continues at coordinate 2,972,071 of NW_024121677.1, forward strand.
TGGAGGAAATCTCTGAATCAGACGAGCACATGGACATTTGTGTTGTGATGGTTTAGCCTGACTAAACATCCAGGTATCATGCAGTAATTCACCAAACAGAAATAAAATACAAATGAGGAGTAATTCACTAATGAGTTTGCCAATGTAACGTTAACAGGGTTTGTTGTTGTGGGAAGAAGGAGGCAGGAACCGGCGAACATTTAAGCATTTTAATAATAAAATGAACAAATACAAAACGAAAGTATAAGCCAGCAGCCCCTCATTGGCGACTGCTGTAACGTTACACACAACAGAAACAAAACACAACATAAAATCAGGCCTGTTTCTCTCTCGATCTGCCGTCGTCGCTCCCCGTTTTATGCTTTCGTTTCTCCGTGAGAGACGCAAGACCGGCGCGCGCCTCACAGGTGTCTTTCATTATCAGTCTCTGTTATAACTCACGCCACCGGCCTCGCACGGAGCGCAGGCCTCACATGGAGCTCCCTCCTCTTAAGTTACATCCCTCGCCCTCGATCATCCTGCTCGCCACAGCCAACTAGACATTTTGTGTGAAATTAATTTCAAACTCCGGTGACAGCTAATGTTAGCCTTGTAGACGGAAGAGTGAATTCTCTGTTTGCGCTGTTCCCATAGACAGGTTGTTCCGGATTAGTGGGTGTGGCTTGCGGAGCTGTGCATTGTGGGACATGTACGTAGTTTTTTTCATATATAGGTGCCCCTTGGTTATTTTCTGTCTTTTCTCGGTCAAGAGGGCACCAAATTAAAACAATTCTTTTACATTTCGACTACATATACGATCCACTTTCAATAAAGATTAATGTTGCAATGGGTGAAATGCTCCTTTAATAAACACAGATAACACATATACCAGTTACTACTCTGCTATATTGATTATGTTCTATGGTTGTGTGGATCATCCTAGAGGAAGCAGTTCAAGAGAGAGAAATTCCAGAGTCCATTCCAGTGCGAGAAAGTCCCTGAGCCCACTCCATCACGGCTCCTGCCCCTGAGCCCACTCCAGTGTCGGCTCCAGTCCCTGAGCACACTCCAGAGTCCGCCCCAGTCTATGAGTCTATACGAGAACTCCCCCCATACCATCAGGTAATGCTCAGGGGTTCAGCCAAGTGTTCTCTCCATAATTCAGCCAAGTCCACTCATTTCCCCTATCTTATTCAGGAGCATGCTCAGATCCCCAAACAAGCCAGGAGTTCACTCAGATCTCAGCGACTTGTTGTGAGTTCGCACTTGCTCTAGAGATCAACCTAGAATCCTCCTCTCTCCATAATTCAGCCAAGTCCACTCATTTCCCCTATCTTATTCAGGAGCATGCTCAGATCCCCAAACAAGCCAGGAGTTCACTCAGATCTCAGCGACTTGTTGTGAGTTCGCACTTGCTCTAGAGATCAACCTAGAATCCTCCTCCTCGTTGAACACCAGCCTAACTCCAGCACAAAAGGGGAGGCTAAGAAGGAAGAGATCAACCTTTCATCACTCTGATACAATCCCTGAGCACAGTCCAGTGTTGGCTCCAGCCCCTGACCATAGTCCTTTGTCAGCCCCAGCCCCTGACCATAGACCAGTGATGGCTCCAGCCCCTGAACAGTGTCCAGTAATGGCTCCAGACCCTGACCAGTGTCCAGTGATGGCTCCAGCTCCTGACCAGAATCCAGTGATGGCTCCAGCCCCTGACCAGAGTCCAGTGATGACTCCAGTCAGCTTCAGCCCCACGGTTCAGTCCTGAGCCCATTCTTGTCCTAGAGCCCAGCCCAGAGTGTGCTCTCATCATAGAGCTCAGCATAGTGACTTCTGCCATCAGATTCCTCAACCAACATGGCCACCATGGCAGAGTTCCCCACTATCCTGGATTATCCTTGAGTTTCCTGCCTGTCTAGATGAGTCCATTGAGGTTCCCCAGTTTATTGTATTCCCTGAAGTGACCACAGAGGTCATCCCTATATTTCTGGTCTGTTCAGATGTGACCACGTAGGCCGTTCCTGAGGAGGTTTCCTTTTTGCCCTGATGCGACTAAGAAGGTCTTACTTGAGTTTCCTGCTTGACTAGATGTGACTATGGAGGTTGTTCCCAAGTTTCCTGTTTGTCCTGTGTCCTGTTTGCTGCTAAGAAGGTCATACCCAAATTTCCAGTTTGCCTTGATGTAGCCACAGAGGTTGTCCTATGTCCACAAAGGGTAAATCAAAGTTCCTTCATCACGGTCACAGAGGCTGATCAAAGTCCCCTTGCCAAGGCCACATAGGCCGATTAAGGTCCCATTGTCGCAGCCTTGATGGTTGCCCTTGAACTCTGTTTGTCTTTGTTTCATTAGGTCTGTCAAAATCAGCCCTTCAGACATCAGCAAGCCAGCTGGCACTCCAGACGCCCTTCTTCCAGCAGGCACTCCAGACATCAGCAAGCCAGTCGGCACTCCAGACACTCGGCTTACTACTGACACTCCACACGTTCTCAAGATTGTCAACCATCCAGATGTTATCAAGCCTGTCACCCATCCAGACGTTCTCTAGCCAGCTGCCCTTCCAGATGATCTCAAGCCTACTTCCCTTCCAGACATGAAGCCAGCTAATCCTACTGATGGTCTCTAGCCAAGTGATCTGCCTGGGGTTAGGTTTGTCTGCTCTGACAAGGTGGTCTTTGTCTCTGCCTTTGGAGGTTTTCAGCTCCACTGTGGGGATCTACTGTTCTGCCAGCTTCACCTTGGGAGTCTTCAACTCCGCCCAGCATCATGGACTCTCTGCTCTGGATTCTACTCTTGCTTATCCTGTCCTGGCTCAGTTGGATTTATTTTGGCACAAGGTCGCACCTTCCTGGAGGGTTTAGTCCTGTCACAATCCTCAGTCACCAGCCCAGTCACCACATAATGACATTTCCCACTTCCCAGCATCCCTTCTGATTCCCGCCTGCAGTCAGCCATCATCACACCTACCACTGATTATCACCTCATCAAGACACGCAGACAAGCACTCACCTTGCATAACCTCATTGTTTGGTCTCGTTGAACACTAAGCATGTTTACTTACCTGTTGACATATACCAAGCTACTTACCCAACTACCTTCCTTCACCTATATAATATTAAAGATGAACTGAACTGAAAAATATCGACGTTGAAAACGTGTTGTTTATGACAATTAAAAGTAAATTACACTAAACATTTAAAAAAAATATATATTAATATAGCTTTTTTTAAGCAACGCAAAACTGCGCTTGTTAGACAACAGCTGTGGTCATAGACAACAGCTGTGGTCCTGTATACACAGACGGAAATGAGCACTTTTAATAGCGTAGGCTACTGGCAGTTCACTTTATGGGCGAGGGTGCATTTAGGAAGGAGAATCCCATCCTCTACAGTGAACTATACATCAGGGATCTTTTCCCCCTCACCCGAATATCAAGGATTCAAGTAACGTTAACGTGATGCGTTGAACTTGTAACTTGTGTAAATAAAACATTTCATGCATTGTCAGACATTTCATGTACTCATTGACGAAAGTACACATCTCTAAATAGTGTGTCGCTAAAAAATCTGTTTCCTCAGCCATGTCATTTAGCCTCAGATTGTTTACAAGCTACGGCTGTTCTGCTGGTGCGGGTAGGGTACGCAGTGGCTTACCATGCCAGTGACGTAGTCGAATGTTGAAATCCAACATGGCGGCGCCCGTGTAACAAAAACAACACTTTCAATGTACAATTTTATCCCTTTTAACAAATTCTGCCATTTTAAAATTTGTACCAATGAGAATAAATAAAATACATCTGTTATATCACCTTTTCTCAAATTTCAGTTCAGTTCATCTTTAAGAACTGTTATTCACAGTTAAGAGTTTGCAGCTATTTAATAGACTCAGTCTCCCACCTGATTGCATCATTTGTTTCCTGCACTTACCTGCAAATAAACACCCTTTGTGGAAGATACCTTTGTGTTACATCCTTCTGTTTGACTTTTGAATAATAAAATATAAAAGTGTAATTGTTAAGCAATGTTTTAAAAGATGTATTAGCCTTTTATAGAATTTTTACCACTGCATTTCTGAGCATTTTTTCTCTTTTTTATTTTTTATGAAAGCCTCTGCTCTCAAATTCTCCATTCAGATGGAGTTCATTATTGTGCTCCGCAAAAAAACTCTGAAACCTCTGGATGTTCATTTTTCAGGGAATTTCAAGGCCGGATTTTTGTACCCATGCAAATGAATGCGGCATATTGTTGGAAGGGTTTCATCGTCGTAGCACACATTGATGAAATCTGAAGTCTAGCACTGGAGTGGGGTTGCGCATGAGTTTGGATGGAGATGGTTGTTAGGCAGGTTGTAGTTTTGAGTCAGGAACTGTCTGCTGATATGGCAAGGGAGTGTGTGAGCCAGGGGCGGAGCTACATGGTGGCCAGGGGGGGCCACGGCCACCATTGGTCAAGGCTCGGCCCCCCTGCCGGCCCCCCCTCCCAACCTCACGGGAAAATAAATTTAATAATAACGGTCTAAAAAGGAAGCTGAAATGTATGCATTTTTTAATCAAGTCATTGATTTGTCACTTGTTGGGTCTCGCCCCCATCAACAGTGCGAGACATAACGTGCCTGCATTCTGACAGCGCTTGGGCTGTTTACACCTGGCCACTTCGCGTTTTCTCAGATCGGATAGCTATCTGATTTATCAAAACGATTCCACCTGGCCACATAAATGTGTTTTTGCAAAATGGATATAAATCCGATCTTCAATTCCCGCGTTATATACAGATGAAGTGCACGTCACCGAAAGCAACAGATGAGTTGGATTTTATTGATCATCGGCTAATTTCAAAATCAGCAAAGACGGTGATAAGAGAGAGCGGCAACAGAACTGGTAAGATCATTTCGTCTCTTTAGCTACTTTTAATGAAGATGGTAGTCTTAATCGTCTGCGACTTACTTTCACTTTGATTTGCGATAGATTGCGGCGCGTTGGCTTGCTTTCAGCCGCTCATCTGATCTGAGGTGATGATGCGCGTCGCAGTAGCGTCGTCATATCTGACTAAAATAGCATGACATGTAGCCTGTAACACGCTCTCACGCGTTTCTTTTCTTTTTTTTTTTTTTTCAGCATTTTTGGGAGTATTAACATTTACTTATGTGGTTTCAAGAACAAGATGCATTTACACTTGTCCAGTTTCATCTGGAATGCGGCCCAGACCACCTTCTGAAGTGGTTTGAGTGATCGGATTCAAATCCGTCTCGAATGCGTTTCGGGGGGCATTTAGCCTACACCTGGTCTTTTTACGATCTGATAGCTATCCGATCACAGAAAACGCATGAAGTGGCCAGGTGTAAACGGCCCATAGGGTTCTTTAATCAACTCCGAAGAACATTTTATGCTAAAAAAGGTTCAAAACTGACAAGAAAGAACCCTTTTGGCTCAAAGGTTTTTTAAAGGCTATTGCAGATTTTTAGAGGATAAAAAGTGAAATGGCACTCTTCGTCTGATATTGATTAATTACATTTTTTAACCACCATATATTGAATTTTGTGATCATTCACATGCATTGCATTTTAAGGGTTCCAAATACGTAACGCTTTAGAACCTTTTAAGGTTCTATATTGAACCTTTTCTTCTAAGAGTGTAATTGTTACAGCAGACACAAAGCGAACAGAACATTTCAGGGTAACACTTTAGAATACGGTTCCTTCGTTAATGAATAACTACACAAGAACTAATGAGTAACACAATATTAACGATCTTGTAACTATTATTAACTAACAAGAAACTCTGATTAACGAACTAGTAAGTAATAGCACACAGACGAAAGTAGTAGTTCCAACACTTGGTAGTTCACTATTAACTAATCAATAACTTCTATTTTTTTAATACTTCCCAGAGAACTACTGAAAAAGTTTATTAACAATCTAGTAACTATTAACTAAAATAAACTCTTATTAACGAATTAGTAAGTAATAGCTCACAGATGAAAGTGTTACTAGATACTTCTGTGGGAATAACTAATTATTTGGATCCGTATTATAAAGTGAAGATCATTGGAACTAACTAGTAATGACTCAAGTGTTACTAAAGACATTTTCTAAAAGTATACTAAAGTTCACCAAAAATCTCAAACGGTTGCACAAATCATGACTAGATCATGTAGTAACACTTGAGTCATTACTAGTTAGTTCCAATGATCTTCACTTTATAATACAGATCCAAATAATTAGTAAGTAATAGCTCACAGATGAAAGTGTTACTAGATACTTCTGTGGGAATTACTAATTATTTGGATCCGTATTATAAAGTGAAGATCATTGGAACTAACTAATGACTCAAGTGTTACTACATGATCTAGTCATGATTTGTGCAACCGTTGTAACTTGTTGTATTATCACAAATAAATTGGATGTTGCACTTAAAATGCAATGGTTTACCTAAATAAATTATCGCCTAATATGACAATTCATATTGTGTCTTTTTGTCATTTGCACTAAAAACATCCCTGTCTCATGTTAAGGTCCCTAACCCCTCACATAATGATGACACATTGCACTCGCACATTTATCAGTTAGACATTATTAGTGTCATAAGGGAGTTCAATCCATTGTTTATGGCCTGACGAGCCGTGTGTGAGTTTTAGTAGTAGTTTTTGACAATCAAGTGCCACCCCAAATAAAAGACTGGCACAAGCTGGCCCCCCCAGAAATAATGTCCTGGCTACGCCCCTGGTGTGAGCCATTTTCTACGGAGCTAGAAAATGTCTGGCTTATTTGGACAAGATTCAAGAGCCCTGAGTTTGTGCCATTGCCTTGTGTGTTTTGACCTTTTTGTCTGTCAAGTGTGTTTATGTATTATAGCTTCAGACTTCCAGCAACCCCGAGCATTCAATATTAGTCTAGGGCCTGTCTAAATCTCACAAATTTACAGAGAGTTTGGAAAGTTACTCAAAATAAGTCATTAGTATTACTAATTACTAATTACTTTTCTAGTTTTTCATGGGAATACTTTCACATTACTCTTCACTGTCGCTGCAAAAGTGGCTTGCTCCAGAATCACTTAATTACTATAAATTACTTGATTGCTCAGTTTACGTCAACAGTGCCTACTAAAAATGAATTCAGAATCCATAGAACCTTTTTATCCCTTTTTTATTTTCTTCACACTAGGATAAAAAAAGTTTTTTTTTCTATGACATAGATGAGAAAACCCTCTTTACCGTTTTTTTAAGAGTGTATTTGGTGTTCTGAAAATTGGCCATCATGTTTGAGTAAAAAGGAGAAAGTGCAATGCCTATGTTCCTAAACACTAGAAGAACTATCAATTGTGAGGAAGTCTGTGTGTAGCGCTTGTTTCCCTGTATATTCTTAAGGATACGCTCATTACAAACGAGTGGCTGCAGTTTATTTTCAACAGTATGAGAGGTACATTTCAGCTTGAATTTTATTTTAGCTGTCATAATATAATGCAGTCAGTGCAAAAAGGCTGTTTTTGAAAGATGCAGCAAGGGCATCACAAACTATACTGGACCCGAAAGCAAACTCACAGTTCACGGCTCGAAGCAAAGCATTGTTTCTTATTTCATATGCAAAGAAGCATTTACATTTTAGAAGCACAGCAGGAAAAAAAATAAAATAAAAACGGTCAATATAATGTCAAGGATCACAGAGAGGGTGGAAAATGCTCATTCATATGATCAACAACGAAATATTTTAGTTGCCAATGAATTCTCAGATGATTTAAAATTATACAACTTTTTTTAATAAATTGATCTTGGAGACTGAGACCGACAGCTATCAGAGACTGTTAGATTAGATTTTCTCATGTCCACAGACAAATATAACATTATTATTAGAAAAATCTAAAAATGTCCAAATTCTGTAGGTCATTGGATAAATGCGTGGACTTAAAGCGATAGTTGATGCAAAACTGAAAATTTTGTCATCAATGAGGTTGGATTAAATTGTTCCATTAATATGGCTTACTTTTTGTCCTTTCTGTTTTTTGTTTTGTTTTGTTTGCTTGGACTTTCAATGGATGGAAATGTTATGAGATGACATTGAACAAATCTTTGTATTCTGAAAATGAACTTAATAAGAATGAAGTCTTATTGGTTATTATTGAATACTGTGTTGAAAGAATAACATTTAAAACCAAAAAAAAAAAATGGACCGATTTATAAAGACTTGTTTTCACTTGGTTCCTCGCACAATACTATGTAATGACCTCAAACAATTATATCATAGTGCATCATTTGTAAAGTAATACGTTTTGATGTTTGCATCATCATATACTGTAACCAGCTCCATATGTGTAGTTTTCCCATGTAGTAGACTTGCTCGGAAGCTCACCCGGTAAAAGTGTGATGCAAGTCATATGAGACTCAAGTCTTGATAAAAGAGCTCAAAGACTTGTAGAAGCAAGCTAAACTGTCATGGTTGCTTCAGCAAATCTGGTTTGATAATGTTTGCTGCTGTTTGTTTACAATATCAAGTATGTTAAGGAAATGTCGCCACAGGTACATTTTTCCAATGAGCCTGAGTCGATTTCTTTAGAATGCCAAGCTGTGAATAGTTGTGTGCTGGAGAACGTTGCTCTGTTGTTAGACTTCATTTTTCACAACCACAACCAGCACTCAGTAGAACATTAACAATGGCAATTTCCAGCACCTCACCGCATCTTATTGTAAAACACGCTGACAAAAATGAAAACTCCTGTTGAAGATGCGGCATTAGACACACCTGGCTTATTTCATGTCCCCACCATCCCTGCCATAAATGATGCGTAAGGCCTATCTAAAAAGAATATCTCCAAAATTGACTCAAAACAAGGTAACAAAAACAAATTTCATAAACATCTAACTGTAGCAAACTCTGGCAAATATTGATGCATCACCTGCAGCCAGTGTTGACTTATTGTGGGCATTTTTTCTTCACCTACTGCCTGAACAATAAGTCTTACATGAATTTGCGGAAAAATGGAAGGCGGCGATGAGCAAAAGAACTGAGTTCAATGCACTTAAAATCTCTCTCCATCTGTGCCAGAACAACAGATCAATGCCTGGCTTATTGAGTTACAGCTGGGATAATGTTTCTGCTTGAAAAGCATGCAGCATTTGTAGTGGAGAAACATCACAGTCACATCAGAGGAAAATAAAAAAAAAATGTTGATTCAGAAGCAGATTCAGAACAATATTGATCAAATTCTGGAGACTGTCACCAAAATACATGTATTGTTTGTTTATACAGCTGCACGCCTGTCCTTTTCTCATCTGAACTACTGTCATTATCCAATCTTTGTTTTGTTTGGACTGGATTTATTTGTATGAACCAGTTGACAGACACTAAGGCCCTTCTTTAGATTAAAATTTTGTTTTGGATTCAAAGCTTGATAGTATCTCTCATGTAAAATGACTAAAATATTATTATACACAGAAATATACAAGTTTTTTTGACGTTATTAAATATGAATTAAAATAATAATGGTATTAAATTGAAAACACCTTACAAATACAGCTTACATCATACAGAAAATTACATAAAATAAAATATATTTATCAAATGATCCTTGGAATTTATGACTATCAAGTACCCAATGAAATGCACCAATTAGTTAGAATAATATGCAAATCATATAATTAAAGAGAAAGGCTAACCTTTCCTAAAACTCAATAAACTGGTCTGGTTTGATCATAAGTGTTGGAGTATGTCATGCTGATATCAAAAGAACTGTCTGAGCCCCCCTAGAAGGAAAGTTGTAAAGGCTTATGAATCTGGAAGGGATTTAAAGCCCTTTCCAAGATATTTGAAGTCCACTATTGTAGGTAATCTACAAATAATGGTTTCAGACCACTGGCAATCTGTCCAGGCTGGTCTGTCACACCATTCATCCCAAGAGCAAATGTGCAAGATGTTTCAGGATGTCTTAAAAGAACTGCAGGGTGTCATCAAGGGATCAGCTCCAGGAACAGTCAGTGTGAATGTGCTACTGTTGTGGAAGAGAAATACGTCATTTTAAAGACCGCTGGATTTATCAAAAGCCTTACACTATAATTGGAATCATAATTATTCATCATACTGGATCATACTAATAATTAGTTTTGCAGTGTTTTAAATTAACTGGTGTTGCTTGCCTGAATCATTGGTTTTAATTCATAAAATATAATGGAAAATGAATTGGTCATTTTAGAGGTAGGATTTAGTAATCTGTGATTTGTAATACCATGGAACTTTAAATTTAGAGTCTTTTCTCATGTGAACTGAGCAGTTGCAGTGAACCCATACTTCAAAGTCAACTATAGAGTGCTTTATTTGAAAGAAATGACAAGGGAGAAATGCCGAATAGATTATGATGTGTTAAACTCAAAGTGTGGTTCAGATACAGATTCCAGATGGATTCCTGTACTCGAAACACATGGCTTTGATTTATGCCAAGAAATGGTTTAGGTGTCATGCAAAGTACTGTTTTGATTTAGGACTTTTTTCCAGAAATTACTCAAATTGATTACTTATAGTTTGCACAAAATAATAATGTGTTTAAAATATTTTTGGAATGAAGAGGCCTCACTAAAATTATATGGTAACGCTTCCTTTTACAGTCCTGTTACCCATGTACTTATAATATTAATTACATTTCCTGGGTACTAGGTACTAACTCTGAATCTACCCCTAAACCTACTCCTAAGCCATGTACTAGATATATATGCCAGTACTTTCTATGTAAGTACACTGTAAGTACTGCACTCTAAAAGGAAGCGTTACCAAATTGTATATAGTATGAGGCCCCATTTACACGAAGGGAAAACGCAGATACTTCCCTGCGGTTTGGCCTCTCATTTACACGAAAACCCCATTTTTATCACAGAAAATGATTATTTCTAAAAACTCCTGCCAAAGTGGAGATTTCTGAAAACGCCGGTAATGTGTTGTCATGTCAACTGGGATAAACAGCGTTTTAGGTTCTCTCTTGTCGATTCTGAGGATTCTGATGGCTTTATCCTTCTCCCTACACTGCCGCCCATAGGTTTGGCATAGATAAGATGGCGCTCGACGGCATATTTATGCGGGTGTGTGCACGATGTTATTATTGAAAACGGAGATGGGGAAAATATTTGTTTCTTTAAATACCCGGCTTTGTGTAAACGTGGCCTGAGTTGACATATCTCCAAAATGCAGCACCTGATTCAATCAAACCTAATTCAACTCATCAGCTCATAATCACATGAAATGAGTTGAGTTGCTGACATGAGTTGCGCACAGAATCAGGTGTGTTTTTTTATTCTGGAGACAAAGAAAATGTGCAGTATTGGGGGTCCTCCAGGACAGGTTTGAGAACTACTGAGTTAGAGCATCCTTTATTTCATCCAAATAATTTGACATTTCACAATAAAAATTTGGTTAAAAATAAACAATATATGATCAATATGCAAATTGATTGATTTTGATTGTTAAACATGATCACCAATATACGTATAAACAATATGAAACAATAAATCAACACATAATATACAATTAATCCAATTTACAGTCATTCAAAGTTTTTACTCAATTCAGTGAAATATAGTTTGAACTGACTCATGGAAATGAATTATACTTATCAGGTAGTACTATTGAAGCTTAAATGAAAGATGCTATTAAAACCTCTCTGTCTTAATACTAGTGTAATTCACTTTTTTTTTTTAAGAAATATACTGGACAAATTCACTACGTTGCTTAACTTTTTATTGCCCACAGCAATCATGTCATCATCAAGACAATTTTTTTGTGTGAAAACAAGGACAATCTTATGTATTTAATTTGTGACTTGTTCTGCAGGAGGAAGATATCCTTGACCTCCTGGAGCAGTGTGAACTGGATGATGAGAAACTGTTGGGAAAAACCTCTAAACAGAAAGGTCCTAAGGTAGATAAACTCTTTTTTTTTAATCTAAAGAAACTTAAAGTAATTACATTTGCCAACTATATATATGTGCGTTTTTTTATTTATTTTTTTATTTTTTTTATTTTTACATGGCAAATCCTTTTTAAGCAAGTACCTACCCCCTACCCCCAACCCAGACCTATTACCGCGTCATCTAACTGACGCTAACTGACGTCAAATATTGAAGCATGGTCAAAGGTGACGCCTTGGGGTGAGAATGCGTTGTTGATGGACCCTATTGACTTCCATAGTATTTTTTCCTACTAGGGTTAGTTCACCCAAAAATGAAAATTAAGTCATTAATTACTCACCCCCATGCTGTACCAACCCAGCAAGACCTTCGTTCATCTTCGAAAACAAATGAGGATATTTTTGATTCAATTTGAGAGCTGGATCACTGCTACATAGGCTCCTAGGGGACTGAAACTTGACGGCCCAGAAAGTCATTAAAGAACATGTTTAAATATTCCATGTGACGACAGTGGCTCAACTATAAGTTTATCAAACGACGAGAATACTTTTTGTGCGGAAATAAAACAAAAATAACGAATTTATTCGACTATTCCTTTTCTTCCGTCTGGGCCTGAAACAAGACTTAAAAAGATTTCACGCACATGCGTCATATAAATCTCTTAAACTCTCGTTTCAGGCCTACAAGGAAGTCAAGTCAAGTCACATTTATTTATATAGCGCTTTTCACAATACAGATTGTATCAAAGCAGCTTCACAGTGAAGGAAGAAAAGGAATAGTCGAATAAAGTCGTTATATTTGTTTGTTTTTTCGCACAAAAAGTATTCTCGTCGCTTGATAAACTTATACTTGAGCCACTGTAGTCACATGGAATATTTAAACATTTTCTTCATTGACTTCCTGGGGTGTCAAGTGTCATTCCCTTAGGAGCCTATGTAGCAGTGATCCACCTCTCAAATTTAATCAAAAATATCTTCATTTGTGTTCCGAAGACGAACGAAGGTCTTACGGGGTTGGTACAGCATGGGGGTGAGTAATTAATGACTTAATTTTCATTTTTGGGTGAACTAACCCTTTAAAGGGATAGCCACTAAACTGAAAAATCTGTCATAATTTACTCTCCCACATCTCGTAACAAACCTGTAAGTTTGGACATTCTTTGAAACACAAATACAAATATTTAAAATTAACCAGTTAAGCATTTTATGTCCCTCTATTGAAAGTCCAGATGACCCTAACTTAAAAGATATAAAGAGATTATTAAGATGTATTTATGATTTGTTTTAAGACTAGACCTTTCTCTTACGGGTTTGAAACAAGATGAGGGAGTGTAAATTATGACAGAATTTTCAATCTGAAACAACATTTACTTACATGAGCAGAATGTTTTTAGGTGACTGTAGTTTAGGCTTCAGGAATTTGTGTCCCAGACAAGGAAACAGTCTCTGAATAAAATCAAAGGTGTTCTTGAGCGGAGTGTACTTCGAATTAAACGCATATATCAGCCCAAAAAGTAGGCACATGGCATCCGGAAGTTTTTGAAGTTCATCCATAACAATTGCTCCTTCTAGGATAATTGCTGTGTGTGAATCGTCTAAATGCAGTGCTTGTGAAGAATCCTGAGTTTCTCCAGTCATCACAGTTATAATCCCAATGGAAATCTTGGGTGTGTTGCAATCACAGTCCTAATAAAAAAATTACAGAAATATTAAAATTCTAGTTACATTACAAATAGGAAATCTCACAAATGTACATGTAACTTAAAGAATCAGGACCATCACCTTCTGTTCTACATACAACTCAACTAACAGGTAAACATTAAAGTATTGTATGAAAATTAGACATCAGAAAACAATGCACAGTGCAATGATGGCAGAACAAACACACAAGAAAATGTACAATTACATTTGAAGAGTTTGTGTATGGTCTGTTTCTGGGATAGTTGAATGAAGAATAATTGAATGGCTATATGTGATGTATGTGTGGGGGATTAGTTTAGAGAGAAATATACAGAGAATGGTACTTGCCAATATTGTTTTGAAAAAGTCTGAGGTGTCTTCTCCAAAAATGAGGGGAAGTCCACAAAGAACTGCTGTGCGATTTGCAGTGATGTCAGTGCCCTGGAAAACCAAAATAAATTTAAAATTAGTCGGAATAAACTACTTTAAAATGAAGTGATGACTGCTCTGAAAAAAAGTTTTATAACATAGAATTAAATTTTATAAAATAACAGTTACAAAATGTAGTTTAAGAAATAAGCATGGACAAGCTTACCACGAAATTCAGAACGTTTTTTTCCAACTGCCAGAAATGGAGCTGTATGTTGATCAAGTGCTGTGAAAAATTCTTGCTTGAGGTTTTTGCTTGTGATAAACTCTGCATTGATCTGTAAAAGGAAAAAGAACAATGTTATATCTATTATTAGGCTTTTGGTTACTGCGTTATAGGGATACTTAAAAAATTGCCTTATTTACTCAATCTCGTAGTATCCCAAATGTACCTCTATTCTTCAGATAAACAAAAAAGTATATATTTATGACTTAAATGAACACAAACAGTCTGTGTGAAGACATGGAAATGGTGTAGTTCTGGAGTAGCTTCCATGTTTTATATGATAATGCTTCAATAGGAGAGCTCTATTTTCATAGGGGGAAAAAACAGTACTTACATTTCCTTTGCATGTCTCATCTCACAAAGCAAGCTCTGCAAATGAAGAAAATAATATTAAAATACACACTTTTTTAATATACAGCTTTGTATTTTAATTTATAAATCAATAGTGTTCAAACATTTAAAGTGTGGGGTGGGCGATATGGCAAAATATGATATCAAAATTCTTTTCATGTTGGTTTTACTGTTTTGCATTAATATTCTGTAATATTTCATGTAATATTCTGTTGCAAATTAAAAGTTATTTTGAAGAATGTGGGTAACCAAACAGTTGATGGTCCCCATTGACTTCCATATCATCCTATGAAAGTCTATGGGGTCATCAACTGTTTGGTTACACGCATTCTTCAAAATATCTTATTTTGTGTTCAGCACAAGAAAGAAATTAATAAAGGTTTGGAACAAAATGAAATTTAGTTAATGATGACACATTTTAATTTTTGGGTGAACTATCCCTTTAAGAAAAAGGCGCATTGGGCCGTCGCTTAAAGACCTGCACGCTTCTAAAATACATAAACACATCCGATTAAATTAAGTTCACTTTTACTTTAGACATAACCAACTGTGTTCATGAAAACATTGTGTATATTCCACAGTATTAGACGCGAAATATAAAGTTTAGTAATCAGGCACTGTTAAGTGGTTGATGCACTCAGAAAATGACATGCGCCCATTTCAGAATAGCACGCAAATAATTAATGCTACTATATTTTTTCAAAACAGATTGTGGAGAAATTAATCCCACACCCTTAATTTGAAGTAATCCAAAAGTTAAAATATATTAATTTTAGCACTGCTATATTTCTACATAATTATTGCAACATTAAAATATAAATCAGTAAAGTTTTTTTCTCAGTCTACATTATACTCACAATAAAAATAAATAAAACATAAAAATGTTCCTTGATTGAAAGCATGGACCTAACGATTAGGCTACCGATTTGCAAATGCTAGACTGCTCATTTCGATTAGCACAATCCAACACAATCTAAGAATTTGATTAAAATAACACATCCAATGTTCATCTGTAACGCTAGTTTGTTTAATCTGTTTCACTTATTAAACGGTCAATTGTGTATTTTAAGCAATTCAGACATTAAAATAAGACATAAAAAGCACGGACTCACCTTTCCATGTGCTTTCCTCATCCGAAATAATGGTATAACGTTTTCAAATCGGCTCCACCTACTGGTAGAACTGCGCATGACCACTCGAAAATGTTCAACATACTTATTATTTTAAGTAGAGGTTAATTTAATCTTTTGAGTTTAATAACTTACCATGCTAAAAAGTTGTCCTTACTTTATCAAACTTAGTAAGGTCAACAAACTTATTCAAAATAAGTCTTTTTCACTTAATGTTATTAGTAAGATCATCAGTTACATTTTACAGTGTACGGAAATCAATGGGGTCCATCAACTGTTTAGTTCCCGACATTCTTCAAAATATCTTACTTTGTGTTCAGCAGAATAAAGACATATAGTTCATACAGTTTTGAGACAACTTGAGGGTGAGTAAAAGATGACAAAATTTTCATTTTTAAGTGAACTATTACTTTAAGATGCAATGAATTGTGTATCCCATCATAATTATCTGTAACAATTAAATGCAAAATCGTTTGATAGTACAATACTCTCAATCATGGAAAGAAGTACGAAGTACAGTATAGTTTATTGTGTATACACAATATAATTTAATTTGTCCTAAAGTGCACCGTCCAGCAAAGGCAATAACTACACCAACACTGGAACTGAAAATTGATTTTTCTGATTGAGTTTTCATGCTCAGTTTTCTCTTCTCTCTTCTCAATCTGACTGCAGTTTAGCACTGTCTCTCACTGGACAGATCATAGTCTGAGCAACCAATTCATAACTTCACAAAACAAGCTGTTTCTGCTTTTGAATTTGTACAGCAGCCTATGCTATTGCTATATCTCAGAGCTCATGATAGGTCTGTCTTGAAAGTTTTTTTTTACAATTCTATATATAGATGGAGAAAATGTATGGGATTAGTACTTGTGGTACCTGACTATCGAAAATATCACAATGCAAAATATAACCCCATCACCGCCCCCCATTTTAGTTTGGGGTGAAATAGTTTTCATGAGATTCACTAGGGATGTTACAGACAGTTACAGACACTGTTTGGCATGAAATGATATTAATTGGTTCACTTTTGACTTAGCAGAATGAACGTTTCATTTCAGCAGTATCTGCTCTGATTGATTGGAACACTCTAACTGTGCCATTATGTGGTCATTTGGTATAATCTGACAAGGCAGAAATTAAGCAATTTAAATAGTCCCTAGTAGTTCATCTTAAAAAGCAGGAACTCTCTGTGTTCTTTCAAAACTGTTGGAGATTACATTCAAAGTGTTAATTTAGACAGACCTTTGAGCCAAATTGAAGTTGAAAAGGTGAAATTAGTGCATTCAGGAAGCTAATAGTCAGTGGATCCCAAGTGTTGGACAGATATTCAATTTGTTGTTCAATACTTCTTGAAGGACATAATAGATTAGTTCCCCTGACATACAATGCATGTGTTTCAGACCAAATGAACATGTTTCTGCTGTGACATTAATCAAGACTTCAAGAAAATCAAGACAGAGTTCGCTAGGCATGCATCACCGCCACCCTTACATTCTTTCAACAATGGCAAGTGTTAATTGGTCTCGGGCTGAAAGCTGCAGAACTGACATTTTTCTAGGATCTTCTCTCATCATCTCTCCCCGTGGATGTGTTTGTGTGATTGTTTGCCTGTAGGTCCTGTCATCCATGCCTGAGAGCAGCCCGACACCCAGAGGGCACAGAGACCCTGAAGACTCTTCGGCCAGCTGCAGCGACAGCAGCTCTGGTTCTGACGCTG
This sequence comes from Pimephales promelas, assembly GCF_016745375.1. Next base: position 2,989,455 of record NW_024121677.1, read on the forward strand.
ATGGAGAAGACGAGAGTAGCAGCATCACGCAGGAGAAACTCAATCGCCCCGAACGCTCCAGTGAGTTCCTCCCCTTGGGCCTGTGAAAGAAAGTGCTCTGGGAACCTCTTTTAAGTCCTTTCCACAGAAATGGTGCTGGTTCTCTTTTTCTCTAAATGGTTCCAGTGCAATCGAAATGGTTCTATAAGAGAGGGTAATGTAAAGTTTAAAATTTGCGCATGACATTAAGTTCTCAGCAGACAACAACAACAACTGCTGATAGAAATGCAAAACAAAACTAGATCGCTGTCATTATAATCAAGAAATCTGTTCACACAGGAAACTGTCAAGGCAGAGATGTGCCACGTGTTTCAAGTGTCTTAGTGACGTTGCTGCAGTTCTTCTGGATTTAGTCTGTCTCAGTTTCTTCATGTAAACAGAGATGCTGCGTCCCAATTCGCATACTATCTGTCCTAAATAGTATTCGAAAATAGAATTAGTGCGTCCCAAACCATAATATGTTGAAATGAGTGTTTCAAAGATACCCGGATGGTCTACTTTTTCCGGCCAGAATCCGAAGTGTAGATCGATGCACACTCTAACGGCTGATATTGCCCACAACCCATTGCGCGTTGGACGAGGATTCGGTTAGAGAACTACAAACACTAAGTAAAAAGTGTTAAAAAAAAACTACAGACACAGAGGTAGCGCGAGTCCCGCGGTTATGTGGAGAGGTAAAGAGGTTTGAGTGATCAATTATCACTATCTAACCTAACGAAAATAATTTATTCAATGTTCTCCACATTATATTGCATCTGCAGCTGCATTGTGAGCTTTTGTAAGGATGCGTTAGCCATTACTTTTTAAATGCATCATTATATTCAAATAGCAAAACACGAGGAAAGTATCCGCATTATAGACCCACGATTGGCAGATGAACGTGCTCCCGAAACGGTAGGAAAGCAAATTAGATTGAATGGAGGATTTTAACTGTGACAAGATGATTGACAGGGCAGTTTATGGTGACAGGATGCACGCAGCACGCGACAGAGCTGTCCGTTAAAGATGACGTGATAGTACGTCCCAAAGCTTGCCTACTCTTTTGCTACACACTCAAAAGTATGTACTTTTTCTTCACAAAAAGAGTACATACTTTTAGGGTGTAGTATAAGTAAGCGAATTGGGATGCAGGGATAGACTCGATGATGGCGAGATCAGATCTCCGTGTGAAGCACCGGCTGATGTCAGACTGCTTGTACATACAAAAATATCACTGGATTATTACAATTAATGGCAAAATGAACGTTTGGAAATGTGATACTGATATTTCCTACTGGCACACTAGAGCAAAAGATATAAATAACTAGGTTGAAACTGTTTTCCTTCTGGATAAAAATATTAACGTGCCTAAGACTTTTGCACATGATTGTTGTTTTTTACGATTCTTTGATGCATAGAAAGTTCAAAAGAACAGCATTTAATTTTTTATTGCAATTTTTTGTCACTTTTGATCAATTTAATGCATCCCTGCTGAATAAAAATATTCATTTCTTACAAAAAAAAATCTAACTTATTTTTTACAGCTTTTGAAGAATGAATTAATTACAAAATTAATGTACAAATCTTTTTGCTTTGATAACATAAAATGTAACATCCCCCAAAATGTGGAATTCTCTATATTTTTCCATCACACGCTGCGTTTGATGCAGCTGTTAGAAGTAAATTAATTTGATTGCAATCAATTTACAGATGATTGCAAATAAAATAATTTCATTTCAGCATTATTTGACAGTTGCATCAAACATTTCCAGTGTAGAAAACTTCAATGATTGTAATGGGAGTGATCTAGTTTTGTTTTGTTCAGCCTTGCCAGACTGAGTTGTTGTTTTGAGAACTTTACTTGATCTAACTAATGGACTTCTGACGTTATCTGTTCCTAGTTTTAGTCCAGGTTTTAGGGGTCTGCTCGGTGGAAAAGCTATTTGTCACCTGTGGGCTGGGACTATTAGGGTAGACTTGGAGGTTCTGGGATGTTTTGCTGTTGAGCTGCTTTTATATGTGCTATCTGTCCCTCGATGGTTTCCAGATGACTGTGAGAGCTGCTTATGGCTTAAACTTTTAAGCAGCCTTTTGTCTTGCCAGACATATTAAATGTTCAGTGCCGTTTGCAGAGTCTGAGCTAAATTACAGATGTAAATCTACTATAATGCATTTGTTTACCTAATTAATACACGAAACAGAGAAAATCCATCTTTTTTAATTAGGGTCACAGTATTCGCTGGCCCAGTGCTGTGGCTCTTAATTTGACTGGCTGAATGCAGCAGGTGATGTGGTGAGAGGTCCCCCGGCTCTCATGCCATGCAGCTTTAATGAGCTTTTCTGATGTTTCAGTTCGCTGGTTTAAAGGGAGACTGGTCGCTCAGCTTGGGGAAAGCACAGGTTGGGTATAAGTTCAGAGAAGCACTTCTGGCATCCATCCATCCATCCATCCATCCATCCTTGCTGATTTTTTTAAGAGTTTTTGGTAACACTTTATAATAACTACACGCTAATAATCATTAGTTAAGCATGAGTAAACCATTAATTCATTATTCATAAAGCATTAATAGACATTAATAAGCAGTTCATAAATACAGCTATAAATGCTTTCTTCTTGATTTAAAAGCATATCTATAATTTGTTTAATAATTGTATTTTCATCCTTTATTAATGATCAATTTATCATTTTTAAATGAAGAATTGCATTTTTTATAAACCAGTTATTTAAGAGTTGTCCGTGGTTCATACGATTACTTAGAGCGAGTAAGTAAATGATTAATAAACTATTTAAATGTACATTCATACATCTTATTATTCAGACATATAGTGATAGTTACTTAATGTGTTAATAAATGCTTTATTAACATGTATTAATGCTGTAATTAAGGATTAATTTAGGTAGTTATAAAGCATTTAGTAGTGGTCAGTTAACTATTTTTGTGACCTAATCTAAAGTGAGGACTAGTCATGCCTTGTAAAGCATTTTTAAAGGCTGTTAAATATTTCTATGTTCTGTATCACTGTGTTGTGTTTGTTACATTTTACTGTTTAGAAGATTGATGAGTCTTTAAATCGCCTTTATAAATGCTTTACAAAGCATGAATAGTCCTCACTTTAGATTAGGTCACAAAAATAGTTAACTGACCACTACTAAATGCTTTATAACTACCTGTATTTACTACATTTACTTACACTTTCCAAGTGGTCTTATAAATGACTGACAACTCTTAAACAACTGGTTTGCAAATAATGTTATACTTCATTTAGAAATTATTAATTGATCATTAACAAAGTATGAAAATACAATCATTAAACGCATTATAGATATGCTTATAAATCAAGAAAAAAACATGTATAGCTATATTTATAAACTGCATATTAATGTCTATTAATGTTTTATAAATGATGTATTAACTGTTTACTCATGCTTAACTAATGATTAATAGCGTGCAGTTATTATAAAGTGTTACCGAGTTTTTTTTAGACTATTATATATTATTATACTATTATATATATATATACACCAAACTATGATGAGGGAACAGGGTTTAATAATTTAGATTGAATTCATTCATTAATAGAATTCAACAACATTATTTTCACTTCCCACCATGCACTGTGCAAGGTACAGAGTTGTGCACAAAATATGGGACACAGCTTGATCATTAAAATAGGTATTAATTAACAATACTTTTCACACAATTATTTATAACAGCTTATGTCAAAATTGTTTTGTTTGATTATTAGATACAGATAAAAAATGTATTAGACAGTATTTAGAAATTGTCCAGCAGTGATAGGACAGGCCAAAATTATAGATTTTGTGTTAGATAATAATATGCAATTGTTCAATAATGGAAAACCAGTTTGTATTCTGTTTTGGAAAGTGCCATAGATTGTGCAGTTTATTGATTATTCGTGCCTGACACAGTTGAAGCCATGACTTTTCCATTAGCCACTGAAATCGGGACAAAGAAGCAAGCTGCCAGGTTATTTGGTGATTGGGTTGCTGCCAAAGGGGGCATTAGGCCATTCTGGGGTGACATTGTTTGCCCCACACTACCCTGGGGCCATCTGCGATTTTCCGCGTTAAGCTGCTATAATACCCCTTTTGGCAACTTCTTCCCTCAAGATTCATGGATGAAGCGGCCATGCCGCTGGCCAGTTCACAAACTGGAGGTCATTCAAAATCGTAGATTTGCTGTATGCGTGTTTCAATTCGCTGTCCACCCTGAGTTGGAAACCTGACAGGCCTGCAGGATGATCACATGGTGCAGTGATTATTAAGGGTTTTTTTTTTTTTTTTTTGTTTTTTACAGATTTAGTATATGTTTGACTGGATTTCATTGGTGACCCAGGAAGGTGTGTGAATGTATGTGTCTTAAATTGAAGTCAAATGCTTTGGTTCTTTGTTTTAGGTCGCGTTCATTGGAAACCTACCCCTAAACCAATACGAGGTCCTTCCTGCTCCCCCAATCTTTCTGGGCTCATCCGCCGCTCCATGTCCTGTCCACGCTCCATATCCTCTCTGACTGCGCAGTCCCCTACCAACGAGACCAGACAGCCGAAAACAGCCACTCACATGGCTAATGCATCGCCTGCAGCCTCTCAAACAGCAGCCGTCATGACACAGATGACCCCAGGTCGACCCCACTCAGCTTCTCGCTCCCATTCGCTCAGTCGCAACAGTTCCACCAACAGAGTTCCACACAGCAACAGTCTAGGTGCCATTCATCCCAATACGGCAAGTATCGGTTCTCTCTGTCACACATAGGGAATTTTATTATTTTTATTATATGTTGCTCATTCTATGTATACAGTATATGTGCTGCCAATCCACATGAAAGGAATACCCTGTCAAAAGATTACATTGATCTGAATTTTCAGTATACAACTAGAGCACTATGTGGAATTTAATATATAATAATAAAGCAAGGACCTGCACTGATCTGACCTTCCATTTCCATCTTGATGAATAAACCAGAAGTTCAAGGGTTAATTTACACTCCAAGAAAAAAAAAAAAAAAAAAAAAACATAAAATAAAATATATTTTGCATGAAGAAAATTAACCTGATTTTTGATTTTTACATTGTGACATAATATTCATGACAGTTAAGCACTTTTCCCCATAAATTCTCAAGTTTCCAGCTCTCCGTGTTTCCACTGTTATACGGTAGAGTTAATATGTGCTGATTTAAATACAGTATTTTAAAAAATTAGAATTTTAATAAAATTAAAAATTAAGAATAATAATAATAAACTAACAATTAAATCTATGCACACTGAAATAATGATAATTTACAAAAAAATAAATAAATAAGATTGTGGATGAATGTGAGTTGGGTATTTCATAATTGTTTTCACATATTTAAATGTTTTAATGCCTCAATATTTGGTTTTACTGACTAAAGTTAAGATATTTTTACATAGGAATTGCAACATACTGTAACATTTCTTTTTTTCCTCCCTAAATGGTATTTTCTGTAATGCAAACGCTACATAGCACATCTATCTTTTTCTTTACCCTAGATGTCCTCTGTCTAGAGATTCTGAACAGATGTTCACAATAATGGCTGATTTAGAGAAGATCTGGCAACACACCACCTGTAAAAATGAAAAATATAATTTTTATTTTCCCATCGCTGTCCTGAATCATTCCAATCCATCAAACAATAGAGATTCAACACAAACACACACACACACGCACACACACACATCAGTCAAGCTGTGTTTTCATACTGTGATAGTTTCTTCATATTTTCACACTCCTATATCTACTCTCGTTCTCTCACTCTATCTGGGCATACCTTAGAGAGAAAAATGTGTCATATTGTGGAAAAATTAAGAGTGTGAAGCTAAATTGGGCCTCTATTTACGGGCACATTCATCTTGTGAATAACAGCACTCCCCCTTGTTCAAAGTCTCATTAAGGAATAGTAATCAGGAAAAACAGCACACACACTTCTGCACTGTTTAATAAGACTTTAAATTGTGTTTAGCAAGATGGACTTCTAGGTACTCTTTTCAGAGTAATTGCATATAGGATGCATTATCATCAAGTTTATAGGCTTCATTTCTAATAATGAAACCTGTTTAATTAGGATTTGCAATCTTTTCTGAAAACTCTTCTAATACAAGGATTTTGTGCTGTGTTTGTAGAACTCTAACATGCAATGTCGTCATAGACTAGATTTGATTATTCGTGATTAATCGATTTGACAGCACTAAGTACATATACATTTATTGGAATGCTAAATGTATAATTTATATTCTACACTAAAAACTGATAACCTGCTCACCTTGAGCTATTGCTACCTGATTCAACCCCTTAATTTATATTTGTTTAATCAAATATGTTTAGGTTGATTCAGGGATTTTAAATCATATTTTTGACTTAAATAAAATCAATTAGATGCTTTCACATAGGTGATCACATTAGTGATGCTATCACATCCTGATAGTCCCATCTTATTATGAAGCCGGTTGATCAGTATACAGTGATCCGCAGTGTCAAATCAGGAAGTACAAGTACAGTGTAGTGGCCAGAGTCTGCTGCCATCATCACATTACTAGAGACTTTGATAAGGGCTGTTTTAGTGGAATGTAATTTTCGAAAGCCAGATTGAAATGTATCAAACAGGTTGCACTGCTCCATAAATGACTTCACTACTTTTTCCAAAATTTTGGAGATAAATGGAAGTTTAGATATGGGCCTATACTGTAGTTTTTTGGGCCTAAAGGGTCAAGATTGGACTTTTTAAGAATGAGATTTACCACAGCGTGTTTGAAGTAGATGGGGACTAAGCCAGATCTAAGTGACAGATTAATTGTTTTTACCATACAAAGGCCGACAATATCAAAAATTTTCAAAAATTTATTTGTTGGGACAATGTCAGCGGGGCAACGTCAAAAATTTGTTACAGTCCTGTAATGTGTGTACACAGGCACAAGAGGAGCCGGAGTCGCAGTAAGATTTTCGATGGTGTCAAACAAGACTTTTGGACTTTTCTTATTTCCTGATACAAGATTCTATGAACTTTTCCAGTGTCCAACAAATCTTTTTGTAATTTCCATTATTCTCCATGATGATCTCATTTGATTGGTGTTTTACTATGTTGCAAGAAAAAAATACATAAGCATAAAATTAACAAAAAATAATACCATGAAGTTTAAATAGTTAAATAAATAAAACATACTAAATAAAGTGGATGAAAAAAAATACTTTGATAAATGAAATAAATATGTCTTTTTTCATTACTAAAATGAAAATTTGAAGAAAACAGTATAGTTAATTGACATGAAATAATTTCTTCTTCTTTCTTTTGATTTTGGGATGAAACATACAGTATCACTTACATGTTCTTAAGATTTCCGTAATTCACCCTTGTGGGGCTTCAGACTCTGATATACCTAACCCTAAAATATTCTGTAATTTTAAAACTTTTCCTCAGTTTGAGAAGTCTTATGTCTGAAAGCTGTTTTTTTTTTTTTTTTTTTTTTCCATAACGAGCAGTCAGGCGCCATACGAACACACTGCTGTGATGGCTGAAACAAACCTGATGACTGCACAGAAAAGACGTCACACTTAATAACTCATCTTTATTGTGTGGGTTCTTTGCATGTGCAGGCGCAGGGAGAGACCCCACTGAGTAAAGAGCAGGCCGAGCTGATGCAGCAGACGCTGGCTGCGCTGGGGGAGATGAGGATTCGTTACCCCGGGAAGAGCGAGGAGGAGGCCGAGGCCGTGTTGGATGAGGTGAGCTATGCAGCTGAGAGAAAGCGCTCGGTCAGGGCAGGCGGACCGGCTGCTCTGTTCCCCTCGTTCCCCGAACTCATTTGAGGACGTCCGAGCCGTTCGCAGCATCTCTCGCTGTATGTAGAGTCATTAGACATCCACCTGTATGCTTAATGAGATCCATTAGCTGTCTGTGCAGAAACACATCTGGTCAACGGCACCTGTTTAAGGCACTTTTCCAGCATTCATTTACACATCACTTCCACAGGGATTGATCTGGTGTACATTTGCACATCAACAATCACGGAAACGCAGCATTTAACACGAGAAGCACAATTGAACGGATGTTGGCTCTATTACCAGAGCTGTGAAATTGTAATTGGTGCTTTCCATGAATACGGTACACTTTAGTAATTATTTTATTTTCAACCATTAGGCACATTATCAGGCGTGTTAGGTAAAGTCTTATCTAACATAAAATTAACCATGCATGAAAAATAGCTTGTTTTAATCACACTGATGCCTAAAAAAACACCCCGACCCCTGTGAAGGTAAAAGAGTAGCGTTTGCATTTCAGAGTAAATATTCACACTTATAAGTGTGAAGACAATAATTAAAACACCTACGGTTTGAATTCGTAATTGCAGAAAAATAGATGCAAATGTGTAAAATGACATTTAAACAAACAAAAAGACAGGCACAAATGTGTATAATATATTTACTTTAGTCAGTTTTTCTGTGCAAACTCAGCTTGCCAACCTCTCAAATGCTGCATGAGATTTCTAAATCTTAGCGCCTTGATTTTTATTACTACTTTTATGATATTCCTGTTGCAAAACTCACCTGTACTTTTGTGAATGCAGATGTTGTTAGAGCAGAACTGAGGGTAGTGCTGGGGTGAAAATTAAGTCTTTTTATTGGTCAAGCCCTGACAAAGGAAATTGAACGTTTATATATATATATATATATATATGTACCAGCATATGTAATTATAGAAATACTTCGGTATTGCAAGATATTTATGTAATACATGGTCAAAGAACAGACAAGATGGTTTATTTCATGTTCTTGTGTGATCTTTTTGCTCAAGTCTACCTTTTTCTAATTTACACAAGAAACTGAGGACAACATTATCGCACCAGTATAGGTTCCAAACATTTTACTAGCCCACAGATACATTTGTACAGTTTTCAGGTGTTGTCGGCAATGCTGTAGCCCCTAAATGATTGGTCAGGCATCGACTGATATATAAATTCATTACAATCGTGATACCTTGGCATTAAAATCATTTGGACCCTTTTTACAGGCCATTGGGAAGAAAAATATATTTCATTCTATTTCTGTAATTTTTTAAACAAAGGGCAGTGTTAACTACATTCATTAGGCTCATACATTCAACCGTGTTCTCTGTTATTTTTTGTAAAACTAATGTAGACAAACTAATAGTTATCTTGAAAATATCGGAAATACTGTAAATGACAAACCATTATTTGTTCAAAATTCAGGTAACCCTTTTAAATTTTAAGATTTAAAGATTTAATTATAAGATTTTAAATTTTATTTAGAAAAAAAATGATAAGAAGGACTGCACAAATCTCAAACATTATATAAAATGACTAGAGCATAAAACAACTCATATAATATTTAGTCTGACCCCCTGATATTGACGATCAACAGTTTGAAGGTTAAGCATATCTTTTCACTGACACTTGACTTTTGAATGACTTGTTAATGACTCTTGAATTTGGACAGTGTTAAATATATATGTTTGTAATTAATACTTCTTAAAATTGTTGGTCTAATTCACTTTCTAAATTAGTTATTAATGATTTAGCAAGGAAGATAAATGATAAATATGACAATCTCACAGATGGAAATAATTCATCCACTCATTTTAGCGGAAAATACTAGAATGTATTCACTAGAAGCAGCGTGCACTGGTGCCACCGGGACCCAATGAGGAGAGTGTGTATATTTTATTGATAATATAAATGATGTAAATATATTCACACATTCAGATCAATGTTCCAACATGTTAAAAATTCATTCTTGGGGAGAAAACTTGTGCGAATGGACTGTTCCTATTCAAGGTCCTTGTCTTTGGAACATAAAAGAAAGGGAGACAGACAGACAGACAGACAGACAGACAGACAGATAGATAGATAGATAGATAGATAGATAGATATTCAATTAAAAATATTCAGTCTTTCACACACAGACAATAATTGTGCATATTGCATTAATGGAATTATTTTCATTTGCTCCTGTAGATTCAGAACAACTGGAAATACCACATTAATGGAATTATTTTCATTTGCTCCTTTAGATTCAGAACAACTGGAAGTACCACAAACCAAAAGTTGCATCTTACTGGCTGGTAAAGTTAGATGCTACCAAACAAAGGAAGGTGAGTGGACTGAAAAATGCATGAAGTTTGCAAAAACATAAACGCTCAATATTTTTATATTTTTTTGATAACTTGGAGTCTCAGGTGACCAAAGTGTATGGTGAAAACAAAAAAAACAATGGGTGTTAAAACATGCCTTTTGGATCTGTCTCAACAGAAGACATGATGCAACAAAATGAAACTGTTCAAAGCCACTCAGTTTCAACACTATTACAGTAGTGAACGACATGTGGTTACGAGCAGGTTACAGGTGTTTTGATTTGACACAGTAGGCTGGACGTTGTAGGATGGGCATGACAGACTGATATAATGAGGGATTGTCTCGTTCCGCAAACTGATTATCAGCCGAAGTTTGAGGGATCAATCAGAATGGAGTTAACATGCTTCATACAGGGCCATTAAATCAGACATATTGTTGAAAGTCACTTCACAGATGTCGACGAGCAGAATGGTGTGAGGGAGCTGGAGGGTGAAGAGAAAGATGAGCGGAAACTCACTAAGACTTCTTCCATTACTCTTCTTCTGGATTTTACTGTTCACAGTACCCTCCAGTATTGGAAAGTCCGTTTCATTTGATCAAAATTGGTTCATTAGGAAATTTCATATCAGTTCACAATGCATGATGCATCATTTGAATATTGTGCTTATTACACATTATTACACATATTTAAATATTTACTGTATTTAAATTGTTACTATCATATGTAGAATTCATAATTTTTTTTTAGCTTTACTTTTTGTAAGGAACTTTTAGGGCCAGATTTACTAGCAGCTTAACCCTCTTTTGGTTTAAAAAAATAAATAAAATAAACTACTGTCAGGATTTACCAAAGACACATGGTGAAAAATTAGCCCTGAAAGGCGTGGATAGGGTTATTTTTTGCGGCTGACCTTATTGCATATGCATTTGAGTTTCCCTTTCAAAAGCAAAATTTATGGAGGAGAGTATTTAAATGAATCACGCAACGGGATTTACTAAGTCAATTCACTGGTATTTACGCCATTATTTACCACCCAAAAAAAGCATGTCTTAAGCAAGAGGCTAATGTGCGCTGCTTTTGGTAAATTGTTTTGGTCATTATGGAAATGATCAGTCTGTGTCTGCGTTCTTTAATTTGCTCAGTAGTTCGCCAGTAGATCATGTGCAGAACTTTCCAGTCCCAGGGAATTTTTAATCACTATCACTAATCATTTATCTGATTATTTCATGAAGGTTTTGGACATTGTTCGTACCAACATCCGCTCAGTGCTGCAGAGGATTTGGAGCGAAACGGATGTGGAGAGTCTACGTCTTTATCACCTTGTCAACCGTGTTTTTAACCGTCTGCTCTGGAGTCACGGTCAGGGGCTCTGGAACTGCCTCTCCAGCTCTGGGTAAGAGAATTATATTCTGCCTTTAAAGTCAATATGAAATTAGAATTAAGCACTTTACATTCACTTTATTAATACACATTCCTGGTCTTACTGTGTTATTCATCAGGGCACATCATTTCAACGAAAAAATAAAAAGGGGTATCTACCCTAAAATTCATCTCCTTGTTTTTGAAATTGTTTTGGAAAAGCAATATCACACTCGTAATTGATCGTTATGTCAGTGCTGACTATGATTTACTGTGATATTGCTTAATTAATATTTGTTATTACACTTGTAAATGTCACATTATGGAAGATAAGTGGGTTTGTAAGAGTGTTCAATGTTGAAAAGGCATTGAGACGGAACATAACCACGGCCATGAGAAAAAATGGTCTCTGTTTTGTCTTTATTGACTCAATCGTTAGTCTTGATATAGACTTTTACTTCCTTAGAGAGTCAGGCATAGAAGCATACTCATGTGCTGTTATAATACACATAGACTCTTACATGCTGCGATTTTATCAGCTCTGAGAGCAAACAGCAGGGACTCCTCCTTATTGACCGCCTTTCTCCCTCTAGTCATTGCGAGCGCTTTTTAGAGGCTTTGTGTGGCCCAATCACTCTTGTAATTGCCACAGAGTGAAGGATGTTATATAGCCAGGTTTAGACCATTTGGAGTTGATGAGAGCGAACACAGCTCTAGGGGATTAGAAGCAGTGCCAGCAACCCATGCTGCTTCTGTTTAATCAGGGCTTGACGTGTGAAGGTGGCCCATGAGCCGGTAGCGCGGAGCGCTATCAGTGGGAGAGCACTGCATAGCCTTCCTGCCTGTAATGTACAATTCAGATCCCTAGAAGTTATATTTCATCATCTCTACAATGAAGCCTCATCTCCTCTGCCAAGACTTTAAAGAGACTTTTTATCGTTTCTTTCTTCTACAAGAGCCAAAAGAAAGAGACTCAGACCTTCCTAACATATTGTTCCAGCAGTGTCTATTACAATTAAAGCTGGCCCGTATCGCCTGTATGATGACAAACCACAGCAAAATGTCTTAAAATTGTTACTAAATCAGTATTTAATCAGTCATTTTAATATATATATATATATATATATATATATATATTAAAAAAAATGTTATAATGTGTGTGTGTGTGTGTGTGTGTATATATATATATATATATATATATATATATACATTTTATACATTTTTCAATTGTAGTATTTAAAAAAAGATATCTGAAATAATGTACTAAGTACAATGTTGCGTTGTCAGAAATGATCGATTATCGAGATTTCTCGATACATATCAATACTGAAATATGTGAAACTATTCCGCAGGATACACAATACCAACTCATTTGTTTCATTTGATCTGGATTAATACTGTTGGTATTACAGGGCTTGACTTTCTGCAAGGACTTGCGCGTATTGGGCATAATTTTACTCATTTCCACAGATTTTTTGCTCACACCCAAACTGTGCGTACATTAAGACAAGTATATTGGCTATATAAAATAGTATAAAGGGTCTGGGCATCAGCTATTAAAGTGACAACAGCCTAATATACAGGCTGCCAAATTATGAGATAATATAAAAAATATCTAGTGTAAATGGCAGTATATAGACGCTTTCAGCAGTGACAACATAAACAAACGGTACTGCGCATGTGCATTAATTTGGCCCAAACTTAACTTTCGGCAGACTTGCGGAGACAATCCATAACAAGTAAATAACCTAGTAGCTGGTATTTCTTGCCAGTCAAAGGAAATAAATGTTACCTGGCCAAACTGAAATGTGACACTACCAGACCCCTTGAACAAAAATTGGAGACAAGATGTTTTTCTACCGACGAGTCTGAGTTACCGCAGTGTTAAAAAAAAACTGTGGCGAGCGCGACGGCGGGGTTTGATAAGGTTAACATAGCTCCTTATTAGCTAGGCTACTTACATGCTTGCTAACCTTTTTTTAAGGTGAGTCTCCACATTGACAGCATGTTGGATGAATCTGTGCAGCGCTGTTTATGATACTAACCATTCAATACACAGACTGGTCCGCTGTCAATGTGTTTGCGAGAGAGAGAGAGAGAGAGAGAGAGAGAGAGAGAGAGAGAGAGAGAGATCATGCGAATATGCGCTGCACGCAACTCTGTAGTCAATTACAACTTTTCCCATCTTAAATTGTTAAAAACACGGAAATCAATATGTGGCGGTCAGCGCTGATAATGTGGTGGGCTGCCACTAATAAATGTATGGGAAACAAACACTGTACCGGTTATCACTCAGATAAACATAGGCTATTTTTAATTCCGCCGTCTCCCTTATAGGAAACCTTGACATTTTTTTTTTTTTAAATTGCGTTTGCTCCCTAGGTCAGGTTGCACCCCACAGCTCAACAACCTGCTCATCACCTTAACTTTCACTGCATTTGTAGTCAATGCCATATTATCCAGTAAACACTAATAAACGAACAGAACGGAAGTTAACTTTGGGCCAGCTCATCACCATGGCAACGCGTCTGATAAAAGCGTCTATACACGGACCTAAAGGATTATTAGGAACACCTGTTCAATTTCTCATTAATCTAATCAACCAATCACATGGTAGTTGCTTGAATGCATTTAGGGGTGTGGTCCTGGTCAAGACAATCTCCTGAACTACAAACTGAATGTCAGAATGGGAAAAAAAGGTGATTAAAGCAATTTTGAACGTGGCATGGTTGTCGGTGCCAGACGGGCCGGTCTGAGTATTTCACAATCTGCTCAGTCACTGAGATTTTCACACACAACCATTTCTAGGGTTTACAAAGAATGGTGTAAAAAGTGGAAAACATCCAGTATGCGGCAGTCCTGTGGGCGAAAATGCCTTGTTGATGCTAGACGTCAGAGGAGAATGGGCCGACTGATTCAAGCTGATATAAGAGCAACTTTGACTGAAATAACCTTTTGTTACAAATGAGGTATGCAGCAAAGCATTTGTGAAGCCACAACACGCACAACCTTGAGGCGGATGGGCTACAACAGCAGAAGACCCCGTCGGGTACCACTCATTTCCACTACAAATTTCAATTTGCAAGAGCTCACCAAAATTAGACAGTTTGGTCAGAAAATGTTGATTCCTCGATTTCTGTTGAGACATTCAGAAGAGTCAGAATTTGGCGTAAACAGAATGAGAAGATGCATCCATCAAGCCTTGTTACCACTGTGCAGGCTGGTGGTGGTGGTGTAAAAGTGTGGGGGATGTTTTCTTGGCACACTTTAGTAGGGCTGTCGCGATAACCGCAATATTGTAGGCGCGGTACTGACAAGTCAACCGCAGAGGATTGCAAGTAACCACAGCAACCGCGATTTTCACTTTTTTTATAAGGCTATACCCTTCTTGTTTTGAACTTCATGCATGTGCATCGAATGTTAAACAACTTCATAATGATAACAAGACTGTTTAACTTGGTGATTTGTAGCCTACAGAGGCTGCAGACAATGAATGAGAGACATCGGCAGAGCTTGTGCGATTAGCTGCGTCTGTCTTTTAAGTCATATTCGTGAAAAGGTTGCCATGTCAAAGGAAAGCGAAATATTTGTCGTATCATCCTTTTAATGTTCACGTCACGGGTATTTACCATAAATGCGTGTCAGCAGCAGTGCTGGTCAGCATCTCACAGCGCGAGGAAGCCGCATGGAAATAAAATCAGCGAGTCATGCATTGAATCAGTGCCATATTGGTCTCTAATAAGTGAAGCATCAGCTTCAGCGTTACCCATGCGACGATTGCTGCTCAGCTGAGCCTTGAAAAGTGGAACTCGAAGTTAAAAATAATTAACACCTTGTTTCATTACATCTCTTTTAATGAATCAGCATTTTTGTCAACTTACTCAAAGTCCATCGTCACAACAATGTGCACGCTGAATAAAAGCCTTTCAATGTGCATATAGACACAGTTTAGTTTCGGTTACATTGGTTACTGAAAATGTCCTCGTTTTTGTCGACATCGTAAACTTTATTTATATAGCAACAAATTAAAAAAATAAATAAATAAATGACAGTAATACTGCATATCGCGCTATTGAGTCACTCAACATTAACACAAGGGAAATTCCATAATCGCGACAGCCCTACAGTACACTTTAGGCCCCTTAGTGGCAATCGGGCATCGTTTAAATGGCACGGCCTAACTGAGCATTGTTTCTGACCATGTCCATCCCTTTATGGCCACCATGTACCCATCCTCTGATAGCTACTTTCAGCAGGATAATGCACCATGTCACAAAGCTTGAATCATTTCAAATTGGTTTCTTGAACATGACAATGAGTTCACTGTACTAAAATGGCCCCCAGAGTCACCAGATCTCAACCCAAAAGAGCATCTTTGGGATGCGGTGGAACGGGAGCTTCGTGCCCTGGTGCTGCATTCCACAAATCTCCATCAACTGCAAGATGCTATCTTATCAATATGGGCCAACATTTCTAAAGAATGCTTTCAGCACCTTGTTGAATCAATGCCATGTAGAATTAAGGCAGTTCTGAAGGCGAAAGGGGATCAAACACAGTATTAGTATGGTGTTCCTAATAATCATTTAGGTGAGTGTATATGTTGTGTACACTTGTCATGCAACACTGTATCTTGATGCATTTATATAAAATTGTACTGATGTGCAGTCACAGGTGTGCATATACAGTATTTATTTAATTTAACCGTGTAAAACCTTGATTTTCAACAAACGTTGAAAATATCCATTTTACTATGTTCATTTTTACCATTTTGAATCTTTATGAGACTTGTGAGACTCATCATTCAGTTGTTGGTAATAATCGTATATTTTGGTTTGTGTCCATGAAGTTCATTAACTACAATAATTAATTGAAAATATCTAAACATTGTAATTGACTGGATTATTAAAAAAAATAATTACCACATGCCATGGTTATTTAATATTTAAACTATTTTTTAGCTTCCAGTAAAAGATAACTATACCACGTAATATTGTTACTGTGATATAAATGTATGCATACTATGACATAATATTGGTACTACCACCCACTTATTGGCTGTTGTATTTATGTGTGTATCTTCCTTTAGCAGGTCATCATGGGAGAGTGTCTTCAGTAAGAGCAGTGAGGTGGTGACTGCGCATGAGCTGAGGTGCTGCCAGCGTGTTGTACAGTTGTGTAGAGACTGTCTGCTTGTAGTCTACAAGTTCGTAGCCGACTCACGCGGTTCTCTGAGTGGACTTAGCCCAGACTGGGACGACACAAGGTATAGTTACCCTCTTTAAACGCCCATGACGATGCTGTTAAAAGAATGTATTGACACTCGCATCACCATTAGTACAGTTGACACTGCAGAACTGCATTTTATAATATATATATATATATATATATATATAAAACAAAAACAGAAGCACCACAGGTGGCACTGACTATAGTGCAATTGCATATTAATCAAGAGGGAGAACTCATAAAACCTTTGCATGCAGTATTTCAGTACAAACACTTGTATCGAAAATATTTGATGTGAAGTCAATGCAAGTCTTTTCAGGACAAAATAAACCCCCTTTCTATGTATAAATATTGCCCATTATACAGAATATTACAATTGATTCACAAATCAGCCTTGTAGAAATAATGCGCTATACACACATTTTCTGAATGCTTACAAGAAAGTGTTCCACATTTTTGTGCTGACACATTTAACTTTCATGCAACTTTTGTGCATGAAACATGCATTCAAACCTAACACTCCAGCACAACAGCAGAAGCACATCTGAATGACTCCTTTCATTCACTCAGTTCATTCGAAAGAACATAAATTAGCTCCAGATTTGCTGAAACCCATGCACAATTTGGTTCTTCTTGCCTTATATTTGGCAAGTTCAATTCATGTCAAACTGATTCTACAATTGTGATTAGCCGAATCGGGTTTGTTAGGAGGTTTTAAGCACTGCAAAGTTTTTACAGAAAATGCAACTGAAGTAGTATTTATGTAAAGCCATTGTTATTTTTTTTTCTATCTCTAAGAAAAGATTTTATGCTTAAAACAAGAAAAAAAAAAGAAATTCTCTGAAAACAAGTATATCTTGCTACCTATTTTAAAGCAAATCGATTTGTTTTGTGTTAAGGATGTTTAGGTATTTTATTTACTGGAAAAAAGCAACTGATTAAGTTGCCCCTCCCCTCTGAAATCCAGTAGGAATTTTAGTATGAATCCATGCGATCTGGAGTTTATCTTCTAAGTTGGTCACGATGCGTTGACTGACAGAAAGCTTCTTGGTTCGAAAGTGACTTCTGCGTGAGCGTTGCTTCATGCATACTCTACTGGTAATGGCCAACAGACCTTTTCAATGAAATATCACAAATCTGATTCTTGCAGAGCATTTTAGCTTGTCCTATTAGAATATTGTGTATTATTAGAGCTGATCTGCTCCGTTTAAATCACCAACCTTCTTGATGTGCTTATGCAGACATTGTGTGTGAATTTTACCTGAGATTAAGCACTTAAGTGTAGTTTATGAATCATGCAGAATTATTTAGATTCTGTCCTTCGAGTCTGGCCCGTTGACTAACCAGAAATTCGTCCTTGTTTGCTCGACACTCATCTTGTGATTCCACCCCCTTGGACTTTCTTTTGTTTTTGGATCACACTCTCTTCCCTCCAGTTTGTCTGATCTTCGGCCATAAACCTTTGTCCACCTGTTTGCTGCTTTTTTTTTTTTGTTGTTGCTGTATTTCCATGGGGGCATAACCTCAGAGAAACCCAGCCAGTCATTTTCGATTTCCTCTCAGCTCTCCATCCTAGCCAATATCCGCTCTCTTCTCACACTTGTGTTCTCTCAGGACATGCCTCATTGACGGCTTATTGCTGGAACGGCCCTTGGGGATCCGTTATTTTTCAATCAGCCGGCATCTGCTTTGCCTCGTTAGGAAAATGATGTCTGGGTAACAGTCTCATCCTTGCTTCTTACTCTATCGCCGCCGCCTCATTCCTTGTTCGGATCCATCAGATGATTGTCATGTCTCCCGATAGAAGCTGTAGAAGTCACATGACATACCAGAGATGTGCACTTTGTCCAAATAGCCCATTAGTTAAGTCTGCACAAAATCAAAATATGACCATATGTACTTGATGTTCTAGGTCTATTATGCATGATTGCATCAGTGCACATTATTTCAAGAAAATGTTTTCAAAATCTTTGTTCAAAATGTAACAAATTGCTCTGACTTGAAACAGTTTATTGGTTGCCATCATCCAAGACCCTTCTCTCTAACCACTTGTTATATACAGGTTATTTGATTTTTTTTTTTTTTTTTTTTACATTCCAAACAGTTTCTTGTGGATAGAATCAAGTCCTAGATTTATATTTTAAATGATTTATGGAAGTATGCGAACATTCACCTAACATGAGCATAATGTGAAAATTTGCTTTTAAAAGTAATGGTACATTATTCTGTTACAGTAAATCATTAAAAATCCACTTACAGAGTAGACAGCTTTATTAATAATAATGAGAGCAATAGTTCGCTGCTGTCGGTCGATTGCATTTGTGAGTAATTAAATAGAAAATATACACGCATTTAAAAAAGTAACTCATGCATTGGGGTGCAGATTTAGTAAAGCATTACTTCTAAAAAGGGTTGCATGTTGGGTGTTACTCAAGTTCAGTATTTAGTCACGAAAAGAATAAGAGCAACCCACAAAATTATAGTTTAAATGAAAATATGGTGCCATTGGAAGTTTTGTGAGATTTTTTTTTCAAGATGTATAACTAGAGAGATTTCTTTCTTAACTTTTAAGAAACCTAATATGATATCTGGTGAATGGGAAGTCTCCTTTTTCTCTCAAAGTGTCTAAAAGTTCTTTCTCAAAGTT
This sequence comes from Pimephales promelas, assembly GCF_016745375.1. The sequence goes on from NW_024121677.1 coordinate 3,008,829, forward strand.
TTATGCAGCATGTGGCAGTTGGGTGATAGAGTGTAGGCTTTAAACAAGCAAACAGACGTGAGATATGTGCAGATCTTCGAGCGATTGTGTGTAATTAGTAAAGCACACACACGTTCGAAGGTTAGACAGCTGGCGGTTCTCTAGGGGCTTTGCACTGGCAGGTTTTTCCAAGAATTGCGCAGTGATCAAAAGCCAAAGACCTGGAGGAATCCTCACAGAGGTCCAATTAAACACTGCCTGCAGCCTGATTGGACCCTGAGTGATGGAGCTCTCTCATGGATGAGACTTCCTTACAGGGAATTCTTCAGAGCCAGAAAGGCCCACCTCCATATATGTTCATATTTGAATTTCATATTCCTTTGACATTTCCTTTTGTTGACCAAACTCTGCAGTCTTTACTGAAAAATATGCTAATGAGGCTCAACCCCAACCCACGACCATTTCCTGAGAACTCACCTGTGTGGAGTTCCCAGAGGGAAGAACCAAAAAAATGATTGGGCTGATTTTTTTTTTTTTTTAAAGCTTTAATAAAAGGAACGCAGAGAAAGACCATGTGCACATAATGTGAAAGGTGGCTCGGTGTAAGCGACGGAGACATTCATCGATATTCATAATTGTCCAGAGTTTTTATTATACATAAAACATGCATGACATCCATGTTTCTTATTAAATATTGCTGATTGAAGGGGATGCACTGCAACACGTGCTTAGTGCGGTATCATGAGAAGATTCAAGGGCATTCTTTTATGAAATTTAATTTGATTCTTCCCAAGTCTCTTGGCCCTGTCTTTCTGCAGCAGGAGCTTTAGAACAAATCTTCTTTAGTTAGATAAAGAGCAGCCCTAATTTGTACAGGCATTATGTATTTCTGTCATAACTACATCATTGCATTCATACAAAGTCACTTCTTTCATTCATACAAAGCCACTTCCTGGGCTCCTGAGTCGTGACAATTATTCTTTTGTTTTTTCAATTATTATTTAAGAAATCCATTTATACAAACAGTAATTTAAATATAATTCTTCTATGATGAACAAGTTTTCAGTTTTTGAATTGTTACAAAATATCTTGAAAACAGTAATGAAAAATTACTTTTATTTTTTTTAGAAATATAAGAACTATATTTCTAAAAGTCATTTCCTGTTTATCATTTTAGACATTCTTATTTGTCATTGCCACACAGTTTTTATTATTATTATTATTATTATTAAAAAACTTAAACAGAGACTAAAAGCAGAGAGTGAGTGAAAAAAGAATTTGTCGATTAGGAGTTTGTTCAAAATGATTTAGTGTATGCAGCTTATTTAACACAACTTGTTTTTATTTTTTTATCACTGTTATTCAATTAATTAACTCTTTAAATTGCCTTGTTTCGAGTAGAATTATAATTAAGCTGTTGTGGTATTAGCAAGTCTGGGTCATCAGCTGTCCAGGCTGGTTTCCCTCCTTTCTGTGGAGGCTCTAATTAGCTAACCTGTCCTGTCATGGAACATCCTGTGCATTAAACAAGTTCTTATCTGTTAAAACAAGTCCTGTTCAGCCACTTGTGTCACTCATTATTAAAAACGGCACAGTGTAAACGTGAGGGTCAGAGGAGGGGACGGGAATCTAAAGCATCAGCTGGAGAGTCGAGAGAGAGGCTGATCTCTTTTGGTGACCTTTGTGCCTCTAATCCTGCCTTTGAGTTTGGCATCCGACCCCTATTTCTGATTCCTCTCTCCGTCTGTGCAGGTATCTGCTGCCAGTCACTTCCCAGTTCATCATCAAGTGGCCGTCTTCAAGCTTCGGCCGCTCGGCATCCTCAACTCGCCCACGCAGCGTCTTTACCACACGGATGGGCCACTTCTGATGGCCACTGGACTCCTGATAGGGGAGAACACATTCAGACCTCTGGGAGAAGGGCATAATGCCTGGGACCTCCGCAAATTCCTGGAGCGTATTTAAGTGGATTTGCCTGCCTGCTTTGGTAATGCATCCGATATAATAGACAGTTCTCTGCCTCCCTTCTGCTGAAAAAAAAAAAAAAAAAAAAAAAAAACACGGGAAAAAAGTGCTGCATTGCTATCTCCCTCGGTATGCTTGTAAATAAATTGATAATGTTCGTCATCTTTACAAGTCTGTACAATTTATTACATGGATTCCAGGGAATGTTTTAGTGTCATAGTACATGGTAACCTCTGTTTTTTTTTTTTTTTTTTTTTTTTTGTTTGTTTGTTTTTTGCTTTTGCAATTATGCAATTATACTTTTACTCTGTTTTTCCCTAACATGATGTTATTTTATTAATATTACATTTATAATTGACATAATTCAGTAAATGTTTCGTTCTGCTCAGAATTTAAATTACAATACATGGCCGATCACATAGGTTCCCAACAGATCTGTGAAATGACTTTAATGTATGGCGATAGACACAACAGCATGATGTGTTGCAGTCGCCAAAGATGTGAGTTTAAAATCAGGAATTTGCTTTCCACTGTGGGGAACCTTGTGTACATTTCATTTGATTTGCTAATCAGTTTAATTTATGCATTAAAAATGATCATACATGTAATGTGTAAATGTGATGCAATCAGGAAGAACAACACAAAACAAAGTTGCATCTCATGAAATTGACAAGCTCACTTACTAAGTATTTATTTATTTTTTAATGTGGCACGGCGCAGGAGACAATTGTAGAACAAAGATTTTAAAATAGCGCAAACTGAATATGTCCATGTTAAAAGCCCCCTAAGACTGTTTAATTAAGGGAAAGAGTGTTAAATGGTTAGTATTAGATTTGGGGTCAGGGTTTGGGTTAGAGGTTAGGTCTAGGGTCTATTTAGGTCTATTATAGGTTAGGACTTAACATGCTTACTGTTTGGAGTTAATGCTCTGTTATTCTAGACTATATTTGCCTGTTTTGAATTTAAAGCTGAAATCACCTATCAACTTAAGGGACCTAAGTCTCTTTTACATAACTTTTATGAGCCATACTGTGTAGATGCAAACATGAACCTCAGCAACTGAGCTGTCTGGTGTGTGTCCTTGCAGTGTTGATAAGAGGGATCTCCAATATTGCTGCCGGTAGAGTATGTTTGATAAATTGTTTATGAGCTCAATGTGCTAAAACTCGAATGGCTGCATCTTTAAGATACTTGAATTAATTTGTGCTATTTATTTTATTAAAATGTCTGTGTTTACATCTAATTTAAAGTTTGTTTTAACCATGGCATTGCCAATGTATCCGTGATTTTATGAACAGAATAACCTTTTATGAAAGTACTGTAATAAGTGCTAATTGCAGAGCTTTGCTTTGGATCTAATTAGGATACACGTTCAAATGTTCATGTAGTTGTTTTAGTAAAAGTGACCTGGATGTGCCAGCTCAAACCAACGCTGTGCCAACACTTCTCACAACCAGCAGTGTGTTATTTTGGTGTGTTTTTGGGGAGCTCCGTGACTGTTGGCAATATTTTTATTTTTATTATTATTATTAAGTAAGAGAAATTGTAGTGACAGTGTTCTGACAGCCAGCTATTTATTTCCCTCTGAAAACAACGATAACCTGACACATATTGAACGGGCCAGTTCAGGTCATCTTGCCCAATGTACCATCATGTCAATGCCAAATATTATTTTTGCCTGGATTTTCATTCAGGAGAATGTCTTTTAATAGCAATAAAAGGCTTAAAACATCTAAACAGACTCCAGAATTCTATTTGCAAATCTCATTGAGCCTCGTCTGACCTCTCTGACTTTTGCTTCTTTCTCCTGAGGGTTTCTCAACACAAGGTACCTTACACACACACACATACAATCTACAGCATGACACTCCATGTCATTCCACACAGTCTCGCATGAGATTTCAGAGCATAACCTTGTCCTGTTTTGATCTAACCTGAGGTCATTCTTGAAAACTAAAAACTACACTGTAAAACTCCTTGTTTCTTCCCTTGTCTCTCTTACACAAAAAGAAAAAGAAAGACTGTGATGGTGTTACTAAGCAACAGCAGAGAGAAGCATTGAGATTGAAACACGTGTTAACGCGTCAGTGTGATTCTTGAATCAAAGAAATGGAAATGTCAACAGCTGACACTTGAAGTGAGTTTTGATTTAACTGATTTAATTTTTGTTTTGTTTTGTTAGTGGTCAACAGTATTGTTGTCCTCAGTTAAGGTGCTATATAACGACAGAGATTTAATTTCTGAAGGTTGCAAAGTTTCTGCACTGTTGTTTGCATGTAATTATTCTACTTTACTGCAGTTTTATGTATTAGGGAACGTATCATTTAAGCGCCCTTGGTAGCACATTGAATTGCTGTCCAGTTGAATAAAGTTAAACTAATTTGAAAATAAGAGTTGAAAATTGTTATTTGTGTGAACTTTGTCTATAATTGTGATTAAGTAGCACCAAACAGAATTGCAAAGATGTTTTTTCTGAAATCTGGAAACAGATTTCCGAAACATTCCTACTGGCCCTTTGACCACGACCCCTGTCTGTTTTGATTTGTCCAAAAGGTAGTTCCACCCCAAACTCATTGTAATGGTAAGATTTTGACATGTTGGACCATGCAAAGAAATGTTCTGAAAGTGTCACAGCACAATGTGTTCTCTTTAGGTCAAACTACAAATGGTTGAAAACAAATTTTACGCAGGAACGCTGATTCATATGCAAGCTCGGCCTTGTGTGTTGTTGCACAAGAAGCATTATATGGAATAAGCATAAATGCTAAAATTATAAATGTTTCTTGACTTTCTTCTTTTTCAGGTCAAACTACAGTACTAGCAACTTACCTGATAATAAACACATTCAGGTTTTTGTCAGAAACATTTCAATCAGGGCCGGTTCTATCTCTTTGGTTGCCCTAGGCGAGATTGATTTTTAGAGCCCCCCCCCCCCAATGCATTTTATTGGTGTCTCCCACATTGTCCCACAGCAACATTACAATAGTGTAGATAAGTGTACAGTGTTTTATAATAATAATTTATTCTATAGTGTCCAATCCATTTCATTAATTTAACATATTTAATAATGGGTGCATCCAAGTTATTTGACATAGGCCTATTTTAACAATTTTTTTTTTTTTGTAACGCAATAGTTACTTTTCCTGGTTATTAGTTACTGTTATAATGATTTAATTCAGTTACTAACTCAGTTACTATTTGTGAGAAGTAACTAGTAACTATAACTAATTACTTTTTTTAACATGCCCAAAAGCAAACTGATAATGAATATTTAAAAAATGCTCTTATAATCACTCCAAAACTTTAAGTTGAAGGATCATGTGTATGTACATGTGTAATAAATTTTTCTGTTACAAATAACGTTCAAGGATATTTCTACACTGTGTCACGGATACATCTGCTTCAGTGCCAGATTCCATCACTCCGCCCACCCGATCGGCATCCCCGGATTACTAATCACCGTCACCTGTCACTGCCACCTGCACTCAATCCCCGTCTCATTCACCAGCACCATAAAAGACTCACCCGTTCACTTCATCATTGTCTGGTCTCGTCTACACACCGACCTCAGACTTCGGCTACTGCAGTCAACTACCGACCTGCTACTTACCTTTATCCAGTCCTTCATCATCCGGTCCTTCATCGTCCAGCTCTCCAGTCCTGTTCCCGTTCCTCCGGATCCCTTCCTCATCAGCCTTTGGATTTCATACTACCTGCACAGATAAGAGACTCTGATTAAAGACTGTTCTGAGATACCTACCATTATCAACCCATCCATTACTCACCTGCCATTCTTCATTGTGCATCTATTTCAATAAACCTGTTAAACTTACCAGTCTGTGTCTCCCGATCCCTGACACACTGTAAGTATCATCCTACATACAGTAGTTGCATTGTACAAATACATTTTATCTGTGTTATGTAATGTAACTTGTAGTAGATAAATTACAATTACTACCTGACTGCTACAGAGCTAAGGGGGTTTCGGTGTCCCCGTAAGAAAATGTTGTGCATTTTAATGTTTAATTCATGTCTAAATCAAATTTAAATGTTAAATTCATCAATCTTGTGCAATTCAGTGTGCAAATTGAATAAAGAAAAATTCAAACTCTTTTAGTTACAGTGTCTGTCTACATTACACTACTACATAATGTAAAACAAATGCAATGAAAAATAAAAGAAACTTTCATACTTTTGTACAAATTTCTTTACTTGTAAGTAAGCTTTATACTTGGAAGCAACTCAGCGCTGCCAATTAAGCAAAATAAAATGAATGGGCTGCCGATGTACGAGTTTTATGGGCCGTTAAGACAAATAAATAAATAAAAGTTGGCTATGAGATGAATCGGCCCAAAAAGCACGTCGGTCACCGGGAATCTCAAGTAGGCTACACCGGGAAGTAGCCTACATTTATTTCGTTTGAAACCATAATGGCTGAGATGAGAAGGCTGGCTTACCTTTATACTGGGCTTTCTTTTTATTTTGTTGCTTTCTCTGTGTTCGTCCCTGTGGACCAGAAGGGTTACACCGCTTCTTTTTTGATCAGCGCGACAGCAGCTGAGCACTTGCATGACATAACGTATCGCAACCCGCGGAAAAGATTGACAATTCATCAATTCAATCTAATAATCAGTAATTAAGTAATTAATTAAACGTGTGGCTGTGGGGCGCCTTAGGATGATCATGTTTAATAATTTTTTTTCGCTTCTCATTCTAACTCTGTTATTACTCGTTTAATGGGGAGTAGCAGAGAACGTCTCGGTTACGTATGTAAGGGAACGGAGACGTCGGATGACGGAGAATGGGGGTTTCGCATAGAAAGCCAATCCTCTTTGAGTACAAACCCAATTCCATAAAAGTTGGGACACTGTACAAATTGTGAATAAAAACAGAATGCAATGATGTGGAAGTTTCAAATTTCAATATTATATTTAGAATACAACATAGATGACATATCAAATGTTGAAAGTGAGACATTTTGAATTGCCATGCCAAATATTGGCTCCTTTTGGATTTCATGAGAGCTACAAATTCCAAAAAAGTTGGGACAGGTAGCAATAAGAGGCCAGAAAAGTTAAATGTACATGTAAGGAACAGCTGGAGGACCAATTTGCAACTTATTAGGTCAATTGGCAACATGATTGGGTATAAAAAGAGCCTCTCAGAGTGGCAGTGTCTCTCAGAAGTCAAGATGGGCAGAGGATCACCAATTCCCCCAATGCTGAGGCAAAAATAGTGGAGCAATATCAGAAAGGAGTTTCTCAGAGAAAAATTGCAAAGAGTTTGAAGTTATCATCATCAACAGTGCATAATATCATCCAAAGATTCAGAGAATCTGGAACAATCTCTGTGCATAAGGGTCAAGGCCGGAAAACCATACTGAATGCCCGTGATCTTCGGGGCCTTAGACGGCACAGCATCACACACAGGAATGCTACTGTAATGGAAATCGCAACATGGGCTCAAGAATACTTCCAGAAAACATTGTCAGTGAACACAATCCACCGTGCCATTCACCGTTGCCGGCTAAAGCTCCATAGGTCAAAAAAGAAGCCATATCTAAACGGGAACCCGAAGCGCAGGCGTTTTCTCTGGGCCAAGGCTCATTTAAAGTGGACTCTAGCAACGTGGAAAACTGTTCTGTGGTCAGACGAAGTTCTTTTTGGAAAACTGGGACGCCATGTCATCCGGACTAAAGAGGACAAGGACAACCCAAGTTGTTATCAGCGCTCAGTTCAGAAGCCTGCATCTCTGATGGTATGGGGTTGCATGAGTGTGTGTGGCATGGGCAGCTTACACATCTGGAAAGGCACCATCAATGCTGAAAGGTATATCCAAGTTCTAGAACAACATATGCTCCCATCCAGACATCGTCTCTTTCAGGGAAGACCTTGTATTTTCCAACAAGACAATGCCAAACCACATACTGCATCAATTACAACATCATGGCTGCGTAGAAGAAGGATCCGGGTACTGAAATGGCCAGCCTGCAGTCCAGATCTTTCACCTATAGAAAACATTTGGCGCATCATAAAGAGGAAGATGCAACAAAGAAGACCTAAGACAGTTGAGCAGCTAGAAGCCTTTATTAGACAAGAATGGGACAACATTCCTATTCCTAAACTTGAGCAACTTGTCTCCTCAGTCCCCAGACGTTTGCAGACTGTTATTAAAAGAAGAGGGGATGCCAAAAATGGCCTTGTCCCAACTTTTTTGAGATGTGTTGATGCCATGAAATTTAAAATCAACTTATTTCCCCCTTAAAATTATGCATTTTGTCAGTTTAAACATTTGATATGTCATCTATGTTGTATTCTAAATATAATATTGAAATTTGAAACTTCCACATCATTGCATTCTGTTTTTATTCACAATTTGTACAGTGTCCCAACTTTTATGGAATTGGGTTTGTATTAAAAAACGACCCAAATGCAGGAAAATGACATGGGTCTGCGGAATTTGCATAGCGTATCTCCGCCACCTCGTGAGTATAAAAGCAGGAAGCGGACGCAACCGCAGTATGTCTTCGCTGAGGAGCCGAGACTGAACTCAGGCGTCTACCCAGCGGTACAGCGGAAGTGGCAGGGAGACGTAACGTCTCCGTTGCCTACTCAGGGAATGAGGGTTACATACATAACCGAGACGTTCCCTTTCGTAGTCACTCCGAGTTACGTCGGATGAAGGAGATTGGGGGTCCCTCGTGTAATCACGCCACCTTCACAGCTGTCTTCCAGTGCCCTGCGAATGTCTGATCCCCTGTCGTGAACTTAGCACGGACGAGGAGTCCTACTTAGCACAGGAATACCAAGGTACACTGGGGAGCATATCCCAGGGGAATATGCCACAGTATGCCTACCCGTAGGGAGGACTTAAGAATACCCATATGGCCCAACGGGACACATATGGAGGAACACTGGAGTCACCAACCCGTAGGGTGGCTAGAATCTTAACTCCAGGGGTGGCAAGGTGGCTTGCCGAGGGAAAACACATGCTCAGAGAGGCTTACAGTGGAGAATACACATGTGGAGGTTACTAGCAGAAACCATGCACACAGAGGCACCTAGCCGATGCCCAGGCAACAGACACTGGTGCCAGCATCAACAGTGCTGGAGGACTCAGAAGGCTCAGCTGAGGAAAAATTGTCAGTCCAGTCCGTGGAGTGGAATGGCGAGCAAGCGAAGACACCTGAGTGGGTCCAGTACTGGCCGGTTGAGCGAGTACAAGAGAGGACACAGGCTCCACTCCTCCTCCAGGGGCAGCGCTTGCAGGTTCACCACCTGGTCCCGGAAGGGAGTGGTAGGAACCTTGGGCACATATCCAGGCCGGTGTCTCAGGATCACGTGAGAGTAGGCCGGCCCAAACTCCAGGCACGATTCGTCAACGGAGTATGCATGCAGGTCCCCTACCCTCTTGATGGAGGCCAGTGCAACCAGGAGTGCTGTCTTCATTGAAAGGAACTTAATCTCAACTGATTGCAGAGGCTCGAAGGGAGGCCTCTGCAGGGCACTTAAAACCACTGAGAGGTCCCAAGAGGGTACGAGAGGAGGGCGAGGATGATTCAGTCTCCTCGCTCCCCTCAAGAACTTGATGATCAGGTCGTGCTTCCCCAAAGACTTACCTTCAACTGCTTCATGAAATGCAGCAATAGCAGCCACATAGACATTCAGGGTTGAGGGAGAAAGCCTTCGCTCCAACCCTTCTTGCAGGAAGGAAAGCACGTCGCTGATCGAGCATCTCCGGGGGGCTTCTCGGTGAGAAGAGCACCAGTTGACGAAGAGGTTCCACTTCAACGCATAGACGTGTCTAGTGGACGATGCTCTAGCAAAAGTGATGGTAGCCGCCAACGCAGGTAGCCTCCACAGATCGGGACGATGGTGCCACAGGGTGCCCCGTCTCTGAGAGAGGAGGCCCTTCCTCAGAGGAATTGGCCAAGGAGGTGCTGTCGCGAGGAGTATAAGGTCGGAGAACCAGGTCTTGGGACAATAGGGGGCGACCAACAAGACCTGCTCCTCGTTCTCCTTGAGTCCGTGCGAGAAGCCTCACTGGGGGAAACGCATACTTGCATAGACCCCGCGGCCAGCTGTGCACCAAGGCGTCTGTGCCGAGCATGCCCTCGGTCAGAGAGTAAAACAGGGCGCAATGGGATGAGTCGTGGGAGCGAACAGATCTATCTGTTCCTCCCCGAACTGGTCCCATATCAGCTGGACCGACTCGGGATGGAGTCGCCATTCGCCAGAGACTGGACGGAGCCGTGACAGCTCGTCGGCTGCCAGGTTCCGCTCTCCTGGAATGTAAATAGCATGAAGGGACCTCAGGTGCGTCTGACTCCATAATAGGAGGTGGCGTGTGAGGTGCGACATCCGATGTGAGCGTAGACCACCCTGATGGTTGATGTACGCTACTGTTGCGGTATTGTCTGAACGGACTAGTATGTGTTGACCCCTGAGCAGTGCTTGAAAGCGGTGCAGGGCCAGGCGTACTGCCAGCAACTCGAGGCAATTGATATGTATAAGAGGCTGGGGTCCTGTCCAGGAACCCACGGCTGCATGTCCATTGCACATGGCTACCCAACCCGTGGAAGAGGCATCTGTGGAGACAACAACATGCCTGGAAACTCGCTGCAGAGGGACACCGGCCCGTAAAAAGCTGAGGTTCGTCCACGGGAAGAAGGTCTGTTCGCAGAGGGGAACAAGGGCTGCCTCGACGATCTTCGTAAAGACACGAGGGGACAGAGCCAACCCGAATGGGAGAACCGTGTACTGATATGCCTGTCCCTCAAGAGCAAACCGAAGAAACGGTCTGTGTCGAGGTAAGATGGAGACATGAAAGTACACGTCCTTCAGGTCCATCGCTGCAAACCAATCCTGGGGCCGAACGCACTCGAAAATGCATTTGGCCGTAAGCATCATGAATGGCAGTCGGTGAAGAGTACGGTTCAAAACGCGAAGATCTAGGATCGGTCGTAACCCACCGGTATTCTTGGGGACAATGAAGTAGGGGCTGTAAAACCCTGACCTCATCTCGGCTGGAGGGACAGTCTCGATTGCACCCTTCGCCAGCAGGGTAGCAACCTCCGCTCTCATGATCGGGGCATTGCCACCGACCACCGTAAAGCAAACTCCCCGGAGACGGGGAGGAGACCGTGCGAACTGAATCGCATAGCCGAGCCTGATCGTTCGGGCGACCCAACGGGACAGATTGGGGAGCTCTAGCCAAGCTCCCAAAAACTGTTCCAGTGTAATCATCCGAGCCACAGAGGGGCAGCAGGGCGGAGAGACCGGCAGACGCGGAGGTGTTACCCCCCCGCGGGTGCACAATCGAACTCCGCTCCTCGACAGAGGAGACCAGGGAAGGACCAGAGTTCCACGAGGGTCTGCTCTGCCGGGAGTTTGGCGATAGAGGGGGATGGGAGAGGCGTGGTCCAGGGACGACACACACTCCCATCCGCACCCTCAGAGACAGAGGAGAATGAGAGTGGCGAGGCACGGGGGCGTTGTGCACTTTCATCTTGCTCTGTGTGCTCAGAGATGGAATGCAGCTCTTTGAAGAAAAGATTCTCCCCCAGCCCTCCATCGGGGGAAGGAGTGGGCATGCGACCATTCCCTGAAGAACTGCAAGCCATACCTGAGCTGCCCGCAATGGGAGTGACGCAGCGACGCTGCGGTGCTGGTACTGGCCGGAGCGCCTCCCTTCGACCACCTCCACGGCACGACCCAGTGCTGCTGGGGCCGGACGGGAGGGGGCGGAAGTCGCAGGAGGGCTCATTTGGCGGCAAGCAGACTGAAGCATCTGAGCATCTGTCTGAAGCATCAGAAAAAAGCCACAGTCCGCTTCTGGGCGGCCGAGAACTGTTGGGCAGCGTTCTCAACCGTGCCGCCGAAAAGGCCAGCCTGGGATATGGGGAAGTTGAGGAAACTGGTTCACTGAGCCTTGCGCACATCAACCAGGTTAAGCCAGAAATGTCTGACCACGCATGTGGACATCACCTGACTCAGGGAGCATGCGGTAACCTTCGTTGCTCGTAGAGCAAAGTCAGTGACGGCAGGCGGCTCAAGGATGAGCCCTGAATCAGCCCTACCCTCGTGCATGTCACTGCACACCCCAAAGGATGGCAATAACACACAGTGAGGTGGCAGCCTGCCCCGCAGCTCTCTAGGTCCCGCCACCGGAGTAGACAAGAACCTATGGCATTGAAGGGGTGCTTTGGGTTGCCACGCCAGGTGGAGGCGCTGTGGGGACACATAAGTGTTTCCACAGAACACTCCACAGGGGGAACCCCAGTGTACCCTAGACTGCGGCCTTTACGAGGGCAGAGAAGGCGGAAGAGGCCGCTGAGCAGTCACGAAAGTCAAAGGAGACTTCCACGATCTCATGGCCTCTTCATGCACATCGGGGTAGAAAGGATTTGGGTTCGCCACCCCCAAAAACCAATCATCAGCCTAAAGTGCTCGGGACACGGCAGAATTTTCCACACAAACCCAACACTCGTGGCAGCCAGGGAAGCATAGCTGTGAACTCTGAATCTAACTCGCTATGCCAGCACATCCGAGGACAGGGGGCAGACACGGGCAGATCGTCTTTAAAAAGACGCGTCTTTAAAAAGACGTGCCGCGTGCACACTCTTTCAGTGAGAGGAGAAAACTCCACGGATGTTGAAGCGACCAGAGAGAGACACACACACTGGCAGACCACTGCTCAGATTGCAGGCAATGTGAAACTCGCTGGATACCGCCGTCACACCAACACCAGAGAGTTCGCCCGTCTCGAAGAGGTGAGTCACAGTAGTAAACTCAGATTGTGTGACTTATGGAGTGAAGAAGTTCTCTTGGCTCCGAAGCGAAAACATACTGCGGATGCGTCCGCTTCCTACTTTTATACTCACGAGGTGGCGGAGATATGCTATGCAAATTCCGCAGACCCATGGCATTTTCCTGCCATTGGCTCGTTTTTTAATACTCAAAGAGGATTAGCTTTCTATATGAAACCCCCATTCTCCGTCATCCGACGTACAGTAACTCAGAGTGACTACGAAAGGGAATGTGAAGCAGGTCAAGGGTGACACTAGAGCACGCGCCCGCGGCGCCCCCTACACATTTGGCGCCCTAGGCAACCGCCTAGTTTGCCTATAGCAATCGCCGGCCCTGATTTCAATGCAACTTTATTGCTCTTTTGAGTACTGAGGTTTGTTACTTGTTTGCTACCTTGTTTGCATTGGCCCATAACACGCAGTTGTGTAATTTATATTTCAGGCTTTATAGAGCACTGCGGCCAATGGGTTTTTGATTAAATGCTTGAAATAAGTTATGTGGTTAACATTTATCATTGACATAAAATATATCAGTAATACCCCTTGTGAATTTTATAAAAAGCTTTTACTTCTCTTGGAAAAGTGGGACTCATCCCACCAAATAGGTTTACTCATACTGTTTATAATTGAGCAAACTATTCTAAATCAAACTTTCAGGGAAAATGTTTTTAGATACAGTCTGAAAGAATTGGAAGCTTAGAGGTGGTGACATTGAAGACAAGCAACTGTGGTGTAGTTCGTTTATAGCCTAGGTTTAGCCTTTTACTTATCACAATTGCATTTAGGCTTCAAAATTGTGAAGTGTTCACTTTTGAAGATTATGATGAACAAATTTTGTTGGTCACAGAGCGTATTTTCTGCAATAATACAAAAGCCAATGGTAAAATCCTGTTTTGTTTTTGTCGAGTGAACCAGGGTGCCAACTTACGGTTTGGTCTACAAAAATATGTCAAGTCAAGTCACATTTATTTATATAGCGCTTTTCACAATACAGATTGTATCAAAGCAGCTTCACAGTGATAACATGAAAGTAGCACAACACAGATCAACAACATTGCTAAACACTAAATAACCCCAACTGAGCAAGCTCAAAGCAAGCCAAAAGCAAGGCGACAGTGGCAAGGAACCAAACTCCATCAGATTGGATGGAGAAAAAACCTTGGGAGAACCCAGGCTCAGTCGGGGGCCAGTTCTCCTCTGGCTTACATTCATATTGTTTAAATATAAATATTAAATATAAATATTGTTTATGAATCAAACGGCGCCATAACATATCGCAGGCGTTGAGTCGTCTCATCACAGGCGTTGAGTCGTCTCATCACAGGCGTTGGGGCATCCGAAATCCCCGTGAGAGGCTGGACAGAAAACTGGACCTGACGAATGCCATTTTTCTCGGGACAAGCGTCCCGAGATAACAGCAGAAAGGCAGATGGGAAATAATTAGCATAGCTGATGTTCATAATGATTTCCGTTATAACTCACAAACTCTCCGTAACCTGAACTCTCCGCAACCCAACCATACGCGCCGACCATATGCGCCGACCCGTTTGTCTAAAAGGCTGTCGAGTCCCACTGGTGCGTTAAGCAGTTTCAGTGGCAAACGGTTCCGTATGGCATAACAGAGGACTAGAAGGTAAGCATTATGTGAATGCTTGACTAAAGAGATGCGTCTTTAATCTAGTTTTAAACTGTGTCAGAGAGTCAGAGGCTCGGACCGTATCGGGAAGGCCATTCCAGAGTTTTGGAGCTAAATGCGAGAACGCCCTCCCTCCTTTACTGGACTTCGATATCCTAGGAATGACCAGAAGCCTTGAATTTAGTGATCTTAAGGAACGTGGTGGATTGTAGGGCGAAAGAAGGTCCGTTAAGTACATAGGTGCTAAACCATTTAGGGCTTTATAGGTCAGTAGTAGTATTTTGTAGTTGATGCGGAACTTAATAGGTAACCAGTGTAGAGATGATAAAATCGGTGTTATATGATCATATTTTCTTGTCCTCACTGCAGCATTCTATAGTTCTCTAAAATGAACAGAACACCCCCAAATATGGGATGTCTGTCAAATGAAGGCATTTTATATGTAGACACTTTCTGTTTAGACAGCTCCATTGATTATGCAGTGTAACACAGTCGCATCCACGTCATATAACTGCTGTGAGAAAACTAGTATTTTCATGACAGTGCAGACTCCCCCAGTGCCGAATTGTAACAGGTCAGCTCTTTACAGGATATGATATATTAAGTAAGATAATATTATGCTTGTAATAAGGGCTACATTAACATTTGGTCAGGATACCACTTTGTCTTAATACTTTTCAAAAAGTGAGGATAGAACAAAAGAATCAACACAGAAGAATTGCATAGACTGCGCACCCCCATATACTCCATCAGTAGTTCTTGTCAGTGGGGCTATATCCTTTCACATATTAGGTCAAAAAGAGGAATAAACATTATTTTTGTACATACATTTCCTTCATAAAAGCCTGTGTAAGGTCTGTGTAATGAATTCCATTGCACTATAGGCGTTACAACTCTAGAGAAGCATGTTAGAATTACTGTATCTTGAGCCTTCTACTCTGCAGCCTTTCTATTTCCCACATGTAAAGGTCTCTTAGTGACTATTTAACGGATCACAGCCATATATGCATTCATTCGCTGAAGTTTAAAGTGAGTTTAAAGCCTCATATTACCTGTGAACGACCAACAAATATAGTATAATTCTGAATGCTTGAAAGTACTTTTGGTGAAGTTTTTTTTTTTTCATGCATGTCTTACTGTCACAAAACCGACTCCAACCACAGTGTTGGCATTTCCATAGCTCAGCTGAGTTAGTGTCAGAAGAATAGCCCATCTGCCAACTGGAGGCTTGTCCGAGATCCTTCTGGAGATTATCGTAGCCTTCACTCTTGCCAGTTTCACAGACAGTCCCCGATGCACTGATGTTATGAGCTCAGGGACTCAACAGCTGTCTGGCGGTAACAACTCCCTCTTTCATGTCGAGTGCTGATGTATTCAACAGTCTCATTCAAAGCACTTGGTTAATTAGAACTCTTGTGTTTTTCAAGTGTGGTGATTTATACCATTACCTTTGCCCCCTTCAGTCATTTTGAAGGATGGCTTGCTAAATGAAAATGGATTAATTAACATTGATAACTTATTTTCAGCTATTTTTCTCTCATCTTCTGTGAGAATGCAAGAAATGTCTAGCTTGCCTTCTGTCCATCTTCTCTTGACCCACTTGCAGGTATTGATTCAAGATTAGAAACAGCCACAGTGATGGCTCAATTCTCACTGAGCAACTAACTTCCAGAAAGCCAGGCAGCTACTGTGAGTTGTAGTGGTCAATTAATGAGGAGAATGAATGGTCATGTCGGCCTGTCTGATGTTTTCGGGTCTTATTGTCAACACAGCAAATGTTTTTTATTTGTAATCAAATACTTTCCTCCAGTGACCTGGACTCATTATGCTTGGTTTTCTTCTGAGGTTTCCAGGAACTGTAATGTCAAGACCTGAGCAATCCCTGGAATATTTATGAACCCCCATGGTCCCAAATGAGACAAAACAGGCTTTGAACAATTGACTTCTTAATGTTTTGTGATTTACTCTCTGCTTCTAAACATAATTGAGTCTGGATTGACAGTAAATGGTTATAATTGTAATAATTATAATTACAATAATGATTATACTTCTTAAGAGGGGAGTGGATAAGATCAGTTCTTTACAATGTGGTAAATTGATTAAAAATGCTCAAATGTGTTGTTTCCTTTTCAAAATAGCTGGTGTTTTTCGTCACATATATATATATATATATATATATATATATATATATATATATATATGTGACGGGTCACTCCATTCTACTGTTGCTGCCACACATCACCACGGACAATCTCTTGGATCAGGTTTCTTTATTGCTGAAACACAGTATGACAGTGTTGAATCTTGGTTCAGCAATTAGATCTCGGGACAACAATCCATTATCTCTTCATATACAGTGTGGGTTAAATGCTATACAGATACAGGAATGTATTTGTGCTAGTTACAAATGTATATGATACTTCTAATGGGGTATAAACCAAATTAGATATCAAACATATTCACAACAAAAATGCATAGACTTGCATGTCTATGAAATAAAATAAAACTGTAATCGTATAGTGGTTTTAGAATATTTAGGCTGAATTATAATCCCTACATACTACATACAGTACATTTCAGCATTACAATCATGAAACTGCTTGATCCATTTTATATTATATTGAAATAACAAAATAAGGAACATTATCATTGCAAACACAGCAGTCGAGCACATGTTCGACTAATCTCAAAACTACCACGCTGGTCTGCAAGATAACTAAACTCGATTTGCATACAACAAATAACATGACAATAAAATCGTTTACACAACATTAGATTATTACCTGAAACACAGTATGACAGTGTTGAATCTTGGTTCAGCAATTAGATCTCGGGACAACAATCTAAATAGCATGTAAAGCAAGTGACAATTAGCACGCTAGTTCACGTGTAAATTTGCTTGGTCGCAAATCTCTAAAACATGGCTTTACACGACACATAAATCATCAAATAAACTCAAAATGGTTAACTGAAATCATTATAAGTACATTGTGTGACAAAATACGAGACATATGTACTTAGAATTATAAGAAAACATTGATTGTCCCAGACCTCCCAAATTGCGTGACTTACCCATTATCTCTTCATATACAGTGTGGGTAAGTACAGCGCGATTCCCACAGTCATACTGAATCAAACTGCCCCCAGATGGCGTAGTTGCATCACTTTTAATATAATTTAACTAGCAACTCTTTTTACTCCGTTACATACACCCCCCTTAAATTATGTTAAAATTGGGCAACATCCATGAAAATCTGGTAGACAGAAAGAAAGGAAAGGACCAAAAACAAAATAAAAAAAAAAATGTGTATCCCGAGCACTGATGTAACAAAATCTCAATATCAAAAATCCTTCCATAAGAAGTGCGTAAACACAGGGTGGTACCAAACCCCGTATTTATCACAGAGAAACAGAGATGCCATCTACACCTCACAGTGTTGTACATAACTTTGCCCTTACAGTTTGGATAATGTCAGGAAATAATCACGGATCATAGATCAGGCTGACAATGAGGGAAAGGGGGAAAAGAAAAAAAAAACACACACAAAAAAAAAAAACAACCAAGAGCAAAGTCTAATTGAACATACTAAACTCCCATCGACACTGCAATGAAACTAAATGCAGACCCTAAAATGGGTTCAGTATTCCCCAACAATCTTTGGCCTGACATCTCACAAATAAGCCTATTTGGATTCCTAACACGTCTTCCACATCTGGTGACAACTGAAGGGGCTTGTGTGTTAGGAGGGTGCGCACAAACAACTTGGTCTGGTCTAACCTCCACTAGATGAGAAGTGTCACTAAGGGCAACAGATCTATCAACAGGTAAGTGTGCAATGTCGTATACTAGGTCTGGTGACTTGTCAGTGTGTTCATGAGTGATTTGGTCAGATACAGAGTCTTCAAGAACAATGTCCTGCTGTATATCTGACTGATCATCTCCAGAGGCATCTGCGGATAAGGCCTTCTCAACGTCTTCCTCAGAAACACTGTCACTCTCCACTTCCGCTAAGACCGGCGACTGCATGAGCCAGTTCATGGTGCGCATCTGAGAATCCTCCTTATCAGCCACTTCCACAGAGCTCTGTGCACCAGCACAACAGTTATCAGACTGTGACTCCTCAAGGGATGCCCCTTTCTTCCATATCATTGAGAGCTGTTCTTAGCTTTTCATAGTGATTTGGCGGCACTCTGCGGTAAGGCAGGCGGAATGGCTTTTCATCCACCAAATGTATCTTGTGCACAAAGTCAGATGCCTCTCCACAGTCCAATTTGTGCCGCGAAAAGATTGTCTCATATCTCTCAATGATCTGAAAGAGCCTGTCTGTCCACACATCAGAGACTTCACATGCATCCAGATCCAGGTCATGAAGACCAAGCTCATCCAATGCTTTCTTAATATCTCCTCTGGACCTTGTCGTAGAAGCACCTGCCACAGCTTGGGAGGAAACTTGAACGCTGTCAGGCTGAGATAAGTCTTCGGCAGCGATGCAGGGAGACACATCTGCTAATTTTGTGTTTCTCTTTAACACTACCAGCTCAGCAGTGGGGTTCATGATCTTCACTGGCAGCCATCTGTCGCCCCACATCGGTGTAACAACTCTACCAACCAAAACCTTTCCTGGCCTGCATCTTGATTGAGTTGGTTCTACAACCACTGTGCTGCCTGCTGATATAGGTGCCGATGCAGGCAGTTTGCCCCACACAAGATGCTCACTCTCCGGTTGTAGAGTCACACACTGTTGCAGCTTCAGCGTACCAATCTTGACAGGTATTGTGTCACCTCTCCATTTCTCCATATTTGAAAGAACAGAGAAGAAGTGATGACAATCCTCATCAATGCCACCACTAGGTTCAGACATCAACCGCCAATAGCTTTCAGACTTTCTCATGAAATGAAGGATCTTCTTAATAGCATTGCTACCCAATATCACTTCATCAGTCTGGCCAGGCACCACAAGCATTGGGATGACCATTTTGCAATCGTACACCACCACATCCACATCATATATGGCTTTAGGTGTGACTTGTTGACCGCCACATCCGATAATGATGATCCCATCAGCAGAATATTTTCTCAGGCCTGAGTTATGCTGCAAGAGGCGTGCTTCTGCTGCTTCGCTCAGTGTGCATGCCATGGAACCACTATCTATCATTGCTTTCAGAGTTATGTTCGCTGCTGAGATAGTGGTATAGAACAAACTATCAGACCTCTGTATTTTATGTAGGCCTTGAAATACAATGGTTGTGCTTGGGGATACTTTGGAACTGAATGACTGGTATAGTGACTCAAAATCATCTGTATCGTCAGTAGGAGGCTCACAAACAGGGTCTGCACTGTCCTCCTCTTGATGCAGACCCATCAGTTTCCCGACTGAGCGGACATCTGTGCTGGGCAGTTGTGTCTAGAGTGGTCAGGTGAATGGCACAGGAAGCAGAGATTCCTGTCACGACAGTGAGTCAAAGCAGAATGTGCAGCATCACCACATACAGCGCACGGCATGATATTCAGACCCTCAATCCTGGGAAGTCTAGGCTTGAACACCCTATTTGACATGGCCTGGGGAGGAGTAGCTCTCTGGCGTAGAATTTTTTCTAACATTGTGATGACGCGGTCAAGAGCAGGGGACTCAGTCAAGTTGGCTGCATGAAGGTCTTGTCTGTCAGGTGAAGACACACCAGCACACTGCATTTCAACCTTGTTCACGTGAACCTTCTCGTTGGGTCTCTTATCCACAGCAGAGGCAGTGCCCTTAGAGCGAATCTCAGTGTGATATTCATCTAGCACATCTTGGACCTCTTCAACAGACCACTTATCTATTGTCTTTGACCTGAACGTCAAGGCAAGTTCTCTGGATGGACAATTTTTGATAAACATGCGCGTCACTTCCAGGGCAGGGGAGTCTAGTGTTTTACCCTGTTCTTTAAGCCGGTCAGCAGCAACATCCGCAGCTTGATGGAGCCGTAGCCAGTAATCATATGCACCCTCATCACTCTTTGGCAGTGTAGTGTAAAAGTCTGCTAGGGGGAGCGGTGAACAGGGGACAGCAGCAAAATGTTTACGGAGAATACCATAGATGGCCTCCGGGTTCTCAAGCACTTTAATTCCACTGTTCCTCATCCCAAACCTCACCACATCTTTTGCTTTGCCTCTGAGATGCGTGAGTATTTCTTCTGCCTGTTGCTCTACTCTGATATTTATTTTCTTTATGTAGCACCTCATTAAGTCTTCCCACTCATGAACATTCACAGTGTCTGTGCTATCTCCTCTGAAGGTTGGAGGCTCCTTCACCTTCCTGTGAGGTACCAGTTGGACTTGAGTCAAGTCCAGACTCTGCGTGGATGTGTTGGTGGGTGCACTGAACATGTGTGCCGTGCTAGGCGTGGACACTGCTTGTGTTGGGCTGAGGTGCGCGATAACGCTATCTGCCAGTTGCTGACCAACAGTCCTTATTATGTCACTCATTTGACTCACTATGTCAGGTAACAGGGGAGTAGAAATAGGGGTGGACGTATCAACAACTTGTGCATGTGGTGCATGTTCAGTGTAGTGATTCTGGGAAGAAAATCCGACCCCACTAGCTATAGGGGCCGCTGCAGCAATCTGACTATCCCCCACGACATGAACGTCACCTCCCTGACCAGGACTATCAAAGTCCAAAAAAATCGGATTGCCCCTCCCCCTACCAATGCCTTCACCAAAGGGTGTGCTGATATACCCTTGTCTGTAGCTCATATTGGCATATCATGAAGCATCAAACAATCAGTAAATTCAAACAAATAGTGTCATTCAATCAGTAAAACAAACTGAATTGAAATATAGTCAGAAAAGACTAGCAAAGAAAAATGTTTCAATAGGCTAAATAAAGGCAACTGAGGCCTAATACTAATGTCCGAAACGAAATGCTGTCCACCTGGCAGCGTGATGAAGCCGTCCAGTAGAATGGTCCCGGGTCGGGGTGAAGATCCAACTTCAAATCGATGAGTCACGGCACCAATGTGACGGGTCACTCCATTCTACTGTTGCTGCCACACATCACCACGGACAATCTCTTGGATCAGGTTTCTTTATTGCTGAAACACAGTATGACAGTGTTGAATCTTGGTTCAGCAATTAGATCTCGGGACAACAATCTAAATAGCATGTAAAGCAAGTGACAATTAGCACGCTAGTTCACGTGTAAATTTGCTTGGTCGCAAATCTCTAAAACATGGCTTTACACGACACATAAATCATCAAATAAACTCAAAATGGTTAACTGAAATCATTATAAGTACATTGTGTGACAAAATACGAGACATATGTACTTAGAATTATAAGAAAACATTGATTGTCCCAGACCTCCCAAATTGCGTGACTTACCCATTATCTCTTCATATACAGTGTGGGTAAGTACAGCGCGATTCCCACAGTCATACTGAATCAAACTGCCCCCAGATGGCGTAGTTGCATCACTTTTAATATAATTTAACTAGCAACTCTTTTTACTCCGTTACATATATATATATATATATATATATATATATATATATATCAAAAGCCTTTCAAAGATGGGTATTGACTACAAAAGCCTGAACCAACTGATTGCCTGGACAAAAATGCTGTTATCCTGCTGTTTAGCATCTTATGCAGCTCTCGTCTTAGCAGTTTCACACAGTGAGAGAGATGCTTGTAATGTGGGAATCTTTTGGATAGCAATATGTGCTCTCATTTTTTTTTTTCCAATTACCAGTCCCTCTCCAACCTCTAAACCCTGTCCAGTCTAAATGGCAGTTTACACAACACCACTTTTAACAAAAAAATCGGTAAATAGGTTTCAAAATGCACGTTTTTCAAAACGATACCATTATTGTTCCCAACCAAATTTTTTCAGAGGATCCTGGGGCATATGCTGTGACGATCGGCAGCTGTAGTGCCCTCGAGAGTCTCTGGAGGGCACTCCCTCATTGTGTTATGGTTCCCCATTGACTCTTTGTTTTATTATGTTCAGCTGTGTGTCATTATTGGTTATTGAGTTCCTTATTTAAGCCTGAGTTTTCCCTGTGCCCCTTGCAAAGTCTTGTTACACTGTAAGCGTGCAATTCTGAGTGTTATTCACTGTTCTGTTTCTCCGTGTATCTCCGGACTCTTGACCCTTGTTCCCTGGACTGTTAACGAACCTGTGCTGCCTGCCACGACCTACGCCTGTTTAGACCATGAGGTATTGGATTGTCCCTGTTTATTTGTATGCCGCCTTGATTCCTTTTTATGTCAAGTTATAATAAAGTTCTGCGCATGGATCCGACCATCTCTGTCCGTACGTTACAGAAGACTTCGCCACACGAGGATCCAGAGACTTTCATCATCGATCTGCCGTGGTCAAGACCCGAGCTTCAATGCTAGCCTCTCATAGTTCTCAGCTGGCAAGACTAACTTCGTTCCTCGAGGAACTAGCAAGCTCCGTGCAGTCATGGTCTCCGCAGAGCTCAAGCACAGCGGCTAATCAAGCCCAAACTCCCGCTGCACCTGTTCCACCGCAACCCAGTGTGAGTACCGCATCCAGTTATACCAGTATGCCATTTCCCGAGAAGTTTATGGCTCACCTGAAGCGTGTGAAGGATTTCTTCAGCAGTGCAGTTTATATATGAAGCATCAGCCCCAGTTTTACGCCTCAGATAATGACCGCGTTTCTTTCATCTGCTCCCTGTTGACTGGAAAGGCTCTGGAGTGGGCAGGCACGTTTTGGGAACCAGGTCAGATGTCGTTACTTCTTATGACGTGTTTACCGCCCTATTCAGAAAGGCTTTTGAACTCCCCGCAGAAAAGGAGGATCCCAAGGAACTGCTCTTATCCCTTCGTAGGGGAGGTTCGTATGCGGCGGATTTCTCTCACTCACTCCGCACGCCGCCTAAGCCTCGGCTCGCTAAACTGTTTGATCCTCCCTTGAGGACCGTCAGAGAAGCTTCTCAGCATATCGTTCCTGCCAAACCCACTCTTCGTGTCTGACACCTCAAGCTTGTATCCCGCACTGGCCCTGTTAAAAGTGCTGTTCCAAAGACAGCGGAGGTTTCGCCGGTCGAACTGGAGTCTGAGCGCGTGTCAGCCGACTCGAGTGAGTCAAGTGCCAAGCCAAGTGAGTCAAGTGCCGAGCCAAGTGAGTCAAGTGCCGCGCCAAGTGAGTCAAGTGCCGAGCCGAGTGAATCAAGTGAGTCAAGTGCTGAGCTGAGTGAATCCAGTGAGTCAAGTGCCGAACTGAGTGAATCAAGTGCCGAGCCAAGTGAGTCACGTGCCGAGCCGAGTGAATCAAGTGAGTCAAGTGCCAAGTCGAGTGAATCAAGTGAGTCCAGTGTTGAATCAAGTCAATTGAGTGAATCAAGTGAGTCCAGTGTTGAATCGAGTCAAGTGAGTAAATCAAGTGAGTCCAGTGTTGAATCAAGTCTGTCCAGAGTTGAATCTAGTCAGTCCAGTGTTGCTTCATGTCAAGTGAGTCAATCAAGGTTCCGCCCGTGAATTTCCCCAAGTATTTTTTTTTTGGGAGGGGGGGGGGGCATTAGGTACTCTGCTGGGGCCATGGAGGCGATGCTAACATGGACCTCGTCTGAGTTTGTGAGGGCCATGGAGGGAACGCTGTCATGGACCTCGTCTGAGTTTGTGAGGGCCATGGACCTCGTCTGAGTTTGTGAGGGCCATGGAGGGAACGCTGTCATGGACCTCGCCAGAGTCTGCTCCGCCCGCATCTCTGTCCGAGTCTGCTCCGCCCTCGTCCGAGTCTGCTCCGTCCCAGTCTGCTCCACCCTTGTCTGAGTCTGCTCCATCCTGGTACCTTTCCAAGAGTGCTTCCCTATAGTCTCTTGCCCTGCTCTGGTCCCCAGGCCTCTCCATGTGCCTGGCCTCCTGCCTCTCCATGGGCCTGGCCCTCCATCCCAGCCACCGTTGACCTCCCCCTGGAGCTCTTAGGAGCGTCTGGAAGCCGCTCCTTAGAGGGGGGGTTATGTGACGATCGGCAGTCCAATAACTCATGGTCTAAACAGGCGTAGGTTGAGGCAGTTCGTTAGCAGTCCAGGAAACAGCAAGGGTCAAGAGTCCAGAGATACATGAGTTATTGGATTGTCCCTGTTTTTTTGTATGCTGGCTTGATTCCTTTTATGTCAAGTTATAATAAAGTTCTGCGCATGGATCTGACCGTCTCTGTCTGTGTGTTACATATGCACTCCAGGATGTTCCCTTTGAGCTTTTGCAATCAGCAGATTTAACTGGCCTCCATCAAGAGGGTAAGGGACCTGCTGGTATTTTCAGTCAACGAATCGTGCCTAGAGTTCGGGCTGGATAACAACCATGTTGTACTGAGCCTGGCTCTTATGTTCCCAAGGTTCCTACCACTCCCTTCAGGGACCAGGTGGTGAACCTGCAAGTGCTGGCCCTTGAAGAGGCAGACCCATCCCTGGTTTTGCCCTGTCCCATCCGCCCTCTGTGACTAACTCCATAATCAGAAACATTATTAGCAGGGATACAACTATGTGCTGCCTTCCACAAGCAGCGACTTCTGATGTAAATAGGGAACTTCAAAGCATTCTGATGAAACCAGTAGGGGTGTAACCCCGATATCCTGGCAAAATTTGCCCAGTGGCCTCTGTCCATCATGGCCTCCTAATCATCCCCATATATACCAATTGGCTTCATCACTGTCTCCTCTTCACCAGTAAGCTGGTGTGTGATGAGCATTCTGGCGCACTATGGCAGCCATTGCATCATCCAGGTGGATGCTGCACACTGGTGGTGTTTGAGGAGATTCCCCCCTCTATGTAAAGCGCTTTGAGTGCCGAGAAAAGCGCTATATAAATGTAATGAATTATTATTATTATTATTATTAAACGAAAGACTCATCTTTCATGTAGGGAAAAATGATTTTCACAAAGTGCAGTCAGAACTCCTTAAGAAGGAATTCAATGAACTTTTTGAAACACTTAAAAGACTGAACGTTCATTCATCAGTGGACCACTCTCAGCAAGAGGAACCAAAAGGGTTTTCATGGTTGCTTGGGCTCAACACATGGCTGCAAAAAACTTCATTGACAACTTGATCTTTTCTTTTCTGGAGTCAGAGGCAACTGTTTCAACAGGATGGGCTTCATTGACAACTTGATCTTTTCTTTTCTGGAGTCAGGGGCAACTGTTTCAACAGGATGGGCTCCACCCAAACAAACCTGGTTCAAAAGTGCTAAAGGACAATATCTACTTCTTCCTCAGTCATCCTTCTGCAGTGTTTGCCAATCCACTCAGCCTGAATGGCACACACACATCTGGACACAGTATGACCACAGGACTTTACTTCAGCACCTGAATGGACATGTGGTTGACATATCACACAAGGACAACAATAACACCATGCACAACAATTTCTGCTCACGGACACAATCTCAGCAGAGCCCTGCCCACAGAGCTCGCCACAGACAGACCGGGAGATTAGAACTGCTCCAAGATTCAGCTCCCAAGGATGACTTTCTGGAAAACAGCTGGGGAAACCAGACCAGCATATTACTGCCTCCGATAACACCAGAGGAACAGCCCCTCTCACCAGACACTTTATCCCTCTCTCCAACATCTCCACTTCTGTGCTTCTCAGAGAAAATGGAAAAAACTGGTGTATGCTGGAACCAAACTATCCCACTCTTTTGCTGCAAGCCCCCAGATGTCAACCTCCGCAAATCACCAAAGCCAGTGGGCCCAGCCCCTACTCCTGCCCCTCCTCCATTGAAAGCTCTTCGGACTCTGCCACAGCTCCAGGACTCACACCCTCCTCCATCTTCTCAAGGTGAACCAAAAACAACTGATACCAGCTCTCAGTGATATGTGTTGGGTCCCCGCTATGATAACAGTGACTTCCGTAAATGTTAAACAAATGTTTACAAAAAAGTGGGAACCCAGTGTTCCTCAATCTTTCTCTATTGCTGTTCAATTACAAGTCAAGTTCAATTACACCAGATTAGTTGCAAACCCAACTAATCTGGTGCCTGTTACACGCCAAACTAAGATTGCCGTGGGGACAAAAGTAAGACTGTTAAGTTAAGTTAAACATCCACTCACTTAATAAATCACTTCTAGCCAACATCTTAATAGCCAGATACAACCTGGGGCCTGTTTCAGAAAGGAGGTTAAGTGAAAACTCTGAGTATGTTAACCCTGAAATGAGGGAAACTCTGGGTTTTCCGTTTCAGAAAGGGGGGTATATCAAACCCGAGAAAGCAGAGTAAGTCAAGCCAGTTTCTGAAAGAGAGGTAACTTATACTCAGAGTCAGTTACCATGGTAACTTACTCTGTGAACCTAACCTGGTCGGGAGCAGGTTTTCTTCAGTAAACCCAGAGTTTCTTGCGGTCTCCTCCCCTTTTTTAAAGAGGAAGTGCTGTTTAAACACCAACAATAAAACTAAAATGTATTTACACATTCTTTAAGGAATATATATTGTTTGTCCATGGTTTAATTGACTAAATCTGTTTTGCAGCAATTTTACAAAAAATAAAAGGATTAAAACGTTTGCTAAACTTTTATTTGATTACCACCGTTTTTGATAATATTTTTCTATTAAATCATTAAAAACATTGGAATAAAAAACATTTAATAGAACTCAATTATTTTTCAAACATAATTTAATAAGTTATTAATGATAAAAAATAAGATCTTATTCATTAATCTTATTCATAATCAATTATTGAAGTTAGTTGATTACATATATTTTATTGAACAAATTTATTTAACTGCCATTTTAACTGATGATAATAATAACTATCATTTAAGAATGCAGTTTATATATTTAATAATTGTTTAATACCATAAACCGTGATATTTTCTGAGACGGTTTTCATACTGTGAAACTCTCCCCACATGGGAGTCCCCCACCCCACACCCGCTGTTAAACAAGTTACTCAGCAACTTTTACTCATGTTTTAAATTAATTACTTTTTACATGAGTACATTTTTAGACTGGTATTTTTAGATTACATAGTAATTAATCACACCCAAAACCTCTTTTTGTCTGTCGATGTTGCCATGGTGACTCATAATATCTGCACTCCATTGATAATGGCTTTTTATAGTTGTGGTGCACACGCTTAACTCAGAGTCAGTCAACTCAGAGTTGATTGAACTAACTCATTTCAGCTGTTCTGAAACCGAAAACTCAGAGTTTCCCATCTCAGAGCAAGTCAACTCAGAGTTCAAGCTTTAACTCAGAGTTGGTTGAACCTCCTTATTGAAACGGGCCCCTGGCCTTTATAATTCTAAATGAAACTCGTTTAGGAGACTGTTGCAGTGTAACAGTCCTCAATGAAACATCCCTATCCTAACTTTACTTTTATGAGTGTCTGCGGAGCGGGTAAGAGAGGCGGGGACTTAGCTGATCTTTTTAAAGATGTCTATGATAATAGTAGCACATATCATTTGCATGTAAGCAACTATCATTTTGGAATTACCCGTCTTTTGAATATCTGTGTATTGTGTTAAAATATGATCCACTTATTTTACTTATTATTTCGAGGCCTCCAAAATACTCTCCAGCCTTTGCTGAGGACTTTACAGAATTGCTGTCAACAATTTCCTCAGAGTTTAACTGTTTTGCCATTGCTGTAGAATTTAACATTCACATAGATAATGCAGAAAACAATATGGCAAAATAAATTAAAACGGTTTTAAAAACTTTTGATCTGAATCAGCATGTACATGGTCCCACACACAATCATGGACACACTCTACATTTATGTTTTGAGGATGAGGATAGACAAACCCAAGTGCAGACAGAGTACACTGAACACACGATTTATTGACAACAAAAGGGAAAATAATGCCCACGATGGGGTAAAACAGGACAAAGCAGAGGATGACTAACTGGACTAATACTTAGACAGAAAACAAGACACTAACTAACAGCAAATGCACAAACAGGATCAGGTAGGGATGGCTGGCGCGAAACAGACGTTCCGAAGCTTTGCGAGATCCCGAAGCAAAAATGATTCGAAACACTGATCCGAAGCGTGATTCAAAACACCCACAGTCACGTGACAAAGGCTAAATGAAGCTTCTAAGTGTTTCATCAGGTGGAGTGCTCCGCCGAATCAGGGTTTGATTGATAGGTCGGTCGGGAAGGATCGCGTGAGCAAAGTGCACACAGAATGCCTATTCTTAAAGTCTTGTGCTGTTTTATGAGAGCAAAAACCCATAAAATTGTTTCGATTTTAGTTCATTGGCAAAATATAACGCTAGAGACAATGTTAGTTTATACTTTTTACATCTCATGTTCGGCAAAAGATAGGCTCGAACTCGCGGCCGAGTACATCAATTGCTCTTTCAAGAACTACGCCCTCTACGATCTACGCCACTGTAACTGTTCGTGACAGGCCTGTTTTTGCTCAAAACACGATATATATATATATATATATATATATTGTGAGATATATATATATATATATATATTGTCTCTAGCGTTATATTTTGCCAATGAACTAAAATCGAAACCATTATATGGCTTTTTGCCTTCATAAAACAGCACAAGACTTTAAGAATAGGCATTCTGTGTGCACAATATAGACAGATTAATAGAAAGAACAGAAGAGAAATTAATATTTTTAAATAAAAATCTGAAAGAAAGTGAGACATTGTGGCTTGATTTGTTTTATTAATATTAATTTTTCATGACCAAAATAACATTATGCAATGTGAAGAGACTACAGGTTACAAGCATCATATATTTAAAAACAACACCTGCAATTGACCACTAGGTGTCACCATGGAGACGGGTGTCGGATTGATTCGAAGCCTCGAAACAATATAGCACATTTGCTTCAACTGTTTCATTGCTTCACAAAGCCTCGATCTGCCCATCACTAGGATCAGGACACACCACTAAGACAAGATACTCACAGGTAATATTAACAGAGTGTAGCAGGTTTCACAATGAACCGACACAGGACAGCAAACACAAGGGGATGATAAAGGGAGACTAATGATAACATAACAGGTGACAGAGATAAATTAATCAAGACTAAACAAGGGTAACAAGGGGGCGGAGTTATGTGACGAGACAACGCAAGCACACAGCCCAAACAAATGGCCATGTGCTTACACATAAAACATGGGTCTGTCATGATCCTGCCACAAGACTAGGAAAAATCAAGATGATGGCAGAATCATGACAATTTACTTATCAGTAAGGGTTTAAATATCTCATTGATTGTTATTAAGGATGTAGCACTGTCTGGTCATTTCTGTATTTTCTTTGATATATTGACCTTTCCTGCTATTGAAGCTAGATCTGTGTCTGTCAAGAATAGATTCTTAAATGAGAACAATAGTGTGCTATTTATGAAGGCTATATCTTTAAATATATATCTCTATCTCTGAGATATATATATCTCTGTTAATTTTCTCCTTGATTCTTTTAACTCAAAAGTTAAAAGTGTAATTGATGATATTGCTCCTGTGAAAGTCAGGAAGAATAGTGATGGACAAAAAGCACATTGGAGAAACTCAACAGCTATGCAAAATATGAAAAGACAATGCAGAAGAGCAGAGCACACTTGTAGTCTGTTGAGCTACTCGTGTCGTGATCAGCTTGTATTACCGCAAAGTTGTTAAAATCTCCCGGAATCTAGAGCGAGCGTGCATACGAGACAGAGGTTGTGCTCCAAACCGCGTATCACGCGTGCACACACGGCTGCACGCACTCGGCAGAGAGGGAAAGCGAGCGAGAGAACACCTTGCGTGTACGGAGAGTCTTTCCATGTAATAAATGAATGAAAGCGTTTTATTTCATAGTGCCCACGCAATGGCATGGCAGCTTTATCAATGGCTTGAGCGGTTTGCCTCAAAACTATTTCTTTCTCGACAGAGAGCTCAGGTGGAGAGCTCAAACATGGACTGCTCAAAAATCTGTAGTTACATGAGAGCTATGGGACCGAACGCGAGCAAAATCCAGTGAAAAGATGTTAACGAGTGCACTGAGAGGACGCAACATGAAACTAATGAAAACGTCTCCATTAATTTGTGCATGTAGTCATTTAATGCAATACTTTAAAAGCCTTTTTTCAGAATATTGGCTACTTAGGTAGATTTCTACAAATGCTAATTTGTAGGCCATTGAATTTTTTTATAATAATATATTCATTAAAATTAAAAACAAACATGAACTAACATTAACAATGGACAAAATCCCCACTATCTGACCCCGGAAGGCCACTGTGTAGGCTAATTCAAACCCAGACAAAGACCCATTGGGGAAGCATTGAAATAATACTATGATGCATATAAAAAATGAAGAATCGAATCGAATTAATCGAATCGCATCGAATTTGGATGTGAATCGCATCGAATTGAATCGTTCTGAATTTGCATGAATCGTTCTTGAATCGAAAACCTATGAATCGTGAATCGAATCGATTCAATGTCTACCCAAAGATTCACAGCCCTACTTCACAGTGATAACATGAAAGTAGTACAACACAGATCAATAATATTGTTAAATATTAAATATTAAATATCCCCAACTGAGCAAGCCAAAAGCAAGGCAACAGTGGCAAGGAACCAAAACTCCATCAGATTGGATGGAGAAAAAAAACCTTGGGAGAACCCAGGCTCAGTCGTGGGCCAGTTCTCCTCTGGCTAACATTCATATTGTTTATATATAAATATTAAATATAAATATTGTTTATATATAAAACGGTGCCAACGTTTTAAACTGTGTCAGCGAGTCAGAGCCTCGGACCGTATCGAGGAGGCTATTCCAGAGTTTTGGAGCTAAATGCGAGAACACCCTCCCTCCTTTAGTGGACTTAGATATCCTAGGAATGACCAGAAGCCTTGAATTTAGTGATCTTAAGGAACGCAGTGGATTGTAGGGCGAAAGAAGATCTGTTAAGTACATACAGTAGGAGCTAAATCATTTAGGGCTTTATAGGTCAGTAGTAGTACTTTGTAGTTGATAAGGAACTTAATAGGTAACCAGTGTAGAGATGATAAAATCGGTGTTATATCCCTTGTGCATTGTTCAAATTCACGACCCTTTCGTTATGTTTGTGGCTGAAAAAAGCCACTACTTTAAACTGCTGTAAAAATGTATCAGATAAATATTTTTTTTCACATTTTTTTTGCATAAATCTATCAACCTCAGTCCTGATCAAAACTACTAAATGTTTAAAAAAAAAATCAGGATTTTAACTCTTTAATTGCCAAATTCATAAATGATGATTTGGGAAAAAAACACACAAAATGACTTATTTTCAATATAAAATATTGTGGAATGGATTTTTTTTTTTTACCTTTTATCACAGTCTTGGACATGTCAAAGATTAGAAACAGCATTGGTTTTGTAGTTATTTTTTGTGCAGCATCAGATTTTAACTTTTTCTCCCTCATTTACTGTTCGTGGCTGTTTTTGCCCTATTGACTTCCATTGTAACCACATTTTTTGATTGCAAGGTTATGACACCATAAAATCATGCATTTTTGATTGTTGATAGTTCCCTATCGAGGGAACTCAAACTGCGTCCAAGTGACACTTTGGGGGAACACCCCTCAGCGTAGCGTCTCTGAAGCATGAATGAAACTAAGCCAATCTCCGATTGGATCAACGTGATGACGTGATGTGTGACGACACATAGGCGGAAGCATATATAAGGAACCGGCACACACAACATGTCAGCTTTCTGTTCTTCAGCTAAGCGCTCTCTGTGACTGTCAGTCTTATTTATTGTTTGTCTGTCTAAGCAAGTGAATCTCCCTAAAACTGAGTAATGGCGAGTGTGAATTTCAGGCGGTGTGTGCACCCTTGCCCTCGCTACATCACGGGCGGGGACACACACCAACTGTGTACACATTGTCTGGGAATGCAGCACGCGCAGGCAGCTCTCGAGGGAGCTGCTTGTGAGCATTGTGAGGCTTTACCGCTCCGCGTGCTGCGTTCCCGGCTGGCCCTTTTCAATGAAGAGGGTCAGCCTCGTGAGCCCCGTGGTGCGGGACCCGCGTCCGCTGAGGCGGCGCGGCGATGCTCTTCATGGGGCTCGCAAATGGATCTGTCTGGGGATCCCTAGGCTGCTGAGGCACCTTCTCGGGATTCATCGGACAGTTCCGATGTCCTCGAGCCTCGCGCAGAAGCCCGCTCGGCGTTACACCCGGCTCTCTTGTGCTCGCGTCCTGAGTGTGCCTGTGAGCAGCTTCACACCAGGACAGGCAGGGCGCGTTGTGGCGTAGTGGGTACTCGTTCCCCCAAAGTGTCACTTAGACGCAGTTTGAGTTCCCTCGATAGGGAACGTCCTCGGGTTACGACTGTAACCCTTGTTCCCACTGCGTCTCGTGGCCACGCCTTCCCCTGCCTGGGAGCGCTTGCTTCATCACAGAAGCTGACATGTTGTGTGTGCCGGTTCCATATATGCTTCCGCCTATGTGTCGTCACACATCACATCATCACGTTGATCCAATCGGAGATTGGCTTAGTTTCATTCATGCTTCAGAGACGCTACGCTGAGGGGCGTTCCCCCAAAGTGTCACTTGGACGCAGTTCTCGTTCCCTTCTCAGGGAACAAGGGTTACAGTCGTAACCCGAGGACGTTTTCCCTGTTGGGAAGAGGTAAAATTTGTAATTTTTACTGTTGATAACCAGGTGGAACAATTAACCCTTTAGACAGGCCTGTGCAAAAAAAAAGCTTAGTTACTGGCTTTTACATGGAGTTATATGGAGTATAATAGCATATTACAGTGTGTATATGTGTGTGTGTGTGTGTGTGTGTGTGTGTGTGTGTGTGTGCGTGCGTGTGTGTGTGTGTGTGTGAGTGAGTGAGAACTCACCTTGATGCGTCTGAGAAAATAAAAATATACACTTCAGCTCTCAAAACTTCATGGAGTAAGTGTATTTATGCATCTGCTGCCTTTTGATGGTGAGAAATGCAGACTAAACAAAAACAAAGCAAGTGGATATAAACACTTGTCATTTGATGGTGAGAAGAGCAGCAAGCAACATGAGAAAGGGCTTGACTTGAAGTTTTAGATATGATTATGCAGTCTGACCCCTCCAGCGAGCTGCAGGAGGTATTGTCTTCTCACTCTGACCGCAGACTCAGGAGAGTCAGATCCTGGTTTGGATGTGGCACCCTCATCATCATCTCAAGCTTCCACTGAAGGCGAGGAGGATTCGGAGCATCCTGGATCTGGGTGGACTGGGAGAATCTTGAGAGGGACATGGTGGCTCTGAAAAATCGCATGACCACTGCGATCATCGCACAGGCAACGTGTGGACAACGTGAGGAAAATATTTATCTGATACATTTTTACAGCAGTTTAAAGTAGTGGCTTTTTTCAGCCACGAACATAACGAAAGGGTAGTGAATTTGCCCAGAGTGTACTGTTGAGTTTTTGAAAAATTTCAAAGCATTTTCCCAAAATATGTGTCAAAATAAGATTTGTCACCAAAAATCATTCCATTTGCTGAAACAAGGAAAAAGTTATGGCCAAATTAAGACTAAAAAATACCCCATAGTGGCTGAAAAAAGCCACAACAGCACATAAGATCATATTTTCTTGACCTAGTAAGAACTCTAGCAGCTGCATTTTGTACTAACTGTAGCTTGTTTATTGAGGATGCAGGACAACCAGCTAATAAAGCATTACAGTAATCTAGTCTTGAGGTCATGAATGCATGAAATGAAAGCTTTAGCATAAGTTCTGCCAGGAAGACTTAATTACCACGTCACGCGTTGCCTTCAGGTTATCCAATCACGTTCTTATTCTTGTGGTATAAAAGATCAGTACTTACACATGTTTGAGTTCGCAGATGCCGACGCGACAACAAGCAGAAGCTGTCGCATTTATTCATGCTTCAGTCGCCAGACAACATGTTCCAGGATATTTACAATTTGCGAGATCCGACGATGTCCCGCCCTATTTCCTACCGCACGTCGAGGTTCCTGCGCATCTTCGCATCTTCCCGTAGACACAGCGGTCCTCGGAGAGATTTGATCAGCTAAGGCCGAGAAGTTCCGGCTGTCTTTAGGCTAAAGCACTCCAGAACCATGAATCAAACTCCCCCAAGGCTTTCAATTCGTTTTGGTAGGCACCGCACCTCCACCAGCACTGTTAATGTGTCCTCTACATGATTTAACTTAATTCAGGTAAGTATTTCTCCATGGCTTCCTACACGTCCGAGTTGAAATCATGGTTAAAATTGGCGTCCGCGATGTCGATGACGTGGCGCTATCTGATCATTACGGCTGATCCGCACAAATATTCCACATTTCAGTCGTGATCTAATAACATCAGTGTTACCACGCTCTCATTTGCAGCTTACAAAAACCTACTAACATCTGTGTAACTGATTTAAAAATCAAGTAACTGCTTGAGTTCTTAAGAGCTCTATACTTATGCAATTTCACGGGTCACGCTCGTCATCACGTCTGCTCACTTACCAGAGTTCGTTTGCGTGTGCGTTTAAATATATAAATAAACCTGAGCGAAAGAAAGCAAGTTTATCATTTGGCTGCTATCCTTATTCTGCAGTGATCATATCTACAATGGCAGCAAGTTATTAATTGTGTAAGAATAATTCACAAACAACTATTTTCACCATATTAGGCTATACTTTAAATTCACATTTAGTCATTTAATATTTAAATGACTGTACAACATTTGAATTGTGTACAATCGCTGTAATACTCAACCTTTCTGGTGGCTACGTAATCCATTGAAATGTGTGATCGGAATAAGAATTAACGTGAGGGGTGCTTTCACATTAATTTTCAGAGAAATGCAGTCTAAAGGATCAAGGCAGCTGCGTGGCTCTGGTTAAAGCCACATATACTTAGTCAAAACTGTTAACTCAGTAGAACTAATAGTCATATTACCGTAGTATTATTTATGAGAAGTCAGTGAAGGAGGCTCCAGTGACATTGTCTTTGCTCAACTATGAATTACTTTTTCATGTATCATTCTATTCAAGAGTCTCTACTGGTTGTGGCCAGCGATCTCCCAGCAAGAATGGGGCTATTTCTGCAAGAGCAACTCAGGAGCCATGTCAGTCATATGCTTTACACCTGAGAAAAGGATTCCACAATCAAGAGACAACAGATCATGCATCACTTAGAGTCTCTTTCACGTACCGATCATGGCCGGCTGTTCCTTCATTGTATACAATTATGGGTAACACTTTATTTTGATGGTCCCTTTTGAACATTCTGTTGACTATAAGTAACTTTTCAACTACATGTCAACTAACTCTCATTAGAGTATTAGTAGACTGTCAGCTTAATATTTGCCAAATCTTTATTGTGATGCTCCTCCAACAGACAATCTACTGACTATAAGTAACTTTGCAACTACATGCCAACTTATTCTAACCCTAACCCTACCAGTCTACTAATACTCTACTAACACTCTAGTGAGAGTTAGTAGAGATGTAGGTACAACGTTACTTATAGTAAACTGAATGTGTTAAAGGGACCATCCAAATAAAGTGAAACCCAATTATGAAATTGTAATTTAATATTTTGTCCATTTATAGTTCGTTTTCAGGCATCCAAATCCACACAAGTATTTTAATCCAAAATTTTTTCAAGTCTGTTTACTGTACCTTCTCTGTTGCTTAAGGCATAGCAAACCTATGACTTATAAAAGTAGTCAAAGTTTCAACAGCACGTTTGCAGCTTTGATTAACTATCACTGCAATTTAAAACTTTTTCTGTCAATTAGATTCACACAGAATGGAGTCTCAAGAAGTGTCAACATAAAGTCATCATTCCATCGATGAAATATGTAGCTTGTGATTCACTAACCTGGAGGAATGTCACTAGCTCCTACCAGCACTGTTATAATCTTTAAAAGTAATTCTCAAATGAATTTCTCTCACTCTTAACTTTGAGTGTGTAACCTTGCAGTTGTTGGTTATGCTTGAACGGCAGCATTACACTCCAAGTCAGAAGCAAAATCCATTCAACCCCTTCGATTACGTCTGTCTGCAATGGACTCTTTTTCTAGTGTTATTCAAATTGTAACTGTCTGTCACAGCGTTCATGGCTCCTACATTCAGGGGATTATCTCCAGGAGTTAATACTCCATTTTCCCCATGGTCTTCTCTAATTATGTTTATCCCTTATTTCCTTCCTCTTTTTCTCAAGAACTAAGAATGACTAAAGGTCTGTATCACATTATCAATTTATAAATTTGCAAATTCTGTCCATTCTCATCTATGGTCAAATTTCGATTTATCATAACTAACGGAGCACTACCTTCTTAACCTGGTTCGGGTCTCGTCAGTTCCGACCTCAATAGCTGCAGTCTATCCTCCTCTCCGTGTACTGCCATTCCTACAGGACTGGGGCTGCCATGACAGTGGCCAAACTTGGTAGTTCTGTTGCAGCCATCAAAATCCTCGGCAGATGGTCTTCCTCTGCATTCGAGTCATAACTAAGAGCTGATCCAATCATCCTTGAAGCCCAGCAAGCTCTTCAGTGATATTCAGGTAAATTCTATACAATTACTGGTGGTGGTATCAGGCAATGGCCTCGCATGGCCTTGTCTTCAAGCGGCACTTTAGCCATATATTTATTCATATACAATTAAACCTTGTCTTGTCTGGCCTATCATGGCTATATCCGTGTAGTCTATGAAGACCTGTCTATGTCTGGCCATCGTGGCTATATCTGTGTGGTCTAATGAGACTGGTATGTGTCTGTCTTTCATGGCTGTATCTATGGTATATCGCGACCTGTCTATGTCTGGCTATCATGGCCGTATCTGGTATATCAAGTCCAGTCTAAGTCTGGCTATCGCGGCTGTATCTGTGGTCTATCGAGACCTGTCTGTGTCTGGCCTATCATGCCTATATCTGTGTGGTCTAATGAGACCTGTCTACGTCTGGCCTATCGTGGCTGTACCTGTGGTCCATCGAAACGTCTATATATACCTGTATCCGTGGTCTATCGAGACCGGTTTATGTCTGGCCACCATGGCTATATCTGCGTGGTCTAACGAGACCTGTCTTTGTCTGGCCCATTGTAGCTGTATCTATGGTCAATCGAGACCTGTCTACACCTGTATCTGTGGTCTATCAAGATTTCTCTATGTCTGGCCTATCGTGGCCATATCTGTGGTCTATGGAGACCTGTCTATGTCTGGCCTATAGTGGTCGTATCTGTGGTCTAACGAGACCTGTCTATGTCTGGCCTATGGGCTATATATATGCATAAGTTCTGCATTTCAGTTTCCGGTTGGGAAGATTAAAGGGGCATGAACTGGCTTTTAAAAATTTTATTATATTGTTGTCTGAGGTCAACTTAAGACGTTCGCTTGGTTTTTGCATTCAAAAACATCAAAATTAATAAGTAATAGGCTATTTTGTACCCAAGCTGTGAGCCTTCCTGAAAAACGGTCGATTTCTATGGGCGTGTCTCACTGAAGACTCGGAAATAAACGCCCACTGCTGTGAGTGGATAACAGTTTTGCATATTGTAATGAGTTTAACTCACCCGTCGGTGTACGTGGGGGAAAACGTCCAATGTTGTCAAATGGCAACCGGATTCGCCCATACATGTTCAACCAAGAGTCCGTGTGTTGCACAATTCCTGTCAGATCCAAAATAGATGGCACAGCACATTCTTTACTCTTAATCGGTCTGCAAATCCAGTCTTGTTTACAAAACAATCCTCAGTGAAATGAAGCGAACAGACGACAATGTTTTACCCTCATCAGCTGGAACGTCATTAAAAATAAAGTTTATCCATGAAGTCCTATTGGAATCCAGAGGAAGCTTATGCAGCGACTGTCTTCGTCCACAACCAGGCACAGCACACTATATTCTGTATTGCTCGTTAGATCGATCCGGAGGTAGGCATGTATGTTAGGCTACTTAGCTATGCGTGTAATGCACGAATCGGTGGGCGGGGCTAAACCGGCCGTGTTGAAGTAGGCGTTGATCTTCTTCTGCGGGGGTGGTGTTTTAACCCCTTCGACGTCATAGTTTCCCACTTTTAAAAACGAGACGTTTTCAGAGGCTGGCGTAAATAAAAGCTTTTATTGGACTAACATGGACGTTTTCAGTTCTGAAACTTACAGGATATTCTTAAAATATGATAACCTCTTAGATGTCAAAAGCTCAAGGAAAATTTGATTTCTCAGTTCATCACCCCTTTAAAGCGGAGGAAAACCGAGGAAATGGGATTATGGCAGAGTCTTCAAAATTTACTGTCCTCTCGTCTTTGAAACGAAACCTTCATATGTTCAAATGAAAATTTTATATAGTTATGTTTATTTAATTTAAAAAATCTGTTTCGTGACTAACGTTTCTTTTGTAAAAACATGGAGTATAAAATTCAATATAAATTATCGGTACTGCATTGGACTCTACGATCGGCAGAAGTTATTGAGCATCCTTAAACCTTCACCGGAAATCCCGCCGTGCATAGAGCCCATCGTGGCTGTATCTGCGGTCTATTGAGACTTCTCTATGTCTGACCTATTGTGGCTGTATCTGTGGTCTATCGAAACCTTTTCTATGTCCGGCCTATCGTGGCTATGTCTGGCCTATCGTGGCTGTATCTGTGGTCTTTCGAGACCTGTCAATGTCTGGCCATCGTGCCTGTTTCTGTGGTCTATCGAGACCTGTCTATGTCTGGCCATCATGGCTATATATGTGTGGTCTATCGAGACCTGTCTGTGTCTGGCCTATTGTGGCTGTATCTGTGGTCTATCGAGACCTGTCTGTGTCTGGCCTATCGTGGCTGTATCTATGGTCTATCGAGACCTGTCTGTGTCTGGCTTACCATGGCTGTGTC
Source organism: Pimephales promelas (assembly GCF_016745375.1). Next base: position 3,047,996 of record NW_024121677.1, read on the forward strand.
TGTGGTCTATCGAGACCTGTCTATGTCTGGCCTACCGTGGCTGTATCGTGGCTTTATCTGTGGTCTATCGAGACCTGTCTGTGTCTGGCCTATCGTGGCTGTATCCGTGGTCTATCGAGACCTGTCTGTGTCTGGCCTACCGTGGCTGTATCTGTGGTCTATCGAGACCTGCCTGTGTCTGGCCTACCGTGGCTGTATCTGTGGTCTATTGAGACCTGTCTATGTCTGGCCTATCGTGGCTGTATCTGTGGTCTATCGAGACCTGTCTGTGTCTGGCCTATCGTGGCTGTATCTGCGGTCTATCGAGACCTGTCTGTGTCTGGCCTATCGTGGCTGTATCTGTGGTCTATCGAGACATGTCTGCGTCTGTCCTATCATGGCTGTATCTGTGGTCTATCGAGACCTGTCTACGTCTGGCCTACCGTGGTTGTATCTGTGGTCTATCGAGACCTGTCTGCATCTGGCCTATCGTGGCTGTATCTGTGGTCTATCGAGACCTGTCTGCGTCTGGCCTATCGTGGCTGTAACTGTGCGGTCTATCAAGATCTGTCTATGCCTGTATCTGTGGTCTATCGAGACCCGTCCATGTCTGGATTATCGTGATCATATCCATGTGGTCTACTTGGTGTATACATAGGTATATGACTAATGTTCATCATGCTAAATATGGTATCTCCCTTTTCTTTTAGGAACATTTAGGATTCATGACCGGTGGGTATACTTTCGTTCATCAATTTTGGGGGGAAGGCTGGCCCCGTCCCGAGGGATCTACAATCCACCTACTTTTGTGGGGGCGGGGGGGGGGGGGGGGAGTAGGTGTTTGCTGCGCCCCTGCCTTCGTCTTCAGGCAGGAAATGCTGATCAGCTACCCTCGGATTACGATCTATGGACGGGGCCTACGTCAAAGTAGTTTGAAAATAATAGCTTGCTGGGCTGTCAATAAATGGATGCTTTGTTGCATCGTTTTATCTCCCGAGTCTTTCTGGTAGAAATGAAAGCTTTAGCATAAGTTCTGCCAGGAAGACTTAATTACCGCGTCACGTGTTGCCTTCAGGTTATTCAATCACGTTCTTATTCTTGTGGTATAAAAGATCAGTACTTACACATGTTTGAGTTCGCAGATGCCGACGCGACAACAACCTCCACCCTCCCCACCACCACCAGGATGGTCCCGTCTACACTTCCCAGGGGGGTTGGCTGCGCCCCTGCCTTAGTCTTCAGGCAGGAAATGCTGGGCTGTCAATAAATGGATGGTTTGTTGCATTATTTTATCTCCCGAGTCTTTCTGGTAGAACTAATTTTTCTGCATCAGAAACAGATAGCATGTTACGTAGCTTAGCAATGTTTCTAAGGTGGAAAAAGGCTGTTCTTGTAACATATGAAATATGATTTTCTAAAGACAAGTTGCGGTCTAGGATAACACCCAAGTCTTTTACTGTAGTGGATAAAGTAACAGGACATCCGTCTATATTAAAGTTGTATTGTGAGAGGTTTTGTGAGTAGTTTTTTTGGACCAATAAGTAAAACCTCCGTTTTATCTGAATTTAATAGCAGGAAATTACGCGTCATCCAGCTTTTAGCATTTTTTTTTATCTTTGAGACACTCTGTCAATTTAGATGAGTTAGTGTTTTCATCTGGTCGTGATGAAATATATAATTGAGTGTCGTCAGCGTAACAGTGGAAATTAATTCCATGTTTTCTTGTAATATTACCAAGTGGCAGCATATATATTGAGAATAGCAGAGGGCCTAAAACCGATTCTTGCGGTACTCCATAGTCTACAGACGTTATCTTTGATTTTTCCCCATTTAAACAGACAAAATGATAACATTCCGATACGTACGATCTAAACCAGCTTAATGCCTGTCCCTGAACACCAGTGTAGTTTTGTAGTCGAGAGTATTTTATGATCTATAGTGTCTAACGCAGCGCTAAGATCAAGTAGAACTAGTATTGAGATACAGCCTTGGTCAGAAGCTAAAGGTAAATCATTTGTAATTTTAACTAGCGCAGTTTCTGTACTATGATGCGGTCTGAATCCTGAGTGGAATTTTTCATAGATATAATTTTCTTGCAAAAAAGAGCACAATTGACCGGACATAACTTTTAAAGATAAAGATGAGTTAATAATATTGAGGAGAGGCTCTTCCACTACAGGTACTGTAATAGTTCTTTCAGTAGTTTAGTGGGTATTGGATCTAATAAACATGTTGTTGGTTTAGATGCAATGGTAAGTTTATTTAGCTCTTCCTGTCCTATCGTTGTAAAGCGGTGTAGTTGTTCTAGAGGGGCCATAATTGAAGCTGAATCATAAGACACCATAGAGGATTGTACATTTATAATTGTGATTCGGATGCTTTCTATTTTCTTATTGAAGTAATTTATAAAATCATTACTACTAAACTGTAACGGTATATTTTGCTCTGGTGATGTCTGTTTATTTGTTAGTCTAGGCTAGCCACGGTGTTAAATAAAAACCTTGGATTATTTTGGTTATTTTCGATTAGTTTGCGGAGATGCTCAGCCCTGGCTGTTTTTAGGGCCTTTTTATGACGTGACATACTGTCTTTCCACGCGATTCTAAAGACCTCTAAATTAGTTTGTTTCCATTTACGCTCTAAGTTGGGATGTTTCTCTCTTGATAGCATGGGTAGCACTGTTGTACCATGGTGCTTTAGTTTTCTCTCTAACCTTTTTTAATCTAATTGGTGCAATAATATCTAATGTACTAGTGAAAATGGTGCTCAAACTGCTAGTCATTTCCTCTAATTCATCTGTTTGTTTGGGTTCACTTAGCAGCTTAGATAGATCAGGTAAGCTATTTGAGAATCTATCTATAGTGGTTGGAAGGATTGTTCTGCCTGGTCTATAACGTGGCGCAACATGTCATATTTCAGCAGTACGTATTATGCAAGTCACCATGTAATGATCAGTGACATCATCGCTTTGCGGTAGGGGTGTCACGATTCTCCAAATCCTCGATTCGATTCCATTTTCGATTCTTAGGTCACGATTTGATTCGATTCTCGATTTTTATCAGTCGTCCAATCAGGATGCTCTCTTTACTACATGTGCTTTATGCCCATTTCACACATACTCCGTGTGCAGTGCGTATGCGGTGCATGTTGCAGTGTGTATGGTACAGGAGCAGCACGCACTAAAGTGCTTTCACAATCACATACTGTGTTTGCAGTGCGCGGCTGTACCACAAACACATACTCACTATTTTTATTTCAAATTCACAAGATATGCAGCAAATTTTATTAAGAAATGTTTTGTCAGCATTGTCAAAGCATGAATTCTCTTTGTACACTCATACAAACTTGAATGGACGTATGCATTTAAACAAAATATAAAAAACGTAGGCCTATAATTACATGCATTACTTCTATATATATTAAGTTTCTCAAGCAAATGGTCAAATATTTAACCATGTAGGCTACTTATATTAAAATCGCAAACATTTTAAATTAACTTAAAATTGACAAAAACAGCCGACTCTATTGCCTTTTCTTTTGCATTTAAATTTTAATACAATAAATCTTACATGTCACAAAGAAGTTGTCATTCTACCTCCACGAATGACACGAGTGTCGTTCATTATGACCTTGTTGAGGTAAATTGTAGTTTTCTTTGCTAAAAAAACCCGGTCTTAAAAAAAGATGAAAAGTAGTATTTAATTAAATTCATTTATGGTGAGATTACTACATTTGATTTACAGTTTTTTCTGATTGCTTAGCACATTTTTTGTAATTATTGGCTAGTTTTGCAAAACTCTACACACAAATAAGAAAACCTTTCACCCAATTATCAAAACATAGTAGTTCTCTTGCAAAAGCAAACACAGCTAGATTAACTCTTCACACCTTCGTAAAAATTGTGTTTTTGTATCAAACAGTAAACACAAGCCATCATCTACTAAGCACACAATGTGCCAACTACACACTGATGGTATGAATACAAAACACATCTGGCTTTTGCTGTCTCTGTGTACAAATGTCAATTTGAGGTCATACTTTTGTCATAGTGTCATGTAAACATACAAGGATACAAACTTCAAGTATTGGTGTTTATTCACACTCATAAAAACCAAGACAAAGTCAGAACACAAAATAGTAATTTTACAAAAAACAAAAAACAAAAAAACAATCAGCCTACATCATGTCGCACCAGGGAAAATATCTCCTTGAATGCCTTATCCAGGCCTGACATGATGCCTGGTCAATATCTCCACATGCCTCCTCCATTGCTTGTAAAAGGGCTACCTGTTGATGAGGATGACGGTCGTACACTTTCCAGAACTCCTCAATGGGATTTACGTAAGAATGGAGAGTATGGAGGGAGGTTGAGTGCCATGAAGAATGTGTGGTGTGTAAACCAGTTGCGGACCAAAGCAGCCCTATGAAAACTAACATTGTCCCATATGATGACATATCGGGTATCCTCTTCAACTCCACATCCTCTACCTCTGCCTCCTTGTCCTCTTCTAGCTCCTTCCTCCAACCTCTTCACCTCCACGTCCTTTTCCTCCAACTTCTTCACCTCCACGTCCTCTCCCTCGGCCTCCTCTGATTCTTACTCTTCTCACTCTTACTGCTCCTTCCATTGTACTCCACACAGACAGCTTACCTGTGACTTATTTATAGTGCTTAGGCTGATTGCAAAGTGAACTTATTTTCTAAAACAGTTTTCACATGTGAAAGTGAGCCAGACAGTTGGCAAAATAGTGTTAATGATAGCCATACATATGTTCAATTTTGCTAGGAGTGTGTTGGAAATTTGGTAATTGAGTGTAAGCAGTGAGTTGTGTTTAAAGTTCTGCAAAAAAGAGTGTTGTGCAGTGAATTGTGCCTACAGTTTTGCAAAGTGTGTGTTACAAAATTGCAAACTGAGTGCAAAGCAGTTTTTGTGCTTTTAGTTTTGCAAACTCAGTGAGTGGTTTTGCTATACGTATTAATAGTTTTAGAAATTGTGCTACAAGAATCACGATTAGCGCTTAAGCATTTAGAAAAAACTGTAATACTCTAATGATAGTTAGTTGACATGTAGCGGCAAAGTTACTTATAGTTAGTTGAATGTCTTAAGTGGACTATCAAAATAAAGTGTTACCGAAAGACTCAGCGTGGAAACGATCTCTGCACTGCTGTATACGCACCGCAACTGGAACGGATCGACGGACTGCATCCGCATGCAGTGTGAAAGCTACATGGGTACGGAAACAAATACGCACCGCATGTACGCATTGCAAACAGAGTGTGTGTGAAACAGCGTTATGAGGCACACATGCAAGCCAAGGCCTCACTCTCTATCGTGCGCGCAATACGGTTTGGAGCACAGTTTTTTCTGTCTCAGCATGCACGTTCGCTCTTGTTCGCTCACTCTAGACTTAAGGAGATTTTAAATAATTTGCGTGCATCAGGGAGCCGCTATCAATATGCAGGAGACTCCCGGCCCTTCGGCGAGACTTGGGATGTCAGCAAACTGGGGCTTTTTTGAAGCGCAAATGTTGTCAACATACCTCACTGGAAATCTAAAAAACTTCCACACCTGCAACTTCAATGAAAGAGGAGGGGGCTCATGTTCTGCCGACGGTCTCCTGCATCTGCGGTTTCCATGCTATCTTTTGAATGACTTAATTAATTTCGATCGATTTCAATTTTAAATCCCTACTTTGCGGTATAATATCTATATCAGTTGGAATGGCTCCATATGATATAATTAAATCTAGTGTATGATTTAGACGATGAGTGGGACCACTGACGTTTTGTTTGACCCCATAGGAGTTTAATAAGTCTGTAAACGCAGCCCCTAAAGCATCATTTGTATTATCTACGTGTATGTTAAAATCTCCAACAATTATTGCTTTATCGACATTCACCAATAGATCCGAGAGAAAGTCTGCGAACTCTTTTAGGAATTCAGCATATGGCCCTGGAGGTCTATGTAAAGACTCTGGGTCGGTTCTGATCAGGGGGGAATTTGCATATCATAATTAATAATTGATAATTAATAATTATTCATACAGATTTGGATCAGACCGGTCTTACATGTTAATTTATTAATTTTACCCATATGCATACATGTGCATCCCCGCAATCCACCACAAATTAATTGTTATTGATTGCAAGGACCACGTTTTACAAGACAGGTAAAATCAATTAGCTCAATTAAGTTATATAGCTTGTGAAAACAAATTCTGTGGCCACTAGAATCTGCCTTCCCTGCTATATAACCAAATACCCTCTTAGGTATTTATAGTTCTGTAAAGCGTGTAGCTTTAAATCGACATTTCATTGACCCGTATCATGAGCAAGACAATCAGTCAAGGTAAGCATATTTTGTATTTAATAAAGTTCCTACTTAAGCATTCACTACGTTACAATGATACATGTATTTACAAACATTAAAACACAAACTAAGACGACGCAGAGCGTTTAGACAATGGATACGCGCAAGTTAAGTGAGTTTGAGAGAGAGAGTGAGAGAGAGAGTGAGTTGTAAGAGAGAGAGAGAGAGTTACGTTCATCAAAACAGTCAGTTAACCTTTCTTGACACCCCAAAACATCTTCTTAATGCTTCTTAGAAGCTCTAAAAGAAGGTATACTTGCAAGGCACATGTGGTCTGTGTGAGTCGTGGGCTCGTTGCTCGACCCGTTCGGGCCACGTGTCGGCTAGAGGTGCGCCGGTCCGGCGCGCGTGCGTCACGTGAAGCGCGGCCGCGGCATGTTGGTGCGGCCCGTCCCGGCTCGTTCATGGCTGCTTTGTTCCGTGGGGAGTCACGTGGCGTCCGTCGGCATTTAGCGCCAGTGTTTGAAAGGCTGAGAGTCTTTGAGGTGACGTTACCCGAGGAGATAGTTCGGCAAAGTCCACTTCCTTTCCTGGAAGACGAACTTGGTAGTCCACTTGAGGAAAAGATGAAACTTTTAGACGAACAAAAGGAAAGATCCATGGTTGGATCAGAGTCCCATTAGGTTTACATGTTGAGCGCTGGAAAGTTCAGAAGAGGGGGGGCGGACCTGCGTTCTCACATTTATCACCTTGGAGAAATCCATCCCCTTCCTGTTGGCTTGAGCCAATCGGAGAGTGGATATTACACGCGAGAAGCCTTCTTTTATGGTCCTTTTTATGGTCCTTTGTTCCTCAGCGCGCGCTTCTCGTGGAAGGGGGTGTGTTCTATAATAACAATTTGATCTTCATTGGCAGTAAAACGAATTAAAAATACACTTTACTTTACATCTCTATGCATATTCGAGTGTTTCATTCAATAAGCATTCTAGAGATATCAAGGAACATTATGTTATATCAAAGGAATATACACTTATGTTTCAAATGCATGACGAAGGTATTTTTAATTCCTATTTAAACTGTGACCAAACAAAGTTATTTCACTGTGACATGGGGAAGACACATATACACAAAAACCATTGAATACCTTTGTTAAATGTCTTTAAAACCAAAAGAGATGTATTTCTCTTTGTTCAGAGACATTAGTTTGTCCACATTCCATTGGTCCCATAAAAGTCTTGTAACTCGATGCCACTGAGGTACGTGGATGAATGTGTATGTGTGTGTGTGTGTGTGTGGGGGGGGGGGGCTTGATTCGCCTGGCGAAAATCCTTACATCTTCTCCCCCTTTTCGTTAGGTGAAGTCCTTGTGTGAACTTCATCGAACGACACCATCGCAATGGACGGGTGGCAGGTGAATCGTGAGGGTCAGGTGGTAGGCGGCTGCTAGGCTGAGGTAGGGGCTCAGCTTGCTGAGGTTGGACGTAGTCTCCAGCGTGGTACCCTCTTCCTGAGGGTCCCGTGGTGGCTGTGGAGGTTTGCATTTCCTTGCCTCTGGTGCAGCGTGGATGTCAAGTGTCAGGGTATGGTTGATTACCGCAGAGGTACCCAGTGCAGGATCAGCTGCAGTCCAGGATTGGACTACCGGTGAGGCAGTTGTGCAGTGCAACAGGTGTGCAGTTGAGACACAGCTGTCACTGGGAACAAGTCCAGTTTGGCTGGGCCCCTCCTTTCATCGTTCATAATTCCAGTTCTGGAATCAGGGTGAAATCGTGGGTTTCGTTCTGGCTGGGACTTGACTCACGCTCGGTTGCAGCAGGGTAGCTCGGGTCTTGGAGCAAAGGCTGCTTGGTGAATTTTAGCAAAGTCATTCTGGCAGACAGTGAACAGTTGTCTCGCTGGAGCTCACTTGTCTGGTTCAGTAGAATGCTGTGTGCGTTGCGGATTTATCACAGTTCCTTTCAATTTCTTGATGGTCTGTGAGGAGGCACTCTGTGTTGTGAGTTACCTTTTGGCTGTGGGATTTCAGTTCGTTTGGTTGCTGGACAGGCCGGTGTTTGACTGCGTACTGACAGCAGCGGCGTGGGAGTCCATTTAGCTCTGCTTGCGTGGCAGTCGACCATATGCTGTCTGATGTCGGACCCGGCGGTGAGGCGGTCGACAGTAGCTGTCCTCTGGTTGGCTGGAGGCACAGGAAGACGACCACAGCAGCATCCTGTAACAGAGACAGGGGAGAGAGAGAGAAAGGGAGGAAAGAATTCAGCGGCTGTCGGCTGGGACAGTCTGATGCCTTTGAGGATGCCGAGATGTCCTGGTGCTGCGGTGTGCAGCCCACATGGTGCGTGACTGGGCATACACTGGCATATCCCCTTTCTGCACCGTGGCAGCACAAGCCGTGGCGAAGTGATGTCACGAGGTGCATGAAACTGAGTTGTAGGGCCGTTGAGCAGCATGTTCTTGGTGTGCTGCCTGATGTGTCCGACGGCAGGCTTGGGAGGTTGGAGGGGTAAAGAGGTGGTAGTTTCAGAGTTCATTTGGTTAGTCAAAGTCTTTAGTGAGCTGAAAGGTGCAGAGTAGCAAGTTCACCTCTCCATTTGGTGCTGAGGCTGTGCCTTCATGGCTGGCTGCGGGAGTTCTTGTGACCTCTGTGACCTGCCAGTTAGGTTCTCTTGACCTGTATGACTGGAGGGGGAGGGGTTCTTGAACTTGAGCTCAGGCATTCAGTTGTTTAAAGTCTATTAAAGGCTCAAAGCGATCTAACAGATCTTGGGCAATCAGAAGTGGGTACGTGATCGTTCTTGATCGGTACCCTGGGTGAATCAGGCTCATAGGACCAAATGGATGAATGGGAGCTACCTGTTTTGAGCCAGAAGTTGTTTTGGCTGTAGGGTTTTCATTCAGCTCACATGTTTGGGCTTTGAGAGTGCGTTCTTGACTCTTAGCTTTAGTAGTGAGTCTTTCGAAGAGTTGGGCTGACATTAGCGTGATGTTTGAGCTAGTGTCTGACAGGCCTTCAAGGCTCAAATGATTGTCTCTGGTGGTGGTTATGTAGAGTCTTTTGGGCCACCCCCTTTTGTTTAGGGTTCCCAGAAGTTTAGGCATCTGGGCTGGTGTTGTGATCGATGAGCGGTTAGGGCCGGTGTTTGTGGGACACCGGACTGTCATGCTCAGGTTGTGCAGCTGTCAGTTGTAGCGGCTGCTTGGTGTTGTCGCTTTGTGATGCGACAGTGAGCTCTGTGGTCTGATGCTGACAAGCAGTGTTCTGGGTGTCTGGCTTGGGTCTTGCGCTGAGACATAGGATGTCTGACTTGTCTCCTTGTGATGTCTCGTGCAGAAACGCTTTCAGCACCTTCAGGATTTCTGCTGTCTGTGACGTGGCTGCACTGTTGTTATCTGATGTGTGCTCAGACTTGTGCTTACCAGTGGCGTGTTGAAGG